>OZ038384.1:80491552-80501552 GCA_964036045.1 Eutreptiella sp. 'Long Island Sound 2002'
TGCACGGGGACGTCAACTCGGTGCAGCTGATGGCGGAGGGGGCCTGGGGGGAGGTCCGCCGCCTCGTGGTGGCCGCGCCGGTCGCCGACGCGCTGCAGCTCGTGTGCGGGTTTGCGGAGGTCGCCGGTGCGGAGGTCCTGTGCGAAGGGCTGCTGGGCGGCGTCACCGGGTGGGTCCTGCACCGGGCGGCCGACCCCCTGCGGGTCGGCGGCGCGGCCATCACGGGGCCGAACGGCGCGCCGTTCGTCTACGCGGCCGGCGCGGCCGCGATGACGTCGCTGCGCGGGACGTTCGCGCGCGTGCGCTTCAAGTACCTGCGGGTGGGCGCCGGGCCCGGGCTGCGCGTCGAGGGCCGCACGGGGGCGGGCCCGTTCGAGCGGCTGTGGGAGGCCGGCGCCCCCCCCAACGCGTCGTGGGTCGACGCGGTGATCGAGCCGGTGTACCCTGTGAGCCAGCTCCGGTTTGTGCTGGCGGCCCCCGCCTGCAGCGCCTGCCTGACCGCCCTGGCCGAGCTGGTGCTGACGGTGCCCGCCCCCGCGGGCCTGGCCTGCCACTTTGACCACCGCGACCCGCGCGCCGGCGCCTTCTGCGGGGGCCTGTGGCGCGGCGCGGCGGTGCGGGCCCCCCCGCCGCCGGGCGCCGGGGGCGGCGGCCCGGAGGTGATTATTGCCCCGCAGCCCCCGAACGCGTCCCTCTGGACGCTGACGTCGCGGGCGGCCCCGGCGCCCACGGGCCGGTACATGGGCGCCGCGTTCCAGTACTACGCCCCCGGGGGCGAGCCCTTGGAGGTGCTGGCGCAGGGCCCGGGCGGCGCGTGGGCCCCGGTCTGGCGGGTGCCCGGCCCGGCCCCCGTCTGGCGCGCCGCCGACCTGACGTTCCCGGCGGCCGCGACGCGCGTGCGCTTCGCGGTCCTTGGCGCCGCGGCGGGCGCGCTGGCGCTCGGGGACGTGCGGCTGCGGCCGAGCGCGTGCGCGCCCCGGGACGTGCGCGTGGGCCCCCACAACGCGTCCGGCACCGCCGTCGCCGCGGGCGCGGTCGCATGGTGCCCGGCCGTCTGCGGCCCCGGCTGCTGGACGGAGGCCCCGGGCAATGAGGGCGCCGCGGCGGCGCCCGCCCCGGTCTTCGCCGTCGCGGTGGCCGACGGGCGCGTGACGGTCACCCGCACAAACCCCAGCCCCGGGGCGCCGGGGTGGCCGCGCGCCGTGCGCCTCCCGTGCGTCGCGTGCGCCGAGAGCGGCCCCTGCGACGCCCCGGCGGCCACCAGCACTGCCACGACGTTCTGCGACGCGCGGTGGGTGACCTTCGGCGCGGCGCTGTGGCGCCGGGTCGACGCGGCGGCGCCGGGGGCGGGGCCCGCGCGGGGCCCGGCCGGCGCGGGGGCGTACCTGCGGGCGGGGCCGGGCACGGGCACCGAAGGGCTGGCGATGAACAGCACAGAGCCGGCGGCCGGTGCCGAGGCGTACCTGAGCTCCGCGGAGGGCGTGTACACGGCGGTCGGGTTCCACTACCTCTTGTGGGGCCGTGGGGGGGCGCTCCGGGTGGAGGGCGTGGGTCTGGACGGCGCCGTGACCGCCGTGTGGGGGCGGGCCGGGCCCTCGCACGCGGGCCCGCACGCGCCCTGGGCCCACGCCACCGTCGCGTTCCCCGCGCCCGTGCGCGCCGCGCGCCTCGTGGCCGTGGCCGGGCCCGACGGCGCGGCCGCCGTCGGGGGCCTGCGGCTGCACGTCGGGCGCGGCACGTACGCCGCTGGGGAGGCGAGCAGCGGGGACGCCGCGGCCGACATGGCGCCCGCGGGGCCCTTTGTGGACTTCCAGTCGCGCGTGCGCGTGCAGACGTGCCCGCCCAACGTCACGCGGTTGGTCGGCGCCGCCGGGGAGGTGCACATCTCCACCTGCGCCGCGGGAGTGGCCGGGGTGCGCGACTACGTCTGCGGCGGGGCCGTCCGCAGCCTCGGCGTCGTGGCGCAGGCGGTGGTCGAGCCATTGCAGACGCTTCGGGTCGCGCAGGTCGTCAACTTCCCGGACACGCGGCACGAGACGCGCTGGGGCGGGCCGTGCCCGGGGCAGTGGCTCGTGCAGTGCACGGACGAACCCGACACCCTCCCGCACCACTTCGCCAACCCGACGGCCGCGGCGGTGCCGGTGTACTTCTCGGTGGGCTTCGTCGGCGACACCGCCGGCTGCGCGATCACCGTCCTCCAGTGGGCCGTGGCCCCCACGGCGGCATACGTGCTGGTCGCCGGCGCGCGCAGCGCCGCGGAGCTGTACGTCAACGGGCGGCACGTCCTGAGCTCCGCCGGCGCGCCGTTCCCGGCGGCGCCGGGCAGCGCGGGGCACGCGGCGGCGCTGTACCCGGCTCTGGAGGTGAACCCCGGCGACGAGCTGGCGGTGAGCGCTGTGTGCCGGACCCCGGACCCCCGCGGCTGCCGGGTCCTCATCCGGCTGCCGGTGGCGCACGACGGCGCCCCGGCGGTGTCGTCGGCGGCGTGGCGGAGCAGCGCCGCGGCGCCGGAGGACGCCCCCGCGTGGGCGTCGCCGGACTTCAACGACACTGCCTGGCCCCCGGTCTGGGCCACCCCGGGCCCGACGTCCCTCTCCGCCGCGTCGGGGGTGACGTGGGAGGCCCGGGACGGGGCTCAGTGGATCTGGGGGCCGGGGGGCGCCGCGGAGGCCGGCGGGCGGCTGCTGCTGCGGTACGCCGTGCCGGTGCCGCCGTGCTGGCGGGTGGACTGCCCGGCCTCCGCGTGTCGGGCGCAGGGGCGGTGCGACCCGCAGACCGGCGAGTGCGTGTACCAGGCGAAGCCGGACGGCACCCCGTGCGACGACGGCTGGTACTTCGACTTCGGCCCCGATGCGCTCCCGGCGGCGCCGACGGACCGGTGCCTCGGCGGCGTGTGCACGCCGCACCGCGACGCCGTGTGGCGGGCGGAGGTGGGGCGGTGCGTCACGGACGCGCAGCAGCAGCTCCCGTCCCTGTACCGGGACGGCGTGCCGCGCGCGGAGTGCCGGCGCGCGTGCGCGACCACCGCCTGGTGCCACGCCTTCGCGACCGACGCGACCGCCGCGCGGCGGTGCGCGCTGTACGGGATGCTGGTGGTGCCCGGCGGCGGGCTGGACGCGCGCGCGCTCGACGCCTGGGTGCTGCCGGGGTGGGCGTCGGACGGCATCTACCAGGACGCGGTGATTGGCGCGCGGCCGTACGGCCCCTGGCCCTCGACGTGCGTGCTGTGGACCCACCTCCTGGTGCTCGCCACGGATGTCTTCTCGCCGGAGCACGTGACGGACGCCCGCTGGGCCCCCGACGGCGCGCGGTACTACGTCTCCCTGTCCGACGCCGGCGGGGCCCCTTGGGTGCTGGTGTTCGCGCCGCCGCTCTTCCTCCCGGACCCCGACCCCGGCTGGACCGGCCTCTGCGCCATCGGCCACGGGCCCGGCGGCGCGACCGCGACCGCGAACGCGACCGCCATCACGGTCACGTGGGCCGGGGATGGGCCGGGCGCCGCGGGGGCCGGGGCGCGGCGCGCGGAGTTCGCGACGCCCAACGACTGCGGGCCCTGGGCCCGGGGGGACGCGTGGCACGACATGCAGTACGCCGAGGGGTACGGGTACTCGTACACGCTCTCGGACGAGGGGCAGCTCCGGTGCCGCCTCGACGGCGACCGGGTGCAGTTTGCGGGCGCCGTCCAGTGCTACGCGAAGGCCGGGTGCTTCGAGACCAGCGTTCTGGGGCGGATGCCCCTGGCCTACGCACCGCAGGAGCCCGTGACTGTCTTTCTCAGCGACATTACGGACCGGCGGGTGCCTCAGCCCGACCTGCAGGTCGCCCCCCCCCCCCGCCTCCCCCTCTCCGTCGGCCCACATTGCAGCCACCGCCACGCGAGGGTGTGGGCCGTGGGGCCAGCATCATGGCCCTTTTTAACAACTCGGCACCGATGGGGGGTTTGGGGGGGGGGCTTTCTGAGTGTCTATTGTTTTTTCGACCTTTTATGAAAGGCGCCGAGGGCCGTGTTCGGCTCTTGACAAGCTTTTCTCTCCTTCTTGTGACTGCATGTGCTGCCTGTCTGGTACTGAACTTGTCTCAACCAACACACCCGTGACAGTTCACGAGTCACCATTCGGGGGGACCGAACACCGCCAACACATCGACAATGAGACTTTCTCACATCCATTCTTTTTGTTAGAATTCCGGATGGACTGCAGTGCACTCTCGATGTGATTGCACATGGACCTTCTATCACAGGGCAAACGTCCCGATTGATCACAGAAAACTGCAAAGCGATTTTCTTGTCATTTTCCACCATTTTTATCAGAGAACTGCATGTTCTGTGTTTTCGACACCAACAGTCAGCACAGTCTCCACGCTGAAGTGCTGGTTGTTGTGCGGACACTCGCAGTGCCCTGCCACGGTCCTAAAGTGCCACCCCAACCCCTACAAGTTGGTGTTGTGACCAACCATGTGTGCCTTGTAATTGTTTGTATCTGCACTGAGAGCACTTCTGATATTGTGGTCCATGTACACTCAAATGTTGTATCTGTTTTGACTGGGCCAACGGCGAGGGCCGCTGTGTGGACCCGGGCATGAGTAGTGAAACCGGGACAGTCCAGGGGCTCCGTTGGCACAAGGGAACGGAAAGGAGTGCAGGGAGGTGACGATGGGCCAGACCGGTACATCAAGGCCATGGGGTAGTGAGAGGCCACCGGGCACCGCTGCCGGCGGAGGGAGAGGGCTCAAGGCAAGGACAAGGGTAAGTGGCGAGAGGCCAAGCGGCGCCGCCCGCTGTAGACAGCAATCCACGCAGGCGTCGTGCCAAGCCCCCCCCCCCCCACCACCACCACCAGCCCTACCCCACCGACCTCCACATGATGCCGCTCTGTGGGAGCGTAGGCCTGCGGATGAGGCCGCGGGGCTGGTCCCCCCCCCCCCCGGGGGGGTGGCCAGTCCAGGTGTCCCCCCCTTCCCTTGACCAGTGGAGGGGGCGTGCCCTGCGCTGGGCAGACTCCTCGGAGGATGCCCCTGACACCAAAGCCCACACAACAGATGCAGCGCGCTGTGCTGGTGGCGAACCTGCTGCGGCTGCGGCGGCATGGGCTGGAAATGGGCTGTGGGCCTTCCCCCTCCCCCTGAGTGGGGCAATGGAGTGAGGAATGGGTGCAGTGGAGGGGACTGACGGGAAAAGAACGTTTGGGTCGGCATGAGACAGTGGGGGCGGTTGAAAGTACTAAAAATAGGATGGCACAACCAACAGACACAAGAAGACAAACTGGCGGAGTGAATCCCAACACTATGCCAGTCACCAGAAGGAAGTATTCATGCACATACACATGGGCATGCACCTGCCCATGGGCATCGGCATTCCCATGGGCATGTCTGGCGAGGCGCTTTAGGGACGTGTTCGCACTGGCATGCAAACAGTTCAATGTCGTCTATCTGTGTGTGTGCTGAGTGTTTGGTCCCTGCGTGGCCACTCCTCTATATATGTTCCGGTATCCGGTTGCATCATTTCCACCCCCAATTGGGATGGTGGGTTGTCCATGCCACACCACTGGGGAACGTTTCTTCCTGGCCCATGTGCTAACCGTCGGTATGATACAGCAACACACCCGGGAAAAGGGTGCTGCACTCCGCACACACAGCTTGGCCCGTAATTCTCTCTGTCGATCTCACCAAGTGACATCATACCCCCCAAATAACCTAGGCCATGGGTTGGGCTATGGGGGATGAGGTGAGATCTGGGGCGTTCCCCAGGTCCAGCGAGCCGTTGGCATGCCCTGTGATGTGGGGTATAAGAAAGCATGCATGGCAGGAGTTGATCCTACACCCTTCCATCGGGACATAGGGCGTAGAACACTGGACCATGATCCATCTCTTCTCTACTGACACGAAGTACCATGTACCAGTGATTCTGGTATTTCCGTGGCAGGAAAATTACGGATGATCACGGAAATCGGCCAATGCTGAAAATCACGGAAATCACGGAAAACCACGGAAAATCACGGAAAATCACGGAAAATCACGGAAAATCACGGAAAATCACGGAAAACCACGGAAAATCACGGAAAATCACGGAAAATCACGGAAAATCACGGAAAATCACGGAAAATCACGGAAAACCACGGAAAACCACGGAAAACCACGGAAAATCACGGAAAATCACGGAAAATCACGGAAAATCACGGAAAATCACGGAAAATTACGGAAAATCACGGAAAACCACGGAAAACCACGGAAAATCACGGAAAATCACGGAAAATCACGGAAAATCACGGAAAATCACGGAAAATCACGGAAAATCATTGAAAATCACGGAAGGGTTTTTTCATGCCAATCACGGAAATAGTAGAATCCCTGCATGTACAGCCGGACGTCCGTTCTTTCTCTCTCGAATATGTCCCCATGCCACGGGTGTGCAACGGTCCCTAAATGCCTAAGCAAAGGGAATGCGTTTTTGGGGCCCAGAAACTGCCCTGGGCACCCTGTGCCCAAGGGGCACGGGTTTGGTGAACAACGGCGTTCGCCGAAACACTCGCCGAAACGTTGCAAAGTCTTCGCCGAAACGGGGGCTTTGGTTGTGTTCAGGAGCACCGCAGGATCTGAACTGTGGAGGCCCCATTGTTGCACTCGTGCTGTGCCCCCCCCCCCCCGTGACACCCCCCCGACCAACGTCGGGCCTACCTCGGACCATGCCCTGTCCAGGGGTGCGTTGCAAGGGCAGGGGCCTCCGAGGCGGCCCCAGAGGCGGTTGGGCAGGCGTTCGGAGGAGGGGTGGGGGCGGTTACTGTCGGTTACAAATGCCGTTGAGGCCGGCACTTGGCGTCAGGGGGACAGTGGCTGGGCGTAGGCCGGGCGCCCTGGAGGGGGGGGCGGGCTCCCCCCCCTCCATCCCTGGCCCTGTCCCCATGCCCTTTGCCCCCCCCGTGCGGCCCTGCCGGCCCCCTGCTTCAGGTCATAGTGGACCCGCGCGGGTCGCTCATCATCACTCTGAACGGCAAAGACCCCCCGACCGTCACGGCCGCGACGACGTACCGCCTGCGGGGCACGTTCATGCCCCGGGCGTGTCGGCAGCACATCACCGGGCGGGTCCACTCCCTCCAGTTCAGCCCCGGCGGCGCCCACCTCGTCGCCGTCACCTCCTGGAACCCCACGTCCGAGACCTCGGCCCTGCACCGCGCCATCCTGTACGATCTGCAGACCACTCGGCAGGTGGGGCGGGCCGTACGAGGGACGCTACGGGCGGTGTTTTGGGGGGGGGTCAGGGAAAGGCCAGGGATCCGGTTTGGCGGTTGGCGGTGATGAGCAGCGCAATGGACGCCGATGCGGTGGCGATGTGCCTGCCCTGCAGCAGGCGACCGGGGCGGTTGGATCGAGGGACTGCAGTGGCGGAGGGTAGTTGGCAGGGGTTCGAGCACGGGAGCCTCATTCCCGGCGGACGGGACCGGGGGCGGGGGGGGGGGTATGAGGGCGAAAAAACGTTTGTGTCCCTAAAATGGGCCTCTCATTGTTGGCTCTCGATTCGCAGTGGAAAGTTCTGGTTGGTGTTGGGTGGGTGTGTGTGTGTGCTTTGGCCTGGCGGGGGGGGGTCCACCAGATTGGCCCCCCCCCCTCCCCCGTGGAAACAACACCCCTGTACATATCTGCCGACGCATCATGTCCATACGACAGTGGAGCACCCCACCCAAGAAGGGGACCCGTGAATGATGTGCGAGAACCACTGGACTAATGGCTGGCGGTGTCTATGGCGGGGGCATTCCGTCGATCGATACCGACCATCGCTCCCCCGGTGGATCAGCACATCCCTGGCCACTGCCCCCGTTTGCAGGTCGCGAACTGGACCCTCCGCGGATGGAGCCGGCTCTCCACCGCCGCCGCCGCTGGCATCGATGGCGCCACCCTCACCGAGCCCATCCAGCGGCACGTCGCCTCCTTCAGCCCCGTCGCCCCGCTGCTGTTCGTGCACCAGGAGCACAGCGGGGCCCCGGTGTGGGGGGTGTACCACCTCCGCGACGGGCGGCGGCTGGACTCCATCCCGTGCGGGTTGGGCTTCGCGGCGTATCCAATTGACCGCAACGTGAGCTCCTTCGTGTGCGCCACCGACGGACATACGGTGTACGGGCTCCTGCATCACCGCGTGCAGGCCAGCGGGGACGTGGCATACCTCCGGCAAAACACTGCGGGCGTGCTCCCGCTGGCGACGAGTGGCGGGGCACTCATTGCTGTCCAGGTGGTTGTCCGTGTGCGGCTGCGCAGGGGGCAGGGATGCTTGGGAAACGGGGGGCGGGGCGGCTACCCCCCCCTCCCCCCCTCCAGAACGCCCAGCCTATGCCCGGCCACTGTCCCCCTGACACCAAGTGCCGGCCTCAACAGCATTTGTAATCGGCACCAACCGCCCCCAACCGCTTCGGAAACCTCCTCCAACCGCCTGCCTAAGAGCAGAGATCACACGTGCGTGTGCGCACAGTGCGTACGCGCCCCCGGCATGCAGTACGCCCCGGGGGCACAACGTTTGTTGTAGTGCGTGTGTACATTAAAATGCACGGACCTTACTCAAAAGCCGCGCTGCAGAAGGCAGTGCGTCCCTTTGCTCTATGCAGAACACGGGGGCCGAAACTTCCATCGTACTTTGCCGGCTGCGGCAGAAAGGTGCCCAGTCGCCGATGGTCTTTGTTGTTTGAGTGTCAGTGCCCTGACGAGGTTCTTCCCCGGACCAGTGCCTGCCCTGCGTCTGCCTGGGCTGGGGTTTGGTCGCTTTGTGTCATCTGCGCGCGCGAGCGCATGTGCGCATCGGTGCGCTCTCGCAGTTCAGTACCCTGATCCCCTTCACCAAATGTGTTTGTGTGTGTGTGTGTCTGTGTGTGACAGCTGGCACTGCTGAGCAAGGCAGTGCAGCATGTCCCGTCTCCACAGCTGACGCTGAGGCGGGCTGCAGCCGAACATCTCCTTCGTCATGCACCCGCAGAAAGGCGCCTATTGGCGTCGGACATGCTCTGTTTGTCTTGTCTGATGACCAACTGACGAGGATTTTTCACTCAGCCAACAACGCTTTGTGCTGTGCATCGCAAATTGTGTGTGTGTGTGTGCATGTAACTGTGTGTGGAGAGAGATAACTTGGTAAACCCAAGTTGCAGCTGCCCGTGAGCACCAGTCACGTGCTGTCTATTGCTTACCGCTTGCTGCCTCCCGCAGGTCAGACCTGCAGAGGGCTGGAATAACCCTTCCGGACATGGTGTACACATGTTTGTGAACCACGTTTCTTGCTCCGTTCTTGTCTCGTGGGTCTCAAGCGCTCGCGTGTGTGTGTGTGTGCGCGCGCGCACGTATGTGCGGGTGTGTGTGGGCGTGT
The DNA here is from genome assembly GCA_964036045.1 of Eutreptiella sp. 'Long Island Sound 2002'. Taxonomy (NCBI): domain Eukaryota; phylum Euglenozoa; class Euglenophyceae; order Eutreptiales; family Eutreptiaceae; genus Eutreptiella; species Eutreptiella sp. 'Long Island Sound 2002'. The sequence goes on from OZ038384.1 coordinate 80,500,890, forward strand.
GTGTGTGTGTGTGTGAACCCCGGCAGCGTGGCGAGGGGGGCGCATTCGCTGCAGCCGGGCTCCTGCAGCGAGTCTTCTCTTCGGCAGTGCAGCCACGCGCACAGCGGGAATCGAACCGGCGCCTTCACGGCACGAGCCCAGCGATTCAACCGCTGGGGTAGCACACACCACAGCAAGAAAAGCACCATGCACGCATACCAACACAACAACACGCCACGGTGTGCGCCACAAAGCGACAGCGAAATGCGTCGGAATCACTGACCATGACGGGCCCCCTTGGAGTCTGTGTGTGTGTGAGCGGGTGGTTACACCAGTCTCCAGCTAAGTACCTCCAGAGTAGGCATGTAAGTAGCGCTGCGGTTTTCAACAGATCATACAATCATTGGCTAGACAGGGCCGGGCAGTGGGCAGGGTCTGTAGTGATCAGCGCAACTTGCACTGTGAGAACAATCTCCTGTACACCGTCACTCCTGTCTCAGAAAGGACCTTGCCTACCTTTTTGTTAATGGCCTGATGAAATTGTCTCGGTGACCAGTGCTCTGCCTTCGCCTGCTTTCGTCTTCACTGACGTTGTGCCCCGCGTTTGGTCCCCACTGGTTTTCCCGCACGAAGTGTGTGTGTGTGTGTGTGTGTGTGTGTGTGTGTGTGTGTGTGTGTGTGTGT
>OZ038384.1:80504052-80516806 GCA_964036045.1 Eutreptiella sp. 'Long Island Sound 2002'
CGCCACCGGGTCGCGCTCCCCCAGCCGCACCCCCACCGCCACCGGCCTCCCCACCGTGACGCCGGCCCTGCCCCCCTGCGACCCCGGGGGCCTGGGCCCGCTCCCCATCGACCGCCTGCTGCTGGACATCGCCCCGGCGGAGCCCTGCCTCCAGGGCATCGACATGGGGCACGGGGGCAGCGCCCTCCGCACCGCGGCCCTCGAGATCCGGGTGGAGCGCGCCGCGGGCCGCCTGCACATCTGCGCGGAGCTGCCGGGGGACTGTCCGGGCCTCGCAGGTGCGGTTTGCAGCAGCGCTCCGTGTGCCGCTCGGGGGGTGGGGGTCGGGGGGAGGGGGGTTAGGGGGGCTGAAACCGTCAAACAGCACATCCCGCCACATTCAGCACAGCCCCGGCACACCGACCACTGGGCTCCGCGAACGCGGAAACGACACCAGCAGGAGCACCGGCCGCAGCGGCCGACAGAAAGCAGCCACCCGACGCAACATGCGAAGGGGAGAACGGGGGACTGTCCAGGGCCCCGTAAAGGAACAACAACCCGACGGAATGTCACATGGGGGGGGGTGGGGGCTGGAGGGCCTGTCCCATGCTCATCTTGGTAGACCACCAACGTTGTTCATGGGCTGAGGCTGTGTGCAGGCTTTGTGTGGGCATGAAAAAATACTTTTTCTTTCAGGTGCACCACTCCAAGGCAGGGGATACAATTTTACATCAACAGGAATTGAACCAAGGCCTTCTCCCTGTCCGTACTACTCTGACCACCAGGCCACAGAGCATATCTGATATGCAGGAGATCATGTACAGACTGAAGGGTGAGATCTTTTTTTTTGACAATTGGTCTGTGACCCCCCCCCCCCCCTCAGCGTAGCCGGCAGGTGGGTGGGTGGGTCTGGGGGGGTCAGCCAAATCCCTGGGGGCGCCAATTTAGCCCCCCTCCCCCCCCCCCCCAGCATCACTAAGCCATGGCCTGAGTTGGGTGTAGTGCACAGCGGTGGGTCCTGGTGTGCCACAGCGAAGGGCGCCCGTGACGCGGCACGCGGAGGAGCCGTGCTTTGTGCCCTGTGCCCTGCACGTCCGCTTTGTGCCCGACGGTCCCGGTCGTGCCCACGCATCCGTGTCCCACGGTGGCGGGGCAGTGGATCGTGCCATGTCGCAGTGAACACAAGGGGCCGTCGTGGTGCATCTGCCGCTCCGAAACTATCGTGCCGCCCCAAAGGCTCCGCGGGGGTGTTTGTGTGACGAATATCGTGCCTTTTCGTCACAATTGGGGTGGGGTGGGGTGGGGTGGGGGGATGGAGAAGGGGGACCCCCCCCCCCGCCAGTCCCCGGTTTGCAGAAGCCCCTTGGCTCGATGGGGCCGTGGGGGATGGACAACCGCCGCTATCGTTGGCGCATGAGGCCTCACGGAGGTCGCCTGCGCGGCAGAACGGGCCGCCTGGTGTCTGTTTGGGAAGTGGCCATTTGTGGGCGTGATGCATTGCCGAGCGGTGCCGTGCGGCGGGCCAACGACACGGAAGGCGGGAGTGCCCTGCCACGGGGTCCGCGCAGAGGCCCCGCCCCTGAAGTCCCACACAACGAACGGCACAACACGACGCAGCAACTGCGCGAGGGCCGGTACGCCCGCACTCCCCCACTAAACGTGCCCTCGTCGACCAAACACCAACGCACGTCCGTTTTGTGCAGACGACCCGGCGCCGGTGACGAGCCGGACCGTCAGGTTCGGCGCGCACGCCGTGAGGCTGTCCCTGCGGTACAGCCCCGCCGGCCCGGGCCCCGCGCCGCTGAAGGTGGCGTTTGTGGTGGTGGCGGGCCCCTCGCCGCTGCTGCTGGGGCTCGGGCTGCCGCTCACCGCGGGGCTCATCGCGGCGGTCGTCCGGGGCTGCGACCGCGGGCACCGGCGCGGCGGGGCCCGCCCGCTGCGCGCGGGTGACAACCCGCGGTGGCGCCACCGCCGCGTGCGCGGGGGCCTGGCGCTGCTGCTGTGCCTCGTGGTGGCCGGCGCCGCGTGGGCCGTGGCGGCCGCCGGCCTGTGGAACGGGCAGGGGCCGCTGCCGGCGGCGTCCATCGCCGGGGCCGCCGTCGCCGGGGCCGCGGCCGCGGGGCTGCTGGGCGTCGCGCTGTGGCTCGCGCGGGACGCGCGCGCGCACGTCTGCCCCGCCTGCGGCGCGGGCGTCCGGCGGTGGCGCTGCCTGGGGGTGTACGTGCCGTCGCCCGCGGGGGGCACGGCCAAGTACCACCGGCGCTGCGCGCGCTGCGTCGAGTGCCGCCGCCCCGTCCGCGAGGCGCACGCGGCGCACGGGCGGCGGTACCACAGCGCCTGCTTTGCGGCGCAGGCCGAGCGCATGCGCGCGCACGCGGGGTACCCCACGAAGTGGTACGCGCAGCACCGGGCGGCGGTCTGGGAGGAGGAGCTGCGGTGCGTCTTCGCGGACATGGTCGCGTCGGGCGCCGTGGACACGGCGCTGGAGCTGCTGCGGCTCCACCCGGGCCTCGCGGCCGCGCCGCTGGAGGGCCCCGAGGGGCCGCTGCCGGCCGCGGCGCTCGCCGCGCGCTCCGGCAACGGTCCGCTGCTGCAGCGCCTTCTGGCGGAGGTGAGCGGGCCCGTCGACAGCCCCGGCGGCGCCGCGCTCGACGGGCGCAGCGTCCGCGTCGAGGGGCTGTCGGGGGCGGCGGACGGCTCCGTGGACGACGTGTACGTCCTGCAGCCGCTGCTGACGTACAACCTCCGGCCGGTGTACGTGGGCCACGCGCACGGGCACTACCTGTACTACTACGAGGACCTGGAGTTGCGGCGGCGCCCGGGCTGGTGTGCGGGCGCCCACTTGGGCAGCGGCCGCCCGGAGGGCCGCGTGGCCATGCCCCAGGCCGGGCACCTGCCGGGGGGCGGCGCGCGCGCGGCGGCCGCGGTCCCGGAGAAGGCCGCGCTGCGGCACGGCAAGCGCTGCTCCGACCCGGAGCCGGGCCCCGCGATCCTGGACGCGCTCGTCGGGGCCGTGCGGGACAACCTGCTGTTCCCGCGCGGCGCGGGCCGCGTCGCGCCGGAGGACGGGGCCGGGGCGGAGACCCGGGGGAGCCTCGCCGACGCCGCGGCGAACCCCGAGCCGGGCCCCCCGGCGTGGGAGCGGGGGGTCCGCACGTCCTGGATCCCGCACGCCGCGTCTGTGCTGCACTGCGCCGCCGCGTCCGGCGACGCCGCGACGCTGGCGTGCGCGCTGGGGGAGTACCGCGCCCGGCACGCCCGGTGGCTGGTGTGGCAGTACGACGCGGGCCAGGGGCTGTGGCGCGACTTCCTGCCGCCGGCGCAGGCCCGCATCCGCGCGGCGCACGCGGCGGGCCACGCTGCGGTGGACGTCCAAGTCGCCGAGGTCCCCCACCTTCGCAATGCCCTCCTTCGCCCTCGACCACTGAAGTCATTTGCTGGCGTTTGTTGACTTACTTTTGCAGATGCAGAGCCCCGGCGCAGGGGGTGGGGGGGGGGTCTGAGTGGCTATTTTTTTTTCAACTTTTGGCGAAAGGCGCGTAGGACCGGACAGTCCGGTTCGTGATCAGCCTTGATCTCTTTTTTGGCTGTGCAATGCTGTGGCTTGCGCAATCCCCCTGAGCGCAATCACCACTTGACACACTCACGTGTCACCGCACGGGGGGGGGGGTATACACCACCATGACCCGCATGAATGCATGGGCGATCCCCCCCCCCCCCTACGGCAGGGGATGTGCCACTGCAATCCATGCCTTTTTTGTGCGCCCCCGTCCAGGGGTGCGGGGGTGCACCGTGCGCTGTGCGAAACGTAGGCGATTCTCGATCCGTTCCCCCCGATGGCCAGGGGGACCGCAGTACGTGACACAGGACCGCTCAGCTAATGAGTCAAAACAAACCATGTCTCACACTAAAGATGTCCGATTGCTGTCCGAAGCTGCTGTTGTTGCCCTGCGGACGTAGCCCCCCCGGCGGTGGGGGGTGGTCAGGTGGTCACGGGGACGCTCACGTACAATTGGGCGCCGTGCCCAGGCGGTGCCCGTGCCGTGCAGCAACGCCCCCCAACGGCAGGGGAGGTGACGCCCGACCTCACGCGGTGGCAGGGGCGGCATCGTGTCAGGGGGAGGGATCAACTGGTTGAGGTCTTGGTGCGTGTATCTCACCGTCCGTGTGACGTGGCACGGCCCGTGTTCACGGAGAAGCCCGGGCAATAGGGACTGGGGGGGGGGGGGGGGCATCCGGAGCAAAGCCGTGGTGTGTGCCGACGTGGTGGGCACAAGGGGACGGCACACAGGGACGGGGGGCTGGTCCAGCGCGAGAGGACACATGCACACAACATCGTTCCCGTAAAGGGCGCCGCCCCGCGCGCACGCCGTGTCCAGGGCCTCCCCTTTGAGCACGATCCAACACAATGAACGCCAACCGTTGTTGGCTGATGGCACGGTGTCACACGTCAAACAAGGCAGTCTTGTCCAATGGATCGTCGGCGCCATCGGGGGAAGGGGGCGTGTTTTCCGTACGACACGTGAGCCCAGTCGGTAGTGGGCAAACAGGTCCCGTGGGCACTGCACAGCGGCGGTCAGCGCCGTGCTGCTGCACGGCCGCGGTCTGTGCGCGTGTCGGGGGCCCGTCCTGTGGCATCGCTGCGTCTCAGCCTTTGTGACCGAACGGTACCTCTGGTCCTGTTCTGCGCTTTTGTGCTGACTGCCCTTGTGCACACGTGCCATAGCACAGAGTTCCTTCGGAGGTGAGAGGGGGCAAAACGTCACATTGCCTGCGGTACACCTGACAACAGACAGACGGCCCGTGCCTCGCAGTGGTCGCTGGTGCAAGGCTGATGCGATGGGATTCAGGGGGTTGATGTCCACGCGGGGCAAAGGATGGATAGTAACGGCCGACAACCGCCCCCTTCCCCCCGGGATGCCCCCAATTGTGGAGGCGAGGGCCTGGTGGTGGTGTCGGGGGTCCATCCCCGTCCGTCCGTGTGTGTGTGTGGGGGGGGGGGGGGGGGGAGGGAATCGCTTGAAAGGGAGGGGGGCGGACCCCTCTCCCCCCTCCCCACTGCCCTGACTCTACCCCAAAGGCATTCCCATTCCCCAACACCAGCCCCCAACCGCATTTCCAACCGCCAGTAACCGGGGTCCGTGGTAAAACTGAGTAAAAAAAAATTTTTTTTAAAATTTTTTTTTTTACTCAGTTTCAAACTGAGTAAAAATTTTTTTTTCTACTCAGTAAGTGGGGTTTCTACTCAGTTGCGAAACTGAGTAGAAAAAAAAATTTTCTTTTTTACTCAGTAAAAAACTGAGTAGAAAAAAAAAATTCTTTTTTTTACTCAGTAAAAAACTGAGTAGAAAAAAAATTTTTTTTTTTACTCAGTGAAAAACTGAGTAGAAAAAAATTCTTTTTTTTACTCAGTAAAAAACTGAGTAGAAAAATTTTTTTTTTTTACTCAGTAAAAAAATTAGTAGAAAAAAGCGCTTTTTTCTGATTTTGCCCCCGCTCTGAAGCGGTGGGGATCCCCGATACGGCAGGGGTGAGGTAGCCACTTTGCCCACTTGTGGGCCACTTCTGATTCTGCCCCCCGCTTTGAAGCGGTGGGGATCCCCGATACGGCAGGGGTGAGGTAGCCACTTTGCCCACTTGTGGGCCACTTCTGATTTTGCCCCCCGCTCTGAAGCGGTGGGGATCCCCGATACGGCAGGGGTGAGGTAGCCATTTCGCCCACTTGTGGGCCACTTCTGATTTTGCCCCCCGCTCTGAAGCGGTGGGGATCCCCGATACGGCAGGGGTGAGGTAGGGGTGAGGTATCCCGCCTAGTTCCATTCCGTCCGAAATTGTTGTCGCCACACCCTGTACCGATAGCCCTCCAACATCTCATACTGGGTGTCGCCCTGCAGAACAAATCCTTGCTAATGTGTGCAAGGCACTCAGTGATAGCCATGGCTCGTTTCGCCCATCCTTGGCAGAGGTCGAGGCATTGCTTGGTGACGATTGGGGGCCGCCACTACATGCCACGGTTCCAGGTCCATCCGCTCAACAATATGAGTTCGAGGCACGCCATTTTAGGGACCTCACCTCCGAGAGCTATGTCACAGACGGTGCTCAAATTGTGGTGTATTACTGGTGGGCAGCCCAGACCGCTCTCAGTGCAGATTGGGACACAATGGGTGTGGCATGGGCAGTCCGTGATTCGTTGTGGAATGCGTCATGCGCCAGTCCACAACGCCGACAGGCGTTGGTTGAATCATGGGCGCGTAGCACTTTGGAACGCGCGTCCATTGATATGTCTTTTGCACCACCGTTGATTGTGGCGCAGATATATAATTCGCGTAATTTCCATTGGGTGCTCCGCTTGTTGCTGATTGCCCCTACCCGTGAATACCTTTGCCTCAAGTTTGACCCCCTCCTTGACAAGCCACACATTGTTGGGGCAAACAAGGAGGAGTTGGCTGTTGTGGATGAGCTTGCGGAGCGAGAAGGCATCCAACCACAACCGCGGAGGAAGTGGGCAACGTTTTTGGATGCTTTCGGTTCCCTTGCATTTGCAATTGCACCCCTGTATTCCACCTTCATCAGGCAGGATGATTTTGTCAGTTGCCATCCGGCATGTCTGTTGATGTTGCATTGTGCCTTGTCTAGACGTGTTGTCAAAGGCGATTTGCAAGTGCCACAGGATAGATTGTGGTTATTGCGTGAGATGGCACAAGCTACTTTGTACTACAGTGGTTCCAAGTTGGCCCCCACACCCCGGACCCGGTCAATGCATTGGGAGGTGTCTCAGTTGTACCCCACGCCCAAATCTGCAGACCCCCCTGACACATGCTTTTTTTGCGATGGCACACCCGCCATAGCGTGTCAGGAATGTAAGGTTCTTCATTGTACCTTCCATACCACTGTCTTGTGTCAGTCCGAGATTTGTGTAGGATTGCGCCAATTCCGGGCGGCCCCCGTTGCTGCTGCTGCTGCTGCTGTTGTTGCTTTTGCTGCAGTTACTGCTGCCAATGCCACGCATGCCACTCTTGGCAATGCCAATGCCACTGATGACACCCGTCCCGGTGTGTGGATCTGTCGGAAGTGGTATGCGTTGCCTCCTCAATACCCCCAAAATGCTGATGGTCAATTGGAAAATGACCAAGCATTTTGCAGACAGCTGCATCTGGAAAAGAAAGAAGATCTTTTTGAGAGATGCAAGCTGAATCCTACCCCGAGAGGCAAGCCTCACAAGAGAGATACTAAGGCCGACTTGATCTTCAAGCGTGTCTTTTGTAACTACTTGTAAGTAGTTGGCCCCACCCTCCCTCCCTCCTCTGTGCATGCATGCATACGATACTCAACCCTCTTTGGTGAAGTGGTTGTGTGATCCCTCCCTCCTCTGTGCATGCATGCAGACGGTACTCAACCCTCCTTGGTGAAGCGGTTGTGTGATATATATATATATGATGGTTTGGCCCGGGTGGGGCGCCACTAACACAAGTGGCCGGGAATCGACTCGGGGGCCTTGTGCCCTTAAACAAAAGTACCACCTACCATCAAAGTGTGCAGTTTTTTGTGCATTTTTTTTCAAAAAAAAAATTGTCTTTTTACTGAGTAAAAAATTTTTTTTTTTCAAAAATCTTTTTTTACTCAGTTTTACCTCAAATCTACTCAGTTTTACCACATTTTACTCAGTTTTACCTCGTCTGGTACTCAGTTTTACCAAATACCCCAGTAACCGCCCCACAACCGCTTTCACATCCCCTGCGACCGCTCTGCAACCGCTCTGGGACTGCCCCGATGGCCCCCCTCCCCTTCAAGCAAAGCCCTGGGGGGCGGGAGGAGGGGGTTCCAAGATCCCGAGGAGCTTGAGGTGGTCCCCGAATGAAGGACCCATGATGGGCCCCCTTGGGGGAGCATCAGAGCAGCCCCTCCCTTGCCCCCCTGGACCCCCGCCCCCCCCCCCCCCTCCCGACTCGGTGGACCCTGGACCACCCCATCCAGCCCCCTACCCCCCCCCAAACCGTGACCGCGCTTCTTGAGGGTGGCCAGTACCATTTCCGTACCCCCCCCCCCCTTTGGTGAAGAGGGGGGGTTCAGAACACTGCGGGAGGTGGGCAGGCAGTTGGGCCACCTCACAGCCCCCGGGGGAAAGTGATCGTTGCGGCGTGAGAGCGGGGCATGTGTCCCGCTGCTCACAAGTGCTGCTGCTGCCCCTCGGCGCCCCTTCCAATGCCGGCAGATGGGGGGGGGTTACCCTTGACCCCCCAACGCATCACACATGTGCATTTCTGGGGGTGGGCGGGGGGTGGGGGATCAAAAGAGGGTGGAAGGGGCGCACACCATTCGCTTGGTCCACGAAGCTGACGATTTTTGTTTTTGTTAGGGGGAGGTCCCATGTCGGGCACCGTGCAGTGCAACCGGTGCGCAGTGCCATGGCCGTTGCATGACCCGCTTGCGCACCAAAAAGGACGAAGAAATCTGCAACGGTATCCGCATGGGTCCCCTTGCGCTGTCTTTCTGTGGACATGTGGCGGGGGGTGCCGGCTCACGACGTGGCCCCCGCCACCGAATGGCGGAGGTCGCACCCGCCGGCGCCGGCGTGCCCCCGCACAAAGTCTTGCCCAAGACAGCAAAGTTTGGAGGGCAGGAAGGCCGAGAGGCAAGGGGACAATGCCATCGGACACCGTCAGTGACATGTTTCGTGTTGAGAATTTACGACCCCTCATTACTGCAACGGCGAACAAATCACGAGAGCTGAGGCAAGCAGTTGTCAGTTGTACACCCACACCCACGATTGAGCCCATTCGTCTGGGGGTCTTCACACATGACCAGTAGCAGCCCCCGGGACCAAGATCTTGTGGTGGCAGGAAAGGGAACTTTTCAAATGGACAAATGGATTTGGGCCGGCGGAGGTGCACGAATGTTTTGGGTTCTGGGACTCCCCCCCCTGCCCCCCCTCTCATCTGCTACACGCCTACCCTTTGGAGGCCCAGCACACTCGGCAGAAATAAGGGGCATCACACTTTGTCACCTCTGTCCAGCCCCCCCCCCCCCCCCCAGGGCGGTCCCTAAGGACCCCAGTTTTTCTTTGCTAAGGACCGCCCCACGGGACCACCAACCGGCAGCAACTGCCAACCGCTGCCAACCTCCACCAACCGCCCATCGCCACCCACCAACCTCCACCAACCGCCCATCGCCACCCACCAACCTCCACCAACCGCCCATCGCCACCCACCAACCTCCACCAACCGCCCATCGCCACCCACCAACCTCCACCAACCGCCCATCGCCACCCACCAACCTCCACCAACCGCCCATCGCCACCCACCAACCTCCACCAACCGCCCATCGCCACCCACCAACCTCCACCAACCGCCCATCGCCACCCACCAACCTCCACCAACCGCCCATCGCCACCCACCAACCGCCACCAACCGCCCATCGCCACCCACCAACCGCCACCAACCGCCCATCGCCACCCACCAACCTCCACCAACCGCCCATCGCCACCCACCAACCGCCACCAACCGCCCATCGCCACCCACCAACCGCCACCAACCGCCCATCGCCACCCACCAACCGCCACCAACCGCCCATCGCCACCCACCAACCGCCACCAACCGCCCATCGCCACCCACCAACCGCCACCAACCGCCCATCGCCACCCACCAACCGCCACCAACCGCCCATCGCCACCCACCAACCTCCACCAACCGCCCATCGCCACCCACCAACCGCCACCAACCGCCCATCGCCACCCACCTAATGGTTGAACGTATGAGCTACATGCGGTCTTTTTACAAAACTGCCGTTTCGGACAAACCCTTTTTTCTCTCTCTTAAGGACCGCCCCCCCTTCCCCCCCACAATGCCCCTCCTCCTCAACCCCCCCACAACCCTCGCCCGCCCTCTCCACATCACCCCCGACCGGCCGCACCCCCTCGTCCCCCAGGGCGGCACCGCGCACCTGGACCTCCGGGCCCCGCTCCTGCACCCGCCCTCCGCCGGCCCGGCCCGGGCGGCGCGCAGCAGCGTCCCCACGCTGTTCCAGTTCCGCGACGCCCAGGGCCGCCCCACCGTCGCCGCGCAGTGCCCGGCCCCGGCGCTCGCCCCCGACCTCTGCATCGTCGTGGCCTCGGGGCACATGGGCGCCGCCGCCCCGAGCGCCGCGGCCCTCGCGGCGCTCGTGGGGGCCGGGGTCGTGGACCCGGCCCTCTGGGACCCGCCGTGCGTCTGCGACGACCGCCTGCAGTTCGCCGTCGCGTCGCGCGCCCGCAAAGAGTGGCTGGTGGCCGCGCTCGACGCCTTCACGGCCCCGACGACCGGCGCGGCGGGGGCGGAGGCGCGCGCGGCGCCGGAGCGGCGCGCGCGCGCGGCGGCGGACACGGGCATCGGGGGCCGGCTCACCGACGGGCTCCGGGCGCCGCGCGCCGACGTCGCGCCGCAGCCGCTCTTCCCGGCGGACTACCGGCCCCCCGTCGCGTGCCTGCCCTTTGCCCTGGGGCTGCACGCCAACGACCGCGGGTACCGCTTTGTGGAGGACGCGCTCGTGGGCATGGCCGTGGGGGCGCTCATGAAGTGGCACGAGCTGCGCAGGTCCGGGGCGAGTGTCGGTCGCAGGGCTCCGTTTCAGGGGGAGGTCCAGGGCGGGGGGGGGGGGCGGGGAGTGGGGGGGTCCAGCCCCCCCTCCCCCCCCCCCCTCCGCCGCCGCCGCCAAAGAAAATGGTTGGCCTAAACGAGTTGGACCCGAAGGCGCCAGAGAAAGCTTTTGGTTGGCCGAAGGCGCCAGTCACTTAAGGGGCGGGCGGGGGGGGGGGGGGGGCAAATACTGGGCGCCGCTGACGCGCCAACGGCACATCCCGCCACATCCGGCACAGCCCCGGCACACCAACGACGGGGCTCCGCGAACGCGGAAACGACACCAGCAGGAGCACCGGCCGCAGCGGCCGACAAAATGCAGCGACCCGACGCAACATGCGAAGGGAAGAGCGGGTGACTGTCCAGGGCCCCGTAAAGAGACTGCAACCCGACGGACTGTCACACGGGGGCGGGGGGGGGGGGGGGGGGGGCAGTGGTGCTGAGTTGTTAAATGGAGCCCTGGTGAAGCCTGGGCCGCCGGTGCACCGCAGCGCAGCGCGGGGGTTGTGGTGCAGTCGTGGGGGGAGGGGCCGTTCAGAACGGGCGCAACTCGGAGCGGCAGCATTCGGCACAACAAAATGCCAAACGATGCCACGGCATTCGAAGGCCCGCAGCCGTTCTTCTCCGTGTCGTTGCGGGCGCTCCTTCGGTCGTGCCCATGCCGTGTGCTCCGCAGGCACATGGGCTGCCACCAGCCAGAGGCCTCCGCGCATCACGCCAAGCCCCCGGGAGGCAGCGGCCACCCACCAAAGGCCCACGGGAAATGACAACCTTCGTTCACGGTCGATGGGTCCAGTCGCGGGATTTGGTACCACATTTGGTGCAGCGCTGTTTCAGAGCTGGGGCCACCTTTTCTCCCGCACCCCAGTTTGCACGCACCCCACTTTCCCTCCCCCCGGCAGGTCATTGGGCGGTCCCTGAGGAGTCGAGGGGGCTGTGTGGGTCATGGTCGCGGTGCCGTTCGGGACGGGTCTGGATTGCAGGTTCGGAGCCGTGGGGGTTGCGGCGCGGCAGGTGAGGGACAGTTGAGTGGTTGGAGCGCCCGGCCTCCGCAGCCGACGCCCCCCCCCCCCCCGCCTCCGGATGTCCAGCGAACAATAAAGTCCTCAAAAAGGATGGTCCAAACAGGATCGTTTGTTGGACACGCCGTTCGGTGCGCACGACAATCTTGTGCAGCTCTGGTGACAAACCGCTAAGCACAAGATACCCAAGCCATTCACAGCACAATGCGATGGAGGCTCCCAATTCGCAGTTTTCAGATTAGAAGCCCTTATCGTGATCCCGCTTCATCCGGCAAAGTTGAACATGCTCCACTGGCCTGGGGCCGCTCTTGGCATGTGTTCTCAAAAGCATGCCACAAACCCCACACCCCATGCCTTGCTTTGGCCCAAACTACGTCACAGTGCTCATCAGCGTCACTGTCAGAGTCATCAACACCACTTCTATTATGGAGGAGGTGTTCCTCCCATCGGGTCTCCTGTTTGGGGTGGTTCACGTAGAACACACGTCCCTCAGAGGCCTGACGCCCCCAATCGGCTGGGAGCGAAGTGTGTGATGGTGGCGAGGTGGTGCGGCCACGAGACGCGGGCTGCAGTCGCTCCTCCGATGATGTCGATGGCATCAGTGAGCGCAAATGGAATTGCACAGCATTGAGAGGGGCCGATGGGTTCTCATAGTTCTGCCCATTTCTCGAATACTTTAGGCGTACAGCATCGCCTCCTTCCGTGGAAGGCCTAAGGGTTTCCACAGGCTCACTAGTGTGGTACCGCTTGTATAGCACCTCCCGGCCAAGTGCAAGCAGAGAATCAGTCATGGTGGGCAATGGAGGTCCTGTAGTTGAGGGACACCATTCCCTCACATCTTCCTTTACAAATGTGCCCACCATTACCGCAAGTTGCATCACAACAGCCCTTCCTTTCCCCAACCCTTTGGCCTCAAACCTCGGTTCTGAAACCCGGAACCTGATGAATTAGGTCCCAAAAAATCATGGTCCGAACGGAAGTGTTCGTTGGACAAGGCATTCGTTGGATAACGGGAGGGGGGGGTGGGACCCTGGTACGGATCCAACCGCTCCGAGGGCGCCGGGGGAATCCGGCCCGAGCACGCCCGGGAGCCTGCCCTTTGACACTGTGCTCTATCCTGTCGCTCACGTGGTCCTGGAGCAT
>OZ038384.1:80517006-80577006 GCA_964036045.1 Eutreptiella sp. 'Long Island Sound 2002'
CCACGGGTGCGCGCCTCCTCGTGAACCGGTCCCCAAAGTTTTTGGGAACAGCTTTGTGAAATAAGGTCCGGGAGTGACGTGCGTACGTTCGTCCACCTGCTCCTGGTCTAAGGGTGGGTGGGTGGGGGGGGGGGGGGGGGGGGGGGGGCAACCTCTCAAGTCACAGAGGGTGGCCGGGTCGGGTCCATAGTACTAGTGGCGCTGATGGGGGGTCTCTTGGGCCTGCACCCATTTCCACAGGAAATGATGGTTTTTGACAATGAGATCCAGACCATATGGCCCCGTCGTGCGGCAGAGCCCCTGCCGGCGCAATGCCGCTGGGGGTTGTGACTGGCCTTGGGGATGCCCCCCCCCCCCCATGCCCCCGTGGACCCCCCCTCCCCATGCCCCCGTGGACTGTGCCAATATTCATCGTTTCCAAGAGTCGTTCATTTCCGCCACAAGTATGCGCAAAACGAAAAAACGCAGAAAATATTGTTTTTTTCAGGTGCGCCGCGCCCCCTTCGCAAAAAAAGAAATCCCCCAAAACAAAACCACAAAACAATTCTTTTGCCCCCGCCCCAAGGGGGTATTGGTGGCACCATAATGACTGAAACACCCCCTCCCCCCGCCCAAAAAGGAGGCCAAATGCAAAAAAAATCGCAAAAAACATTTTTTTGACTCAGTCAACCAAAAACAGGTCCCGTGGGTGCTGGCGCAAAACTTTGCGTCAATAAAGTTCAAAACAACCGATGCAAAAACTGGTATTCTGCACAACGTTCATATTGGCGCCGTGATATCAGAGGGGCTGGGCGCCGATGAATACGGCCACAGCCGCACCACCCAAGCCGCAGTGCATGCCCTTGTGAGGGACGCCGCGCGGTGTTGTACCGTTTGCCCCCCCCCCCCCTTTCTCCTTTCTCCCTTTCTCCGCTGCGCAGACAACAGCGGGTCATCAACCCGCAGCACGCGGTGGCGGTGTACTGCTACACCTACGAGCTGCCCGCCGCGGACGAGGGGGACCAGATCTACAGCGCAATGAACGGCGCCATGCGCGACCGGGGACGGGGCTCAGGTCGCCTTCTGGAGGCCCATGATCTGGCACGTGGACGCCGCGCTGCAGGCGCTGCCCCCCACGAAGGGGAAGCTGTTCCGCGGCATCAACCTGCGCTTTGATGAGCGGTAGTCGCCCCTCCCTCGTCGCCGTGCGTTGCTGTGCGGGCCCCAGGTCCACTGACCTGTGGCTGGGGCGCGGGGGGGGGGGGGGGGGGCAGGGATGCATTAGAAGGAAAAGGGCCCCAGCAGCGGTTAGGCAGGCGGTTGGAGGAGGTTGCCGAAGCGGTTGGGGGCGGTTACTGTCGGTTACCAATGCGATTGAGCCGGCCACTTGGCGTCAGGGGGACAGTGGCTGGGCATAGGCTGGGGGCCCTGGAGGAGGGGGGGGGGTACCTCCCCCCCTTCCAATGCATCCCTTCGGGGGTGGGGGGGGGGGCACGGGAGTCTACCGCCGGTGAGCGTTGGTGAGGTGGGTGTTGAACGAGGCCTTTTGGCGCGACGGCACTTGTCTTCGGGAAGATGTCGCCAATGGGACCTCGAGAACGGGGGGACTACTGCGACCGCAAAGACAAGAGTGCGCCGGGCCCGGCTTCTGTTTGAAGACGGGCAGGGACCCCCCCCCGGGGGGCGGGGAAGCATTAGGATGGCCGTGCACATCGGAGGAGGGGGGGTACCCCCCCCCCCCAGACCAAAGGGACCGTTCCGGGACAAAACGAAATTTACCGTTGGGAAAGTCTTGTTGGGCTCTTTTTGGTACACCCACTTTTGGGTCGCAGACCCCCCCCCCCCCTCCCCCTCCGTTGGTATAACCGGGCACCGCCGTGCCCCATGCCCCCTCGACCGGCCTGGGCCGGGGATGCGCCGCAGGGGAGAGGGGCCCGAGCGGGGGCACAGAAGTGGGCGTAATCGCGGGTGCCAGCGGTTGGGGTTTGGGGGGCCAGTCAGAAGCGGTTGACCCTTAACAGCGATGCGGTGCGATGAGGGCACCGGCCGGGGCCGGAGGCAGCAGCCGGGGAGCGGGATGCGGCAGCGGCCGGTGCTGCCTCGCTGCGGCCTGCAGTGCGCGGCAGCAGCGTGCGCTACTCCGAGGGCAACCGGGGGACGGGCCCGGGCAGGACGTGTGACATCGTGTGAAGTGGGCTCGGCGTACGAAGGGAGGCCGAAGGTTACGGCGCACCGTTCCGAGAAACGGCCGTCGCGACTCGAGCCCATACAGTGGCATGATTGCCTTGCGGATCCATCATGACACCGCTGATGCACCTGCTGGCCCTCCAAACACAACCCTGAGCCGAGAACTTTTTGCGAAATTTCAGGGGCCTGCCCGGGCGGCAGAAGGTTTCAGCATACGAAGGTGGCCGAAGTTGAGGCGCGCCGTTTCGAGAAAAGGCTGTCATGATTGCCGCTCTTAAAACAACATGCTTTGCTTGTAGGGTTTTTGGATGTTTTTTGGAAGATTGTGGGCATTTTTTTTGAAAAATTTGGTAGTTTTGGAAAATCATTGATTTGTAGCTACCTCATGGTGGTGATGGTGGTGATGGTGGTGATGGTGGTGGTGGTGGTGGTGGTCCCGGTGGTGGTGGTGGTGGAAACCGGTCTGGCCGTTGACATTGACTGTGATGACAAGGGGTGTGACGCGGCCGCTGCTCTATGTGACTCTGTTTGTACTGCGCCTGCGCCTCGCACCGCAAAGGGCCGTTTCCGCTAGGACAGGCCCAGATTACGATCGTAATTTTTCGTAATTTTCGTAATTTTCGTAGTTTTCGGCGATTTTTTTTATCGTTTTTGGCGCTGTTTTGTACGGTACGTCTCCCTCTCCACCTCACTGTCACTGTGCCCCCTCCCCTTTCCCCTTCCCTGTCCCTTTGCCCCTACTGAGCTACTTTGGGTCGCGAGAGTGTTCATACACTCGCACGGTGCTCGGGCACCGGACCCACCATTGTCTTGGGGCGTATCGCCGAGTGAACCACGGTGAACCACGGTGTCAGTCCATCAATTTGCTAGGTCCACTGTGAAAAATGTAATTGGACTTAAGGTCGTCACGCTGCAAACCCACGGTTTGATGACCAAAACCTGCCAATAGTTTTTCTGGTCCTCGGACTTTCCAAACTCTGAGTTTTCAGACTTTTATGATCTTTGACGGATCTCCCATTGCTTGCAAAACCTCTTGTCAAAGTTCATTGCCCCTCAGCCTCAAACCCTGGCACACTTGCACGAACTCAATTCTGCCGGCGCACTTTGCGCGGGCCACGGATTTCGCCAACTCTAGCCCTGGCTCATCAGGGGGACGGAGACCAGAGCTGTCCCCGACCATCACTGTACTGTACAGCAACAAGAAAGCAAAATGTCAACACAGCATATCGCAAACAATGAACAACAAACACCGAACATTGCCGTAACCCGAACCAACAATCACAATGGATCCACAATAATCTAAAACTCTTGAATCTACAATCATTTCACTCCAAAACATCGTAAATCCAAATATCCATAATCCTTCAGCCATGCTGGCAAATTGCAATGGCGACGCGCCAAAGGCGCGACCGCCGCCAGGGCCTGCAGCCCTGTCCTAGTTGCCCAGGCCAGCCTATTACAAAAACATGGGACGGTAGGGTAGTGAATGCTCCCGAAGCATCGTAACAAATCGTAAAAAAACGCCGTAAAATCGTAAAAAAAAAGCCGTAAAATCGTAATAAAAAATCGTAATCTGGGCCTGTCCTAACTTTCCGAGATGGACCCCCCCCCCAAGCCCCCAATCCTCCGTTCCAAAGCGTCTCGGCCATTGTGCCCCCGCAGTCCCACCCCCGGCCCATCAAAAGTGCCGGCGTTGGGACACCGTGTCCGCGACTCTACGCTTTGCAGTCGCCGCTTCAGGCGTCACTACGATTGTGGGACTGCACCGCCTTCGTCACGTTCCCCCGCGGACGGTGCGCTGTTCCGGTCGGCCGAATGCCCCCCCCCGTGTCCGACGGTGCATCTCGTACCCCCTCCCCCTCCCTCCCCTTGTCCACGCAACGCATATGCCTCGCTGAACGACCGGGACAGTGTGCGTCGTGGCTCCGCCGCGAGGGACATGATGTGCCGTTGTAGTGCCAGAGCTATTCCGGGGGGTGACGCCCATCGTTGTTCTATGGCCCAGCACCGCCTATCCCCAGGCAACACCGGGCGTTGGCTCCGTCGATTTTTACGCCATGGATTTGGGTGGTGCGGTTTTCAATGGGTCGTACTGTGTGCTCCAGCTGTCTGATACCCGGGCTTTGAGGTGCGTGATGGTCCTAGCGGATTGAGGCATGATGGCCTTTGTGGCATGTTTTGCCCCTTGGCCTTCAGAATAGCGCAGCACGTCTTGGCGTACCATGCGCAGTGTAGCGCGTAAAGCAACACCCTTGTCCCAGCAACACTGGGCGTTGAGTCCGACAATGTCTGGTCATTTACTGGTGCTTGGACAAAGGGGGGGGGGGTATTCGCACCACCTCTACAACTGCCCCCCCCCCCCCCCCGGGACAGCCCGTCACATTGCCCGGTTTTGGAACTCTCGAACTTCTTGTTGTCGCTCTCTCGTGGACGTCCCTGCCACTGCGCCACTTCCGTTCGGCTTTGGGATGTGGACTGCGTGAGGGCCTCGAGACTCTTTCGAAGGGCGGTATCCAGAGCGGTCCTTAAGGACATTCACAACTTTTGTTTTGCATGAAGGACCGCCCCCTGGGACCGGTATAGTGCCGTTGGTTACCCTCCAACCGCCGTCGGTTACCCTCCAACCGCCGTCGGTTACCCTCCAACCGCCGTCGGTTACCCTCCAACCGCCGTCGGTTACCCTCCAACCGCCGTCGGTTACCCTCCAACCGCCGCCGGTTACCCTCCAACCGCCGTCGGTTACCCTTGAAGCGCCGTTGGGTACTCTCCAACCGCCGTTGGTTACCCTCCAACCGCCGTCGGTTACCCTCCAACCGCCGTCGGTTACCCTCCAACCGCGTCGGTTACCCTCCAACCGCCGTCGGTTACCCTCCAACCGCCGTCGGTTACCCTCCAAGTGTCGAGCTGCAGCATTCTTCCCTTTTGCTGTCAAGTCCTGCCCCGGGGGTATCCCTGCGTCCTGCACGTTCAATCAACATCGCTGCCCTTGAGAGAGCGAGGGCGCTCGCCCTCCCGATTGTAGAAAGACAGTGCCCCTGCCCGTTCTCGCGCCCGCCGGCGCCTGCCGCAGCCCCACCCGCTCTGGCCCAGGCAATACAAGTCGGGCATGAGGGTGTGCTGGCCCGCCTTCTCCAGCGCCTCCGCGAACCGCGCCGTGGCTGAGGACTTTGCCCACGGGGACGCTGGCACCCTCTTCTTCCTCCAGAGCCACGAGGCCCGTGCGGTGGGGGCCCTGTCCCGGTTCCCCGAAGAGGAAGAGGTGCCCCCCCTGCGCCTGCCCCGCCCCCTGGGCCCCGTCCGCCGTCCCCCCCCCCCCTCTGTACTGACACGCGCTCCGTGGGCGCTGCCCTCCCCTCATGCCCAAGTACCCCACCCATCCACCCATGCCCCTCCCCGCGTGCCAGCCTGCCTGCCAACCTGCCCGGCGGTCATGGGCGTTCATTGGCATTCATTGGCAGTGATCCCTGGCGTTGGTCCCCCGGGTGGGTCACTCTGGGGCACTCCAGTTCGGATGTTGGCGCATCCCCATCCCACGCTCTGCGCACAAACGCGCGGGGGAGGCCGGCCAAAGAGGTGGATCACCGCCCCAGAGGCACGTCAATGGCCCCACGTACATATGCATGGCACGAGGGGAGCAGAGGGTCGTGCCCCTGTACGTGCCACAAAGTGGGGCTTTGGGAGGGAACCAAAGACCTGTTTTGAGGGTCGGGAACGTAGAAAAGCGTGTTTCAGACGGTATTCAAAATGGCTGAGAATGGGTATCCGAGCGAGCGAGGAAGCCCCGAGGGGGCGTTGAAGGCGCTGGAGGCGCCTCTGGGCCGGGGGCACAACAGGAGCAGGGCAGACCAGCCGTGAGGGGGAAAGGGACACATGGTGGACGGCCCGGACAGCGCGTGGAGGAGCAGGGCACGTGGGCCTCACGCACCCAGAAACACAGCGAGGCAGGCTACGGACGGCCTGTGGACAGAGGCGCGTGGGCAGCAAAAACAGTCAAACGACCCCCACAACAACCAGCACAACCCCCAATACGCCAACTACTGGGCGCCGCTGACGCGCAAACGGCACATCCCGCCACATCCGGCACAGCCCCGGCACACCAACGACGGGGCTCCGCGAACGCGGAGACGACACCAGCAGGAGCACCGGCCGCAGCGGCCGACAGAACGCAGCGACCCGACGCAACATGCGAAGGGAAGAACGGGTGACTGTCCAGGGCCCCGTAAAGAAACAACAACGCGACGGAATGCCACACGGGGGGGGGTGTGAAGCTCTCATGGGCCATGTATGTATACAGTCCGTCCCACCCCTGATGCTTGGCGGGCGCCCACAAACCAATCCGTAGGCATTCGTCGGCGTAGATTTCTATTTGTGGTCATTCAGTGGCATTCAGTGGCATTCATGGGAACTCACTGGAAGTCATGTGCCCTCATAGACACGCACACGGGCCCTCACGGGCCTTCACCGGGGCCCTCCTGTTTTCGGCGACGCCCCCCATTGGGCGTTCCATTTCAGGTGCTGTTCCGGCCGAACACCCTCTTCACGATCACATCGACGCTGTACAACGGCACGGACATCGGGCAGTTCTATTCCGGGAGCATCGACAACGTGGCGATGGAGGAGGTGCGGACGGAGCGGAGCCCCCCGCGGTACTCCAGCCCTCCGTCGTCGTCGCCGCCGGACCTGGGCGCACGGCCCGGCCCGGACAGCCCCGACGGAGCCCTGCAGAGTGAGTGCCCCACCTCCAACTTCCTGGTCCAGGTGTGCCCGGCGCCCAGCGCTAAGGGGGTCGGCTGTTCGCCGGTGGGGCCACGGGGCCTATTGGGTGGGCGCCCATGAAGTGACGGGATGTGGACTGGGGGGCGTGACGTGGGATTGTGCGGCGAGAGATTGGGACGGGAGCGGAAACTGAGAGAGCGGAGTGAGGGAGTAGAGTGACACAAGTGGGGAGTCGGGGTGGGGGTGTGGAGTGGGGGGGGGGCGAGTGGGGGTCTGGAGTGGGGGGGGGGGGGGCACTTGAAAAAAAAAACACTGGCGTGGTGCCAACACGTCGCCTATATTTTACCCTCGACGGGGGATACTATCTTATTCCGCCTGCACCGTTGGCTCCAGACGCATGCCGAATGGTCCTCAGGGGCTTACGCATCCTGGCACATGCCACATATAGGACAGTGCGGTGCACAATGTGCAGACTGGTGCTATGATTTTCTTATATTAGCATCGCTAACGCCACTATTAAACCCGTCCATCAAAATCCCGGTGGGTGCCAAGCCCCCCGGGGGGCGGGTGCAGCAAGATGTCCTATCGTATGCATAAGAACTCAGGGACGTGTTGAATGACAGGTCCGGTGGTTATAGCTTAGCGACGGCTTTTGGCGTACCACTGCATATCCACTGTTTGCATCAGTCTGTGGCCCTGCCACGGGAATGTCCATTCTTTGTGACAGAAAGGTACCTATGGTCTTCTAGGCCACTGACGAGCCTATCTTTTCTGAGCTTTGTGCTGTCTGTCGCCTGTGCACACGTGACTTAGCCCAGAGTTCCTACGGGGGCACTTGACGCGAGGGGGGGGGGAGGGCGCACCACTTGGGGCGGCTGGGGGCTGCCGGGCGGTTCGGGGGCCATCGCGCCGCGGCGGATGGGGGGGAGTAGTCGTGGGAAACGACCCGGTGGACCTTCCAAAGTGCGGGCGCGGCACCCGCGGCCCAGGCGGTCCCCGGGGCATCGGGGTGAGGGCGTGGGGGGAGGGCGTTCTGCCCATACCTCTCCAGCGAGGGGCATGGGGTGAGGGCCGGTGGGCAATGGGGGGGGGACGGGAATGTGGAGCGGGAGAAAGAACGGGGCCTACGGTGTGTACGTGAGCGCAGGTGAGCGCGGGGCACAGCACAGGGGAACCGCACGAGAACATGGGGTGCGTCGAGGGAGGGGGAGGACGGGGGGGGGGGTCAGTGCCGGGGTTGCCGGGCCCTGCCAATCCTTTGGTGGCCCGGCCGTGGCCGGCCGCGCAACCACAAATGACCGCGTGCGTCGGGTGCGTCGGGTCCGACCGAACAGCGGCCCATCGGATGCGGATTGGCAAAGCGCCGGGGGTCTGTTGCGGGGGACTTCACTGAATTGGCACGCAGCCCCGGGAACCCGCGACGTTCCGCCGTTTTGGGCGGGTTTGGGCCCGAACGTCCTGCGCAGTGCCCGGGCCAGGGGGGCAGGCAGGGGGGCCATGGTGGCCTTTGCCCCCCCCCCCCCCCTCCATCAGGTCCCCCAGCCGCTCTCGCCGAAGGTCCTGCAGTACTTCTTGACCATCGACGCGGCGGTGGTGACGCCGCTCGACGGCCCCGCGGACGCCCAGCCACTGCCGCGCCCGCCGCCACCGGCCCCGAGGCCCCCCTGCCCCCGCCCCCGCCCCACGGACCCGCGTCCCTCCGCCCACGCCCCCAGCCCCAACGCCGGCCGCGACCGCCCCCCCGACCACCGCCGCGGCCCTGCGCCGCGCGCCGGCGCCGGACCCCCCGACGCCCGCGCGCCCCCACAACAACTTTCGGGCCCTCCCCCCGCCGGCGCCCCCGACTCTGAGGCCGCGGCGGACCCCGGCCCCGGCCCCGACATCGCGGACCATCACCCGAGGCGGCCCAGCCCCCGGCCCGCGTCCGGCGCGGCCGGGCCCCGGCCCCGTCCCCCACCGCACCCCCAGCCCGGCCCTGGGCCACGGCGGCCCCGCCTCCCGCCTGGTCTTCGACGCCCCCCAGTCCCTCGCCCCCCGTGCGGGGCCCTGGGGACGCCCGTGGCGCTGCTGAACCCGGTCCCCGACGTGCCCCTCCGCGGCCCCCGTGGGCCGGCCTTGCCCCCGCCCACCGCACCGCCCCCCCGCCCCCTGACCCCAGGTCCACGGGCCTCAGCCCCGGCGCCGGCGCGGGCGACGGGTCCCCGGACCCGGCGCTGCCCCCGGGCCCCGGGCGGGCGCTGCACGAGGGCACGCGGGCCTCTGCCGGGGGGACGGCCGCCCGGTGGCACACGGCGGCGGGAGGTCCCCGGCCCCAGTGATCCCGTTCCCCATGATCCCTCCACCCGGACGCCCCCCCCCCCCCAGCGCAGATGGAGTGGCGAGGCGGAGCGGAGGCCAGTCCTCTGGCGCGCCCGGGAGGGGGTGGACGAGGGAGCAGTGCATAGCCGTGCCGTAGGGGACTGGCACCCGCTCTGCGTTGTGGTCATGGCCGTTGGGGTGTGTGTTGTGCCGTGGGGACCGGGGGGCTGTGCCTGGGGTTTGCCCAACGGGACGGGGGGGGGGGGGGGGGGCTCTGCTGTGTGCCCATCTGAAGCCTTGTTCAGGGGCCTGGCGGCGTTGCACTGGCCAGTCTGTAGTGCATAGCACTTCAGGTGTAGTGGACATCCGTGGGTCATCCGCCCTCTTGACGGCCGCAGCAAAAGAAAGGCCTACGACACGGCGCTGAAGGGCTGTGCTCTGTGACTTGTGCGTTGCCCCTTCTGCGATGGGCCCAACGGTCCCCGGGGGGTCTGTATCCCACAGTTTTGGGGGGCGGGGGTCCGCAGTGCAATTGTCGCTGTGCATTGTGGTCCGCATTTCATTGCACAGTCGCCGGGCGGCCGCAAGACCACCGCCCGTGCGCTGTGCAGAGGGGGTGAGGGGTCTTGGGCATAGGACCTGCAGCGCCACGAAGACGAGACACGGGGTCGACGTGACGCTGTGTTCTCCGGAGGTGCGCCGCTGACGCGTTCGTCGCTGCGGAGCCGAGCGGCGCCTCCCGCCGCGGCTTTTGTTGTGCGGACCGTGTGCCAGTGCCCTGTGCCCCACGCCCCCCACGTCTCCGGACGGGGGGATGAGGGCCAATGGCGCTGCGTGGCCCTGCGATGGGCCTCTCATGTTTGGCTCTGATCCAAAGTGCACTTGTCCCCAGAGGAATGGGTTTTGGTTTTGGGCGGGGGGTTTGGCCTGAGGGAGGGAGGGGGGGGGTCCCTCCAGATCAGCCCCCCCCCCCCTCCTCCGGGGGATAAGCACATCCCTGAGTGCGTGGGGCCGTGCCGATCCCCGGGCCCCCAACGGCCGCTGTCGGGGGCGGGGCAGTGCACGTCAAGTGCGTGTGCCGGCGCAACGGAGTGCCGGTGCACTCCATAAGACCGGCGGCGGTCCCCCGGGTGACCAGGGGAGCGGGGCAGGGGGGCCACTCAAGGACCGCTGGCGGTCCGGGGGGCGGTGGCTGCTGCCGGGGGGAGCGGGAGGGAGGCCTGCACTTGTCCCGCACGTCCCCCGCCATCGCCTTCTGCCCGTCCCCCTCGCGGCCGCGGTGGTGCCCTGTGTGTCCCCTGGGCAGAGGTGGGGCTCCGTGAGGCTTCGGGGGGTTTGGGTTAGGGCACTGCAGCTCCCCCGCAATTGTTTTGTATGTCTTCGCAATCGGACGCCCTTTGACCGCACTTCCCCCCCCCTGACCCCAGTATTCCATCTCAGCCCCCCCCCCCCCCCCCTCAGGGTAAGCGGAGGAATGCCCCCCCGCCCCCTAACCCGCCCATAATCCCGTGGGCCCTGTCCAGTGCGTTGCACGCTCCCTCCTCAAGGGAAGGGCGGCATCAGGGCATCGTCCCTCCGGCCAGGCCCTCCTCACGCGGCCGCATGCGGCGGGTGGGTCCCGGGCCCCGTTGCAGTGGCCATTGCGTGTGCCACGCCCGCACGGCGACCCCCTTCGCACTGTTCCCCCGGCGCACGGCGTTGGATGGGGGCGTGGCGCCTCAGCCCCCGTCGGTCCGCATGCGGGCGCCCCCTTCTTTGCCCCCCCCCCCCCCCCCCCACCGTTGCCCATCGGGGCTCGGCGCCGTGGCCCTGCCGGACCGTTGTTGTGGCCGTGCAGGTCTGCGGCGGTGGAGCTGGGCCAACGGGTGTCTTTTGCATCCGACCGCATCCCAGGCCCCGGACGCGTGTGTCCCACCGTCTTCTTCATTTGATTCGGATGTCTGGCCTCCACAGGGGCAGGCCACGCTGCACGTGGGCATCGCACGTCTCCGGGGGGACGGCCAGGGGCGCATTCCCTTTGTTTGTCATGCCCCGTGTCAGCGCAGCGGCAGGCGTTGTCGCCGTGACTTCCGGAACCGTGTCCTGCTTCGCCGTTCATCACTTCACCCCCGTATCAGCGCGACAGTTGGTCCTGTTTGCGTCAAAGTTTGGGGCTTTTGTGTTGCTCTCGCGCGGGGGGGGGGGGGGGGGGTGGTCCCTTGGTGTACGCCCCTGCACCGACGTAGTGTTGGGGTGTACCACATCCCCTCGCCCCGGACACTCGGCTCTGACTGCCCCGGTGGCAAGCCCCCACCCTTTCGACGGGCACAGTCGCGTTGGAAGGGTTCAGAGTTGCCACCAGCGCCCGCCGGGTCGAGCCCGACGCGGCACGGCGCTGAGTTCCGGGCGCAAAACGGGCAAAGCGGACTGAATCCCCCACGGCTTCTCTCCTCTTCCAAAGGAGGGGACCTGCTTGATTGTGACCCAGATCTTGTCATCTTGTGTACCCCTTCCCCACTTCATGTGCAGGGACAGGGGACTGGGCACGGGGGCATGAGGATACCAGATTCCAGGCGGCGGAGGCTGCATCGGGGGGCCGCAGCGCGCTGAACGTGGTGCTCGCCCCCGGGCGTTGCACCACGTCTTGATCGGCAACCCCCTCCGCCTCTTGGGCGGGCAATCGTGTGGGCGCCTCAGCGCTGCCTCCGTTGAAAATGTGTGCAACAACTGCACACGCCGACGGGCGCGGTAGTGTCCCGCTGCGTTGCCTGGGATCAGAGTCAGCTCATCCTCACGACGTGTCATGTCCGCTACTGCAGTTGCTTGTGGGAGTATTGTACCCTCCCCCGCCATTGAAATACCCCCCCCCCCCCGTGTTCCCCATCTGTCACACGCACGTTCTTGCATTGCTTTCCCATTACTTCAAATCAGTCACCGGTGTGTATTCTGTGAAGTTCTCTCTCCAAAGGCGGTGTGCAGGGTGTCCCTTCTGTGGGGTCACTCAAGTAGATCATGAGAGCGCTGAGCTCTCAAGGATCGAGGCCGTGGTGGATGCATCACCCAAGTCTCCGGAGTCGCCGGGCATTACCCCCATCGTTTCGCAATCCCAAACGCCGGCACAGCCCGCTTCACTTCTGTTCTGTTTGCTTGCATCAGTGGAGCGTACCGCAGGTTGCCTTGGAATACCCTTGCAATCCCCCCCCCCCCCCCAGGGGGGAGACTGTCACTTGGCGACCGTCCCCCCCCCCCCCCCGCGGCGGGAGACGGTCACGCGCTACGGGGGGGGGGGATTTCAGAGGGGGGGGGGGAGGGTAGACCTGCACGGCTCTGAGCTCTGGGCCTGAGTGTCATCTCGAGTGCCATCCGGTGAGCAGGCCACGCCAGCCCATCCTGGTCTAACCCCCCAAACCAAAGCTTGTAACAGCGCCTGGGGTCTGTCGGTGAGATGCCGGTGCTGTTCTCCTGGCCACCAAATCCCCCCATCCCCCCCACTTTGCAAGAGCAAGACCCGTGTCAGAGCAACAGCGGGCGTTGTTTCCGAAACTTTTGGCGCCGTGTCGTGTTTTGCCCGTTTGGAATGACCGCCCTTTTCTGAGAGCAACGGTGGGTATTGTAGCAGTAGATATGGTAACAGTCGGCGTTGTTTCCGTCAAATTTTGGGATTTGGATGTTGCTCCTGCAAGTGGGAGGGGGGGCGGTTGGGCACAAGGCCTCGGTATTAGGTTGTGGGGGGGAGCAAAAACAGTCAAACGACCCCACCAACAACCAGCACAACCCCCAATACGCCAACTATTGGGCGCCGCCGACGCGCAAATGGCACATCCCCCCACATCCGGCACAGCCCCGGCACACCAACCACGGGGCTCCGCGAACGCGGAAACAACACCGGCAGGAGCACCGGCCGCAGCGGCTGACAGAACGCAGCGACCCAACGCAACATGCGATGGGAAGAGCGGGTGACTGTCCAGGGCCCCGTAAAGGAACAACAACCCGACGGAATGTCACACGGGGGGTTGACAAGTTGATTGTGCAAACGGTGGTGATGAGTACCGTGATGTAGTTGGCGGTCAGTCCAGGGGCCGGAAGGGGATGGGAATGGCCTGGAACGGGGACAGGGCAACGGCCGATGCAGGCAACACGTTGCAGGCGTTGTTCCCGCGGCTTTTGGATGCCGCGGGCGCGACTGCCCGGCGGGCACGCTCACGGGGGGTGCCGGGGGGCGGTGCCCCTGGGGACGGCCTCGCTGGCGGCAAGGCAGACATACCCATCCAGTCGCCGGCCCACGCCAACCCACCACAAACACACCCAAGTCCATCCTGACCCCAAAGAGGGACCTTAAGTCATGGCCTCCCGAACACCACTGCAACAACAACTGGTTGCAGACTCATCCAATCCTCACCACCAAGCTAGTGCAACCGCAGCATGCCGCAGCACCTTTTTTTTGGAGCTGCACATGGGGGTTTTGAAGCATGCCGCAGCATGCCGCAGCATGCCGCAGCGAGCCAAAATTTTCACATGGCGGCCTTTTTTTTTCATGACATGTCGAACCTCTGAACCCTTTGTTGCACAGATGTCTCAGAACTGGATGGTAGCTCAGTGGTCTATGTACCAGGTCCCAGTTTGGAATGCATGCACGCAGTGCGCACACAGTGCGAAGTTTTGAATGTCGGCGAATACTCAGACCCTACTTTTGGCCCCTTTTGACAAGTTTTTGGTTCCATACTGTGTTTTTTTTAGCTTCCTATGCATTTGGGATGTGGCATTTGAATTGTCACCCTTTGTTGCCCAATGTCAACCATTTTTACCCATTTTCTATCCCCCATATTGAACTCTCCCCACTATGGGGACCCCGAGAAGGCAGGGGTGATGTAGCCATACATAGCCCGCGGACCTTGAGGAGTTTGTGGTACGGCCTTCATCCCCACCACTGTCCCTATGAACAAACCACTCAGCCTTGTAAAGTCCGCTTGCTTCGAGTGTTTCGGTGCCCGTGGCTTCGCTCTTGGAGGCGGCGATGAGGTGTCCCTTGACTGGGAGCACGGGGAATGCGTTGTCCGTGGTCTCTTGGGTGATGGGGACCGCGAATAGGGTGAAGGGGAGGGCGGTGGTGATTCTGAGCGTGGACGCGACACACTTGTTGATGGCGAGCGAGATCAGTGATGTGTACCAAGTTGAAGGCAGTTTCGTCGTTCTCATGTGAGCTTTGCTGCTTCGCTGTGCAACCAATCAGGTGACAGGTATTCTTGGGTGAGTATCCCGGCATCTGCGTGCGCAGTATGCACGCAGTGCCCACGCAGTGCACACGCAGTGCGCACGCAGTGCAACAAATCGGCCAGGGTCCTGGGTTCCATTCCCGGAAAGGGCAAATTTTTTGCCTGTCAGTTCCTCTCTATTGTTGCACAGATCTTCGCTTTTTTGGTGTTGTTTTGACATGTCAAGTCCTGAGGATACTCAAACTACCGAGGCATCACAGGAGGTACCCACATGTGCAGGTAGAAGCATGCCGCAGCATGCCGCAGCATGCCGCAGCACAAGAAATTTTTCCGAGGGACCGCACTACCTTGCTCACCACTTGTCAGCTGCCACCACAGTCCTCTGCATGATCATCGTACCCCCCCCCCCCCCACTCCCTTGGTGCAAGCTACGGCCTTGTCCAAGCTTTGGTAGGCGTAGGGACTGTATTACTTTGGGACCTAATTTGATTCAGTACAAATGTAGTGCGGCCACATAAGACATCAGTTTGGTGACGAATTTGCCAGCTACATAGAGTCATGTTGTGAATGTTTGCCCACTTGAACCCACAAAGCTCTGATTTTGGGGATATTTGTGCATTATATGTACATTGTCCAGCCAGAGGCCTGCACGAAACAAGCGCGTGTGTCATGCCATGCTACGCAACCGGATACACGGGTAAGCCAGGAGTTCCCTCCCGTTCCCTGCAACACTTCCCAACACACACACACACACACACACACAGTCACCGACTCACTCATTCACTTGGATAAGGAATCAATGGCTACAAATACTTTGGGGCTTGGAAGAGGCCATTTGGCGCACAAGAGGACCGCTGCCGATGGATGCTGACCCATTGGCGGCTGGTGGTTGTCAGGCAGGTACGGCAACCCCCTACCGCACCCCTCCCCACGCGAACAACAGTAAAAGCACCAACAATTGCGAAACAACACTCGGCTGATGTTTGGACAAGGCCATTGGTTTCTTTTCTTGGGGGCCAGACAAAGATGAGCTGGCGTATCCTGCTCACCATATGATACTCGTGACAACCTCTCGGGATCAGGTTCAGAGCTGTCCAGTTCTACCCCCCCCCCCCTTTGTATAAGCTACACAAAAGTCCCAGACACGGTCCCTGCGCCTACTGTAGCTTGGACAAGGCACCCAGGTTCAAAAGGAGAAGATTGCATGGTGAGATGGTGGAAGAAAGGGTAATGTGTACCCGCCCTGCCCTCTGTACTGCAGAAAGGCGCCTATTGGCGTTGGACATGCTTTGTCTTGTTTGACGATCCAACTGACGAGGATTCTGGCACTTGGAACCTGAGTTGTGCCCGTTTTGCTTTGCAATAGTGCGTGTGTTGGGGGGGGGGTCGGGTTATACTCGGAAGCCTGTGGCCAGGGCCATGCATTTGGGCACCCAACGCCCATATAGTGCGACATCCCGCACAGTTGATGGGGCCGCCTCCCATAGAAGCCACACTGCTGCCACATGTCGCGGGTTGTGGAGTACATTTCTGCCAAAGCGCTCCCGCAGGGCCTGTGTATTCCATTTGGCAGATCTACTCCCCCAATGGTATTTCGGAGGCATGGAGCTCCGACTTCGTTGCACTACGGGAGATGCAGATCTCGGTCACAAGGACTGCAGACTATGTGTGTGTTGGGCAAGGGGGGCGGTAGCGACCCGTCTCTTGGATGAGAAGGTAGCAAGCTTGATTGTGCCTTCTACGAGGCCGCTGCTTACGCCCGAAAAGTCACATTGTTTGTGGGTCTGCTCGTTGGCCAAGCTGCAGGTTTCCCACTGATTTGTACAAGAAAAACTCCGAATAACGACGAACAGCACGCATGACAGCAAAATTGTCTTTTCCGAACAACGACGAATAACGACGAACAATGACGCATCAAACTCTCACACAACTCAGTCAGGTTTAGCCATACCTTACGTTTTGCAGCCACTCTTGGTGCCACCCCCCCTGTGTGACATGCCGTGTGGTTGTTGTTCCTTTACGGGGCCCTGGACAGTCACTCGTCCCCCCCCCCCCCTTTCTCTTAGTTATGGCATCACAGCACACCATTCAGCGGCACCTCCCGCTCACCGGCGCCTTGGTGGGATTTGGGGATCATCAGCAGTCTGGGCGGCTGTGAGACCAGACGACGCGAATGCCGTGCACGCAGTGCGAAGTTTTGGATGTCGGCAAATACTCGCACCCTAGCTACCTTTTGGTGGTAAAACATTGATCCTGTGCCCTTGGTTTCCTATAAAGGAAAAGTGCTTCCATAAATAGTCAAATATTTTTGGATTGTTCATTTTTCTGAAATGGATTCCGAGGAAATAATACGGTCGCCACCAACCGTATTACTTGGGTGAGTATCCCAGCCTCTGCGTGCGCAGTATGCACGCAGTGCCCACGCAGTGCCCACGCAGTGCCCACGCAGTGCCCACGCAGTGCCCACGCAGTGCCCACGCAGTGCCCACACAGTGCCCACACAGTGCCCACACAGTGCCCACGCAGTGCCCACGCAGTGCGCACGCAGTGCAAGAACTTCCCCAACCAACATAACCGAGGTGCAACCCAGTCAAGCCGGTGAGGAAAGGTCACACTGGCCGTGGGGCACTGCCTGTGGCGTGAGCTGAAACCCAACCCAACCCCGGCCCAAGGGGGCTGAGTTGTAGTTGTAGTTGGTGTAGCAGCTGCTGACCGGGTTCTGACGGAGAGGCATGGGCTGACCCAAGCCATCCTATGCAACATTCAATAGCCCCATGGGCGAACTCAAGGCAACATTTAGCACTGGTTTGAGCGGTGACAGTGTAGCCTGTGTCAGCGGGTCGGTCGCCGAGTAGCTGTTGCTTTTCAGGGCCCGTCCCCTCTCCACGATGACTGTCAGACTCCCTCCTTCTCTGTGAGCCTGTGCAGCCCCACGACAAGCATGCCTGGATACACACACCAACAATAGATGGCGCAGAAGACTGTCAGCAGATGGTCCGGACGTGGTGCGTGGCAACCGGTACCGGACTGGCACGGCCAACGCACACATGCATCACCAAGTGGGACATACGGTGTGCCAGATAGCGGCTCCATTTCCATTGGCCCTCCTCAGGCTGAAATAAGCTGTTCTGCACTCATGTTTGGCCATCCAGTGCGCAGGCCCTTGCTCATGAGACCGATTGTTTTTTTGGCCCATTCTTTGCTTAATACACCCCCCAGGAGATGGACATCACTCCCTGGTCTCTTGGGCACACAATGTCCCCTAAATGGGGATCAGTAAAAAGTCCAGCCCCGCAGGGCCCCCATGAGTGATCCTTCCGGAGCTGGAGCCGTACCATTGCCATCAAGGGCATCACCGGGGGGGGGGGGGCTTGCCGCAGCCTAAGGCGGAGGCAAGCCCCCCCCCCCTCCCCTACAGCATACGATCCCAGTCCAGGTTACTTGGCCAAGGAGTGCCAGCACACGCAAGGTGACACGGGTGAAAGACAGTATCTTTAGGGTGCCTTTCTCTGTCTTGTAGCATATAAACACTCTCGTGTTGACAAAACAAGGCCAACAGGCGCAGTGATTTGTATGGTAGCACGTTTGTATCATACCAATGATCTCATGGAACTGCCGAACATTGCTGCATATGCATACCAGGACGTGCATGTGTAGAGCGCTTTGAGACCTGCTTGCGCCCACCTCCGCTTGCATTGGCGCCCTTCTTGGACGGTGGTGAGGGTCCGTTTTGCAAAGTTACAGTCTAGTCTTTGTCGTGACCGATGGACCAGAAGCGCCTTGCTCTAGGGATCACCGCGTTGTTTAAATGGGGTCCCTGGTCGGTTCGAATCGCTTCCGGTCCTGTCTGCAGGGCCCATGGCGGAGTGCGGCGAGATCTATTCCATTGGCATTGATGTCGGCGGGACGAACACCGATGCCGTGTTCCTGAGGCCCGGCGAGGACGGCATTGCCGTCCTCGCCAAAGTCAAGACGGCCACGACGCAGGACGTGGTGTCGGGCATCAGGGAGGCGCTGGGCCAGCTGCTCGCCAGGGGTCTGCCCAAGGAGCGGGTGCGGCACGTGTTCCTGGGCACGACCAAGTTCCTGAATGCGTTGCTGGAGCGCCAGGACCTGCTGAAGGTCGGGGTCGTGCGGTTGTGTCTGCCGACGACGGTCAATCACCCGCCGTTGATTGAATGGCCCAAAGGCCTCAGAGATGCGGTCTTGAGGGGGTCATGGCTGATCCAGGGGGGCTACGAATTCTTCCCGGAGAAGGAGATCTCTGCCCTCGCCGACGAGGATTTCGTGCAGGTAGCACCCCCACCCCCACCCCCACCACCAGCAGCACCTGGGAGCCCCCTTCCGTAGCCCAGTCTTCCGATAGTACTTCTGCTCACATCGAACGATCCGCTGGTCTCTGCAACTCTCCGACCCCTGCAACACTTGCACAACAGCAGCCAGAGGCCTGCTGTACCACCGCCAGCCGCGCTTGACGGCCCTATGCAGCCCGCCCCCGCCCTCTCCCCATCTCCAAACCTCTCGAAACCGACAGCCTCAACCCTCTCCAGCCCTCCCAGAATCTCTCTGACCCTCTCCAGCCCTGCCCACCCTCTCGCTCCCTTTCTGCAGCCTTGATCAAACCCAAATCCTCAACGATCAAAATCCAATCCTTTTCCACCCTCTCCGACGCCACGCAATCCTCCCCACACCCTCCACCCCTCACCAATGCTCCACATGCTCCCGGCCCGTCGTTTAGCCCAACCCCAGCGGCACGCCCCTTTGATGACATGCGCTCGAAGTACCGGCCTGTCCTTCTCCGCTGTTGGTGAGTGGTCAACCGTGTTTTTGGCTCCACTTTAGGGGGGGCCCAGGGAGTTCACAGGTGGCCCGAACACAAACAACAACTGACAAACTTGACCCCCGCCCCCTCCGGGCCACCGCCGTGCGTCGCCACAACAGTCCAAAGCGCCCCGACCCGATCACTCCGTGGACACGACACAGAGGCACGATGGACTGCCGCACACGCAAACCAGGAGTGCACAGGTGGAGCGCCGTGTGGCCGGCGTGCGCCCCCCTTCCCCCCCAGGCCACCGCACCCTCCCCCCTGCCCCCTGCCGTCGCGGGCGTTGGGATCCGAACGGGGCACCTCCGGTGGCGGTCTCCGGGGCACCACGACCCCCTGTCACGGACGGTGGAGAGGGCCGCTCTGTGTCTGACGGGGCTTGCGGGATGGTCCCGTGCTGCCGCCGACGCATGGCAGTCCCGTCGGCAGAACACCGGAATGGGGCCCTCTGGCAGCAACAAGCGCAGGCCCCTTCCCGTCCGATGGCGCATTGGTTTGCGGTGGGTGTCTCACCCCTGCAAATGCCTGCAGCCGTCCTCAAGGGACCTTCAGCGCACGGTGAACCCCTTGTTCAGCCCCGCGGTCCGGCCGCTTGGGTGCATTGCTCTTGGCAGAGGACCGGCCTCAAAACCAAAATGGGGGCCTCTGGCTTTGGATACCGCCAACCGATCGTGAGGGGGGGGGGGGGGTTTGTCCTGCACTCGCCGGCGGTGCAACGCATTGCGTGGGGGCTCGCCGCCCATGCGGACGCCATGGCCAACGTATCCCGCCGGGCGAATCCCTGGCCGCCAAGTTCGAGTGTTGAAGAGGGGGGTCGAGTGTTATTGTAGTTCCCGCTGCTGCTGTTCCACGGCCCTGGGCACTGCAGCACGGCGCCCTCCACGCGACCCTCTGCCGTTGGTTAGGGATGCAGGGAAAAAGACCTCAGCCGGCCCCAGCAGCGGTTAGGCAGGCGGTTGGAGGAGGTTGCCAAAGCGGTTGGGGGCGGTTACTGTCGGTTACAAATGCCATTAAGGCCGGCACTTGGCGTCAGGGGGACAATGGCTGGGCATAGGCTGGGGGCCCTGGGGAAGGGGTGGCCCCCCCCCCCCCCCCTTCCAATGCATCCCTCCCCTTGGCCTTGCTCGTGCGGTGTGCCCCCCCGCAAGCGCCCCTGCGTATCCGCGTGAAGGTCGCCGAGAGCGTCCTGACGATGGACGCCCCCAAGAGGCCCGCGGAGATCATCGTCAGCACGCGCCGCTGCGGGTCGACCAGGAGGTGGACGCGTGCGCGCGGCTGCAGCGGGCCCTGCGCGGCCGGGGGCTCGGCGGCGTCCGCGTGACGTCGGCCTGCGAGGCCATCGGGCGCCGCATCGGCCTCCTCAAGCGCGAGAACGCCGCGGCGCTCAACGCGTGCCTGCGGGCCAGCGCGGCGCTGACCGTCGGCGCGATCGAGGCCGCCGTGTCCGACGCCGGCCTGACGCACGCGCCTGACCACCAGCGACGGGACGGTCGTGCCCGGCGCGGGGGCCCGGGAGCGCCCGGTCCAGTGCATCGCGAGCGGCCCCGTGAACTCGATCCGCGGCGCCGGCGTTCTGCTGCGGGACTGCGACGCGGCGGCCGTCTTCGTTGTCGACGTCGGCGGCACGACGACCGACGTCGGGGTGCTCGTCGGGCGGGGGCGGGAGCGGCACGTGCGGCAGTCCAACAGCGACGGCCGCGTGGCGGATGTGCTCTCCATTCCGCTGGGCGGAGGCTCCATTTTCCAGGCGTGCGCTGTTGCGAGGGTGCGCGAAGGGGGAGGGCGCGGTGGTGCCATCGCGGGGCATCCCCGAACAAGGCCCGGGGGGGGGGGGGGGTAGCGCTGGTCCTGACGATCTGTCATTCTTTGCGGTGTGCGTGTGCTGTAGCTGCAATGACTTTGATGTTGCCTCCTTTCTCCCGCATTTGGTCGCACTCTCAATACAACTTTCCCACAGACCTTTTGCGAAAGGCGCCTAGGGTTGTTTTGGACCCTTGATAAGCTTTTACCTCCTTCTTGTGATCTGCATGTGCTGATTTGTTGCTGACGTCGTCTCAAACAACAACCCACACGTGACAGCTCACACGTCACCATTCGGGGGCGGGCAGCCCCCCCCCCCCCCCATATCCCCCATTCCCCTTTTTGGAGCGGCACGAGGCATGAGTTGCCGGGACGCTTGGGTACCCCACGGGGGGAGGCCGAGGCAGACGGCCTGGGGCCGCGCCGCACCCCCCATCCCTGCGCTGTACCCCCCCCCCCCCCGTGCGCACTGAAGGGGCTGCCCCGGTGCCGCGGCGTTTGGGACAGCGGAGGTCGGCGGCCCCCCTTTTTTGTGGTGGTCAGCGACGATCGGGTGTTGTTCTGTGATTCGGGGCCGTGGCGATGGTCTGTGTCAGGGATGCCGACGACCGCCCTGCCCCTTGTTGCCCACCCCCCCAATGACTGTGATGCCCCTCCGTAGACATGGCGGTCTGGGCCTCGCAGATGCAGTGCTCTGCTGCGGATGCCCTTTGCCGGGCCTTGCGCACCCACCGCCCGTGTCAAAGCAACGGAGGGCGGTATGGCCGTCGGTGGTAGTGCGTGTCTCGAAGGGGCAGGGGGGGGGATGTGGCCGCACCGCGTGTGTGTGTGTGTGGGGGGGGGGGGGGGCAATCCCCCTCCCCATCTTCGCTCTTCTGATGCGCTGGTGCATGGGGTAGTGCCGGCGGCGGATGTGGAGGGGGGCGTTGAGGGCTGTGGCCGGGGGGGAGGGGGGGCTCTGTGGGGGGGACCAGAGCCATGGACCACGCGGGGGCGCTGGGGGGATGGGGGCCCCTGAGCCTGACCCGGTGGATTGTTGTGGCGGTGGTGGTACCCCCCCCCCCCAGGGCCTCTCCCCAGCATTGTTCGCCATGGTCTGCTCGGTGCTGGTCCCCATGCTCCAGGCAGTGTCCCCTAGCATAAGAGTCCTGTTCTACGCTGATGATCTCCTGCTGTACATCCCCGTCTCCCCTGCTCTGATTTGCCCCCTCATACCAGACATCATGTACACGCTACGGCGATACGCTAAGTTTGTAGGGTTGCGGATCAACTTGGATAAATCGGCCTTCTTGTTGCGTGGCTTTTGGACGGACAGGCAGAAAACCAAACTCCAAAACACAGGCATTCCGGTGCAAAGCAAGGTGAAGTACCTGGGGAACCTTTTTGGGGACGTCACCCCTGATGAAGCGTTTGCGCCCCATTTATCCCGTGCATTGGCGCGTGCGCAGTTCGCAGCGACCCTACCCCTGACGATGCCAGAACGAGTACACCTGCTCCAGGAGTGGATACTCCCATTGATGATCTACCCGGCGAGGGCCTACTTCCCCACGGAGGATGTATGCACCAAGCTGGCGAATGTGTACCGGGTGGCCCTAAGACTCAGCAGCTGGGGCCTCACCCTACCCATACTGCAGCTTCCCCCGAAGCTGGGGGGAGCACTCCTCCCGAAACCCAGCCTCTTCTTGCTGTGGCAACACGCCACACACTTCGTTATGTCCCGGCACGACACTAGTAAGCTCTCCCCCATTTCTGCACAGCATTTCAAAGGTTGGGCCAAACGCTTCGGGGTACAGGCGGAGCTGGGTGACCTCCCATGGCTACAGCTGGGTCCCATCCCCTGGAACACCTACCCCTTTTTGGGCACCTCGGCAAAAGCCTTCTCCCTGCTACGGAAACTGGCCCCCATCCTCCCCCCCAACACAGACCAGGCACCACGGCTGAGCTGCTGGCATTCGGTACTTTTCAGGGACACAAATAACAACACATATTTTTCACCAAAACTCATCAGGGCAGGGATCACACGCATTGGACAGTGCACACCGGACCTGCAGGAGAGACTGCCGCCCACATGGGCCCCGAGGTACAAGGCCCAACTGGGACAGGCCTGGCCCCGACCACAGATGACACCACCACAAGAAACATCGGCCATTTTCTGGGGGGGTTGGAATACAAAGGCCATGCTCAGGTACCTGATGCGTCAGGATCCCCCGGACCCCCGTCAAACACCGGAAACCTGGCAGGCCTGGACCAAGCTATCGATACCGCCCAAACACCACTCTTTCATACAGACCGCACCGTGGAAAAAACTCCCAGTGGGGACCAGACTCGCCAACTGGCTCCCTCAGCACACACACTGCCTGGTGGATGGCAAACCAGAAGACATGCGACACGCGCTTCTGGAGTGCCGGTTCCTCCCCCTCGCGTATCACATTGCGGAACAATGCATGGGGCCAGCGATATTCGAGGATACCACGGAAACAGACCCAGAGGTCCTCCTGTGGGACATGCCAGTTCTATCCCTCCAGAGCCCGCTAGGGCTGATCATGTGGACCGCGGTTATGGCATCCTGGAATCTGCGCAATGCGGTCAAATTCCGAGACACCCCCCCAACATGGGACATATTCCTCACACAGTGGCTGTGCATTCTTGCGCGATGGTACGAGCACCCAGCTCCAACCCTCCCCACGCCCGAAGTGCGGGACATGCACCGAGCAACCGCATCCCTCAAGGAAACAGGAAATTTGCAGCACCCCAGGCTCAGCCAACCCCACCCATCCCCCCCCAGGCTCCGCAACCCGCGGCCCAGGAAACGCAAAAAAGACATGTATGGTCCAGCGATGGCGGAGGCGCATCAGAAAGTCATTGATGAGTATGTAGCGGAGGGATGGGAAGCCATCTACCCCGACGGCTCGTCGGAGGTCCATCCGGAGGCGGGAATGGTGGGAGGGTTTGGGGTATATTTCGGGGATCACCGGGACACGGCACAGTGCATCCCCATCACTCAGAAACAAACAAATAACAGGGGAGAGCTCCTCGCGGCCATACATGCCATTCGCCATAGGGCACAGCACAAGCGCACACTGATCTGCTCTGATTCAAAACTAGTGGTCATGGGGGCCACAGGCAAAGCCAGCAAATGGCGGCGCCATGACTGGCAAGGTTCGCGGGGGCCGGTGGGCCACGTGGACCTGTGGGAGCAACTCCTTGGGGAAATTGAGCAGGCAGGGGCAGCGGTACGCTGGCTGCATGTCCCCTCACACGTTGGCATTGTAGGGAACACACACGCGGACACACTGGCTGACATGGGCCGCCGCAAATCCCCCCTCCTCCGAGGGTATGTCACCTCGGCCCGGCGCCCACAGCAGGAAGGGCAGGCACAGGATCAGGAAGACGAGTCCGACCTGGATGAGCAACCCATGTTTTCTCCGGAGGAGCGGGCGGCCAGCCCGCCTCCTCGTGGCACACCCCCCCCCCCGACCCCCCGCAGACAGGGAGTTACTCCACTGCTGGAAGTCGAGGACTGCACCCCAGCCTCCAAGAGACCACGCCACTCACCAGGCTGTACTGACCCGGCCTCTGGATGGAGGTCGCGGGCGGTCTCCCGCTCACCACGGCAAACACCAATGCGTGACGTCAGGCAGGAACTCTTCCCCTCGTCAGCCCCCCCCTCCCCCCCACGCAGTTGTGATGAGGCCTGGCTGGCACCCAGATCACCAGCAACGGCCTCCACGATCACGTGCAGCACGGAGGGCTCACGGTGTGGAACACCGGACCCCAGCCGCCCTTTGTTTGGCACGCCATAGTGCACGCGAGCCCGCACCCCCATAGGTTCAGACTCCATGAGCGTCACAAACCCCAAACAGGGCAAGAGACCGACACGGCCCAGTAGTGAGAGCGGTAGTCTTCAGTCGTCCAGTGCGGGGTTCGATCCCGGGAGCTGGCCCTCTTGGGTTCCCTGCACGTAGAGCTCTCTAGTCGGCGTCGTGGGAACCACCCCCCCCTACAACAACCCGCGCCACCACCGGTACCGGTGGATCGGGTGGAGGTCTCGTCCGTTTTGCCCCAACCCCCAAAAAGTGACACGCAGGAACCACACACACCTGCAGCAGTGCGCGCCGCCACCTGTACTCGAACAGCTCGATAGGAGGTCCCGTCCGGGACTCGAACCACCTCCCTCACGGCAAACGCCGGGTGCGCTGCCACTTGAGCGGCCGCCTTCTGAGAAGTACTGGATCTTGGCACAGGGAACAACCGCACACGCAAACACACACACCACACATGCAGGCACCTCGGCACCGCCCAGCCTTCCCACCCTCTGTATGGCTGTATGTTGACCTCCGAAAAGCCAGTACCCATTGGGGTTTTTAAATCCTAAGGACCTAAATAGCCCAGGGCCGGTGGCAGTGGCCCACAAGGGTGACCTCTGACCTCGGGGCAGCCCCCGCGGTCCGTGCGCCCCCTTCGCTCTCAGGGCAACGCCTTCGACCGCCGGAGCGTCGGGCACCAAATCCGGACGCGGGCCCTCTGCTGCGGGGGGGACACCCCCACCTTCGCCGACGTGGCGCTGGCCTGCCTCTCCCTCCGGGGGCCCGTGGCGGACGACTGGTGCGCCCTCACGGGCCCGCGGCTGCGGGAGGCGCTCATGGCCCGCGCACACGCGTTGATGGAGGACCTGCTCCGGGCGTACCGCGCGGCCAACCAACGCGTCGCTGACCTCTTGGGCCGACTCAAGACGTCGCAGACCGCGGACGGCATTAAGGTCCTGTGGCCATTGGGGCGCCCCCCCCCCCCGGCGGGTGTGCCCGGATCCCCCCCCCCCCCCCAAGGGCAGTATTGGAATGGCTGTAAACCGCAGGAGGAGGGGGGGGGGTACCCCCACCCCCTCCTGGACCCCCCCCCCACCCCAAGACCAAAGTCCTGGACCCCCCCCCCCCCCCCAAGACCAAAGTCCCCATCGCGGGACAAAACGAAATTCCATAGCCTTTGGCAAGGTCCCTCGAAGAGAGGCCCACAGTCAGTCACTCAGTCAGTCACTCAGTCAGTCACTCAGTCAGTCAGTCACTCAGTCAGTCAGGCAGTCAGTCAGGCAGTCAGTCAGGCAGTCAGTCAGGCAGTCAGTCAGGCAGTCAGTCAGGCAGTCAGTCAGGCAGTCAGTCAGGCAGTCAGTCAGGCAGTCAGTCAGGCAGTCAGTCAGGCAGTCAGTCAGGCAGTCAGTCAGGCAATCAGTCAGGCAGTCAGTCAGGCAGTCAGTCAGGCAGTCAGTCAGGCAGTCAGTCAGGCAGTCAGTCAGGCAGTCAGTCAGGCAGACAGTCAGGCAGTCAGTCAGGCAGTCAGTCAGGCAGTCAGTCAGGCAGTCAGTCAGGCAGTCAGTCAGGCAGTCAGTCAGGCAGTCAGTCAGGCAGTCAGTCAGGCAGTCAGTCAGGCAGTCAGGCAGTCAGTCAGTCAGTCACTCAGTAAGGCAGTCAGTCAGGCAGTCAGTCAGGCAGTCAGTCAGGCAGTCAGTCAGGCAGTCAGTCAGGCAGTCAGTCAGTCACTCAGTCAGGCAGTCAGTCAGGCAGTCAGTCAGGCAGTCAGTCAGTCAGTCAGTCAGGCAGTCAGTCAGGCAGTCAGTCAGGCAGTCAGTCAGGCAGTCAGTCAGGCAGTCAGTCAGGCAGGCAGTCAGGCAGTCAGTCAGGCAGTCAGTCAGGCAGTCAGTCAGTCAGTCAGTCAGGCAGTCAGTCAGGCAGTCAGTCAGGCAGTCAGTCAGGCAGTCAGTCAGGCAGTCAGTCAGGCAGTCAGTCAGGCAGTCAGTCAGGCAGTCAGTCAGGCAGTCAGTCAGTCACTCAGTAAGGCAGTCAGTCAGGCAGTCAGTCAGGCAGGCAGTCAGGCAGTCAGTCAGGCAGTCAGTCAGGCAGTCAGTCAGTCAGTCAGTCAGGCAGTCAGTCAGGCAGTCAGTCAGGCAGTCAGTCAGGCAGTCAGTCAGGCAGTCAGTCAGGCAGTCAGTCAGGCAGTCAGTCAGGCAGTCAGTCAGGCAGTCAGTCAGGCAGTCAGTCAGGCAGTCAGGCAGGCAGGCAGTCAGGCATTTAGTCAGGCAGTCAGTCAGGCAGTCAGTCAGGCAGTCAGTCAGGCAGTCAGTCAGGCAGTCAGTCAGGCAGTCAGTCAGGCAGTCAGTCAGGCAGTCAGTCAGGCAGTCAGTCAGGCAGTCAGTCAGGCAGTCAGTCAGGCAGTCAGTCAGGCAGTCAGTCAGGCAGTCAGTCAGGCAGTCAGTCAGGCAGTCAGTCAGGCAGTCAGTCAGGCAGTCAGTCAGGCAGTCAGTCAGGCAGTCAGTCAGGCAGTCAGTCAGTCAGTCAGTCAGGCAGTCAGTCAGGCAGTCAGTCAGGCAGTCAGTCAGGCAGTCAGTCAGGCAGTCAGTCAGGCAGTCAGTCAGGCAGTCAGTCAGGCAGTCAGTCAGTCACTCAGTAAGGCAGTCAGTCAGGCAGTCAGTCAGGCAGGCAGTCAGGCAGTCAGTCAGGCAGTCAGTCAGGCAGTCAGTCAGTCAGTCAGTCAGGCAGTCAGTCAGGCAGTCAGTCAGGCAGTCAGTCAGGCAGTCAGTCAGGCAGTCAGTCAGTCACTCAGTCAGGGAGTCAGTCAGGCAGTCAGTCAGGCAGTCAGTCAGGCAGTCAGTCAGGCAGTCAGTCAGTCAGGCAGTCAGTCAGGCAGTCAGTCAGGCAGTCAGTCAGGCAGGCAGTCAGGCAGTCAGTCAGGCAGTCAGTCAGGCAGTCAGTCAGGCAGTCAGTCAGGCAGTCAGTCAGGCAGTCAGTCAGGCAGTCAGTCAGGCAGTCAGTCAGGCAGTCAGTCAGGCAGTCAGTCAGGCAGTCAGTCAGGCAGTCAGTCAGGCAGTCAGTCAGGCAGTCAGTCAGGCAGTCAGTCAGGCAGTCAGTCAGGCAGTCAGTCAGGCAGTCAGTCAGGCAGTCAGTCAGGCAGTCAGTCAGGCAGTCAGTCAGG
The DNA here is from genome assembly GCA_964036045.1 of Eutreptiella sp. 'Long Island Sound 2002'. Lineage (NCBI taxonomy): Eukaryota > Euglenozoa > Euglenophyceae > Eutreptiales > Eutreptiaceae > Eutreptiella > Eutreptiella sp. 'Long Island Sound 2002'. The sequence continues at coordinate 80,544,967 of OZ038384.1, forward strand.
CAGTCAGTCAGGCAGTCAGTCAGTCAGGCAGTCAGGCAGGCAGTCAGGCAGGCAGTCAGGCAGTCAGTCAGGCAGTCAGTCAGGCAGTCAGTCAGGCAGTCAGTCAGGCAGTCAGTCAGGCAGTCAGTCAGGCAGTCAGGCAGGCAGTCAGGCAGGCAGTCAGTCAGGCAGTCAGTCAGGCAGTCAGTCAGTCAGTCAGTCAGGCAGTCAGGCAGGCAGTCAGTCAGGCAGTCAGTCAGGTAGTCAGTCAGGCAGTCAGTCAGGCAGTCAGTCAGGCAGTCAGTCAGGCAGTCAGTCAGGCAGTCAGTCAGGCAGTCAGTCAGGCAGTCAGTCAGGCAGTCAGTCAGGCAGTCAGTCAGTCAGGCAGTCAGTCAGGCAGTCAGGCAGGCAGTCAGGCAGTCAGTCAGGCAGTCAGTCAGGCAGTCAGTCAGGCAGTCAGTCAGGCAGTCAGTCAGGCAGTCAGTCAGGCAGTCAGTCAGGCAGTCAGTCAGGCAGTCAGTCAGGCAGTCAGTCAGGCAGTCAGTCAGGCAGTCAGTCAGGCAGTCAGTCAGTCAGTCAGTCAGGCAGTCAGTCAGGCAGTCAGTCAGGCAGTCAGTCAGGCAGTCAGTCAGGCAGTCAGTCAGTCACTCAGTCAGGGAGTCAGTCAGGCAGTCAGTCAGGCAGTCAGTCAGGCAGTCAGTCAGGCAGTCAGTCAGTCAGGCAGTCAGTCAGGCAGTCAGTCAGGCAGTCAGTCAGGCAGGCAGTCAGGCAGTCAGTCAGGCAGTCAGTCAGGCAGTCAGTCAGGCAGTCAGTCAGGCAGTCAGTCAGGCAGTCAGTCAGGCAGTCAGTCAGGCAGTCAGTCAGGCAGTCAGTCAGGCAGTCAGTCAGGCAGTCAGTCAGGCAGTCAGTCAGGCAGTCAGTCAGGCAGTCAGTCAGGCAGTCAGTCAGGCAGTCAGTCAGTCAGGCAGTCAGGCAGGCAGTCAGGCAGGCAGTCAGGCAGTCAGTCAGGCAGTCAGTCAGGCAGTCAGTCAGGCAGTCAGTCAGGCAGTCAGTCAGGCAGTCAGTCAGGCAGTCAGTCAGGCAGTCAGGCAGGCAGTCAGGCAGGCAGTCAGTCAGGCAGTCAGTCAGGCAGTCAGTCAGTCAGTCAGTCAGGCAGTCAGGCAGGCAGTCAGTCAGGCAGTCAGTCAGGCAGTCAGTCAGGCAGTCAGTCAGGCAGTCAGTCAGGCAGTCAGTCAGGCAGTCAGTCAGGCAGTCAGTCAGGCAGTCAGTCAGGCAGTCAGTCAGGCAGTCAGTCAGGCAGTCAGTCAGTCAGGCAGTCAGTCAGGCAGTCAGTCAGGCAGTCAGTCAGGCAGTCAGTCAGGCAGTCAGTCAGGCAGTCAGTCAGGCAGTCAGTCAGGCAGTCAGGCAGGCAGTCAGTCAGTCAGGCAGTCAGGCAGGCAGTCAGGCAGTCAGTCAGGCAGTCAGTCAGGCAGTCAGTCAGGCAGTCAGTCAGGCAGTCAGTCAGGCAGTCAGTCAGGCAGTCAGTCAGGCAGTCAGTCAGGCAGTCAGTCAGGCAGTCAGTCAGGCAGTCAGTCAGTCAGTCAGGCAGTCAGTCAGGCAGTCAGTCAGGCAGACAGGCGGGCAGACAGGCGGGCAGACAGGCGGGCAGACAGGCGGGCCAGCAGGAAGGCAGACAGGCAGGTTTGGCTTTGTTCAGTGGCAGACTACAGCCACAAACAGTGGGGACCTATCAGCCCACGGGAACAATCAGTGGTCAAGTGGTAGGACACTCGCTAAACAACCGGCCTGACGCCCGTCCGAATCCCGGGCGTCCACCGCCGGCACGAGCCATGGGCTCATGAACTGTTTTTTTACCCGACTGCGGTTCAAATCCTTCAAAGCTCAAACTTTTGACACCCCCCCCCCAAAAAAAAGGTAATACCCGGTTTCAGGGGGATGCAGGCCTCATAATCAAAAATCCTTTGGGGGATCGTTTTGTCGTGCAGAGCGGGGTATGCCGACCGATGCCGCGGGGGTTCAGTCAGAGGAGGGGCTTGGCGGCAAGCCAGATGCCCAGTCTGCCCCCCCCCCCCCTTCTTCAGGATTTAAGTAAGAGAATTACATTCGAGCTTTGTCAGGTTTTTCAAACTGCAGCAACCTTTTTGAAATGGCAAACTTCAGATCCATTGTTTCATCTCACGTTTTCTCAAGATCGCAAAATCTCAAGAAGTTATGGTTTTAGAGGAAATTGTAGCCGTCAAATCTCAGTTTAGTGATATGGTTTTCGAATTCGCATAAAGATTGCTTATTCTATTCTTATTCTCATTCTACTTTTCTTTGTCATTGTATCTGTGTTTTTTTAATTTTTCCCCAAAGGAATAGATCAAATAAATGAAACTGCTTTATCTGGATTTAATTTGACTACGATTTTTTCGAACCTGCCGAGGGTTGTGCTAAACCACGTTCCACTCCATTCTCCATTTGTTGAAGGAGAGGGGGGTCCTGCACAGGTCAGGTCAGGCACAGGCCCTTGCGGAGGGGGGGCACAGGCCGCAGGAGCGGTGGTGGGGGGCCTGGTCCTCATCCCATTTTCCGCCGTCGGATGTGACACGCGTCATGAGTGCAAACGGGGGGCTTGGGAGGGTCGAGGGAGTACGTGTCTTGGGGGACCCCCGGGGGAGACGGAGTGGGCGGAATGGGCGGTGGCCGCGCAACTGGAGCGGCAGACATGAGTGAGACACGGCAGGTGGTTTGGGGGCCGTCGCCCGGGCCATCCATCCCCTCATCCCCCCCCCCTCCCCCTTTGTGCCCCTCTTTGGGGCGCCTAGAGGGGGATTAGAGGGCGCTCATTAGACGCCCATGATGCGCCCTCTAATCCTCCTTCTCGCCCCGTATGGCCCAAGAGGATGCAGACACCAGCGTGCGAGTGAGTGAGTGGGTGGGTGTGGTGAGGGGGGGGCGATAGCGAGGGGGCGTGCGGACGTGAGTGCCTGAGAGCGAGCGACGTTGAGGGGGAGCAGGCACCCCCTTACCCCCCCCCCCCCCCACACCCGGTCAGCTCCAGCCAAGCCCCGACTGCAGGGCTGTCTGTACGGAAGAGGGTGTGCGGGCGTGTGAGCGCCCGGCCCTTGGCAGAGGGCGGGGGGGGTGTCTACCGCCTGAAAATAAGAGGGGGTGGGGGTGGCAGAAGGAGGGCTGGAGGCACTTTTTGTGTGAGTTGCACACCATTTTGCGGAGGGTTTGGCAGTTCTAGTCCCCCTGTAGTGCTCCATTCTACGGCGCCCATTGCAGTGGACTGCGTCCAACATGAGGCCCAGGTCCACAGAGGCCCGGGTCTGGCACCATCGACGGCGTCCCGTCCACCGGGTTTGGGTTTGCGTCAAACGTGTGCGCCCCCGCCCGTCAATGGGGGTGTCGTGAGAACTCCGCCCGTGGGGCAGGGCAGGGGATGTGACCCAGTCAAACCAGCACCCCCCCTCAACGAGATGCCTCCCAATGCCGTGCTCCAGAGCCACACCGGCCGGGAGTGCCCGGGCACAGAGGCATCAATTCCGCCAGAAATGAAGTGTTTGCGCGGTTTTGGGGTCCTTTGTACCTCCCGGACCTTCGAGTCCCATAAGAGAGGGGGGGGGCGGGTCCAGAAAACGGGCTCAGAGGTCCACGTTCCGCGGCCCCTCCTCCGTTGCATGTCCGCCCCCCCCCCCCCTGTGCCCCCGCAGGTCGTGCTGGTGGGGGGCGGCGGGGGCGCTGCTCGACAGGGGCCTGCTCGCCGCGATGCTGGACCTGCCCCGCGCCGCCGTCGACACGGTCCCGGACGCCGTCGTCGCGAACGCGTGTGGGGCCGGCGTCGGGCAGATCGGCAGCGAACTGGAGACGACCGCGGCGGTCCCGGACGCGCACTGCGCGGCGCGGCTGGGGGCCCTGCGGGACGAGGCGCGCCGGATGGCGGTGGCGGCGGGGGGGGCGGCCGGGGACGGTGGTGGTGACGCAGGAGGAGGTCACGGCCCTGCCCTTCGTCCCGGGCGACACGAAGCGGGTGTTCATCAAAGCCGTGGCGGATCTGGACGGGGCGCCGGGCCCTCGGCGGTGGAGGGTACCGTCCTGCATCGCCTCCTCCTCCTACTCCTTCTCCTCCTCCTCCTCCTTCTCCTCCTCCTCCTCCTCCTCCTCCTCCTCCTCCTCCTCCTCCTCCTCCTCCTCCTCCTCCTCTCCCTCCTCCTCCTCCTCCTCCTCCTCCTCCTCCTCCTCCTCCTCCTCCTCCTCCTCTTCTTCTCCTCCTTCTCCTCCTCCTCCTCCTCCTCCTTCTCCTCCTCCTCCTCCTCCTCCTCCTCCTCCTCCTTCTCCTCCTCCTCCTCCTCCTCCTCCTCCTCCTCCTTCTCCTCCTCCTCCTCCTCCTCCTCCTCCTCCTCCTCCTCCTCCTCCTCCTCCTCCTCCTCCTCCTCCTCCTCCTTCTCCTCCTTCTCCTCCTCCTCCTCCTCCTCCTCCTCCTCCTCATTCTCCTCCTCCTCCTCCTCCTCCTCCTCCTCCTCCTCCTCCTCCTCCTCCTCCTCCTCCTCTCCTCCTCCTCCTTCTCCTCCTTCTCCTCCTCCTCCTCCTCCTCCTCCTCCTCCTCCTCCTCCTTCTCCTCCTCCTCCTCCTCCTCCTCCTCCTCCTCCTCCCCGGAGCCACACCCTTGTCGCGGCGAACAAGGTCCACCCACCCCACGGGCGGGCTCAGCCCTGTGGATGAGGCCTAATTTGGACGCCCTCCCTGTGCGAGGACTCTGAGCGCGTCTCACCGACATTGCGCCAAGACCCGCGACAGCCTACATCAAACAGGCTAGGGAGGCCACACAAACACACACCGGCAGCAAGAGGCAACGCGCAGAGCGAGCCCCAAGTGGCCCCCCTGAGGCAGGCGGCCCCATACCCCGCGGCCTCGGGCACCATGCCAACATGGTGGGGAGCTAGCGCCGTAACCATCGGCTGGACGTCCAGCGCTGAGCCAGCTCATCCCAGGACTGGAGGACGTCCTCCACGCACGGTCCTCCTCAAACACGCGGAGCGACCGGCACCTGGGGTGGGTACACACCAACAGAGCAGCGCGCCAGCGCCCACACCCCGAGCAGTGCACGCTACGAGCAAGCCCCGCGCCGTGCACGTGAACAACGACGCAGCCAGAGCCCATGACAGGTACGGGTGCCACACGAGGGCGGCAGCTGAAGTGCCGCTGACACAGCACCCCCATAGCTCCTGCATTGGTAACGGGGCGGGGGTTGGCTGCGGTCAGCTGCAGTTCACGAACTGCAGCACGACAGTGGCTGCAGCAGCTGCAGCACACCTGACGTGGTGCTGCAGCAGCACCCCCACAGCCGCTGGATTGCTACCGGGGGGGTTGGCTGCGGTCAGCTGCAGCACATGGACAGCACATGGACTGCAGCGTGAAGAGCTGCAGCTGCTGCAACATGAGGGCTGCACCTGGTGCGTTGCTGATCCAGCACCCCATAGCCCCTAGATTGGTAACGGGGCGGGGGTTGGCTGCAGTGAGCTGCAACACACGCTGCAGCACCCAACGAGTCACAGCTGCTGCAACACTGGGGCGGCAGCTGAAGTGCTGCCGATGCAGCTTCCCCCATAGCTCCTGCATTGGTAACGGGGTGGGGGTCAGCTGCACTGAGCTGCGGCCCACTAACTACAGCAAGAAAGTGGCTGCAGCAGCCGCAGCACACCGGAAGTGTTGCAGGTGCAGCAACCCCGCAGCCCCTGCAAAGATAACCGAGCTGGGTTTGGCTGCAGACAGCTGCAGCACGCGTACTGCAGCATGAAGGGCTGCAGGTGCTGCAGCGTGAGGGCTGCCCTTGACGTGCTGCTGACGCAGCACCCCCATAGCCCCTAGATTGGTAACGGGGCGGGGGTTGGCTGCAGTGAGCTACACAACATGTGCAGCAGCATGAAAGGGGAGGCAGCAGCTGCTGCACAACGGCTGCACCTGACGTGCTGCTGGTGCTGCACCCTCGACACCCCTAGTTTGGTAACCGGGCGGGGGTTGCCTGCAGCACCCAGCGAGCCCACCACGTGGTGGCACAAAGCCCAGCGCGTGGAAGCACCGAGTCCACCATGTGGTGGCACGCGGCCCACCGCAAGGAAGCACAAAGCCCACCGCGTGGTGGCACAAAGTCCACCGCGTGGTGGCACAAAGCCCACCAAGTGGTGGCACAAAGTCCACCGCGTGGTGGCACAGAGCCCACCGCGTGGTGGCACAAAGCCCACCAAGTGGTGGCACAAAGTCCACCGCGTGGTGGCACAAAGCCCACCAAGTGGTGGTACAAAGCCCATTAAGTGGTGGCACCAAGTTGCGAGGCACGAGCATGTAGTGCGCGGGGTGCAGCGAGCGGCGCGACAAAGAGCGAAAAAGCCGGCAAGAAACACAGCGCGTGGAGGGGCCCTTGGGTGAGGGGCCTCTCTAGTGCTAGACGGAGACCTCCCGCCAACCGTTGGGGCGTGCGGCTTCCAACAAAAGCCTATATCGTCAGGTCACGCTACACCTACACCTACACCTCCTCCTCCTCCTCCTCCTCCTCCTCCTCCTCCTCCTCCTCCTCCTCCTCCTCCTCCTCCTCCTCCTCCTCCTCCTTCTCCTCCTCCTCCTCCTCCTCCTCCTCCTCCTCCTCCTCCTCCTCCTCCTCCTCCTCCTCCTCCTCCTCCTCGAAAGGGGCCAATATCGTCAGGTCATCTCTACCTCTACCTCTACCTCCTCCTCCTCCTCCTCCTCCTCCTCCTCCTCCTCCTCCTCCTCCTCCTCCTCCTCCTCCTCCTCCTCCTCCTCCTCCTCCTCCTCCTCCTCCTCCTCCTCCTCCTCCTCCTCCTCCTCCTCCTCCTCCTCCTCCTCCTCCTCCTCCTCCTCCTCCTCCTCCTCCTCCTCCTCCTCCTCCTCCTCCTCCTCCTCCTCCTCCTCCTCCTCCTCCTCCTCCTCCTCCTCCTCCTTCTCCTCCTCCTTTTCCTCCTCCTCTCTCCGTAGGGAACCCATAACACCTCAGGAGAGGCGATGTGTTTACACGGCAATATCACAAATTCCACAGCTACAGGAGAGCAACAGGAAGTGAAGAGAACCAGAGACGTGGTGCGCACGGGTGCGGCAAGCAAGCGAACAAACAAACAGGGTACACAACAGCACGAAAAGGAACACGAACACAGGCAAAAGGAAATAAGACCAGGCGCATGAACCTGGCACCTGATATTAAAGCGCAAAGACCTGCCCCAGTAAGCAGGCATTAAGACCCGAGAGATGAAACGGGCAGACATACCACAGGGCACACAACACACTCAAACACACACCGGCCCAGCGCAACAACACTGATATGTTACTCAGGACGCACAAGCGGAAGCTGGCGATCCGGTAACAAGGCCACGATGCAGCGATTCGAACACCGCAATGGTGGAGTCGACGCGCATGAGCAGCCAAGCGGCAGCCCGCGAACGGCGTGATCATGGCCCGGAAAGGCGAAAAATTCAATGACAGACCGCAGATGCCATAGAGAGAATGACAGACAATCATAATACACACAGTAAACATATGGATGCACACACAGAGGGGGCAAGCACAGAGCACAGGGGGCAAGAAACAAAAAGGGGCACCACGCAACCCCACACCCTCATACAGATCCACATGGCGTCGGTCCCAGGGTCCCCAGGACAGCTCGTCAAAGTCCTCACACTGAATACATTTGTCCAGTGGGGAGACACTGAAGTGCGCCAAGGAAAAGAGCTGATTCAATGGAAATTAGTGGATGATGAAGAAAGATGGGTGGACCTGGCGATTGCCATGCATGAAGGGGCAGTGCCAGCCAAACTACTGGCACTATACACCATACCAAAGGAAGGCCTCACGGACACAACCAGGGCTGCCATGGCCCTAAGGGACGAACAGGTATGTGTCCAATCCTACCACGCGGCGCTGGAGGCCATCACGGAAGAGCAAGTCACAGAGCTCCAAAGAACAATGAAATGTGTGGGAGCGGACATGCAGACATTGGAAGGATTGGGAGATCACCACCAGCTGGCGGTAGCACAAGAAGTTCAAAGGATGGCCAAAGGAGAAGGAAGCAAAGTGATCGGCAACAAACACCTCCAAGTGGGAGGAGAACAAGGTACACACCAAGCATGGAAGAAGCACATAGCCAACGTGGCGCGCATGGCTGGATTTGTGGCAAAAAAGCATGAGGTGGACAAGCCACCAAACAAGAAGCCAGCGGTGGAGCCCGAAGATGAAAGGGACATATACATCCAGCGACTTCTTGATGAACAAGCAGAGCTGGTAACACAATTGGAAGAGCAAAAGAACCAGCGCCAGACAAGGGCATCGCCATGCAAAGAGGAGCTGACAGCAAAGCTGAAGCAAGCAGAAAAGGCAGCGGCAAAAGCACAGAAGGATCAGCATAAAGAAAGACTACGACAGCAATTGGCGGCGATGGACGAAGACAGCTCTGAATCTGAAGATGAGACGGACCGCCTGATGAGACTGCTGCAGAGCAAAAAGGAGAAGCACAAGACCAAGGACCAAGATCAAGCGGGCGATGTAGGGAAAAAGAAAGGGAGCGAAAAAGAGAAAGAAACGGATATGAGGCGAATGATCCGCAACCTGAAGCGCAAACGAGAGCCGGATGAGGTGAAGAAGACAGCGAGGACAACAAATACGTGGACATCACGGAGGAACAGCAAGCGCTGAAAGTGATACAGCTGACAGGAATACGCTGCAGCAACCCCAACCGAGTGGCACAATTCATCAATGAAAAGTTCAAGTTCCACAACCTGGCGGACATGTGGCCGGCACTGTGTGCTGTGGTGGATGGCAGAAGTGAAAGACCGGTGCTGCTGGCGGTGGATGCGGCCAGCTATGAGGCATACATGGGAGGAAGAACGATGAGGCAAGCAGCCCTCAAAGGAGTGGCCATGTCCATGAAAGTGGAAGAATGCCGATGGGGTACAGTGACATGCCACATAGCCAAGGATCAAGCCACACCGGTAACGAGAACAAGGCCAAGCAAAGGAGGAGACCCGGCGATCAACATCACGTCAGCAGGTCTCAGTGGGACCCTGGGCCGACTTGTTATCCTCACAATGGCACCACACACACCCACAACACCGTTCATATCCATATGGGGGATGGGGGAACAAGAACGCACAGGGGGACCAGTCATGTTTGATATGCACATAGACGAGCACATGCTGAGACAGGCAGTGCAATATAAAGGGATGTGGGTACATAAGGGTGGCACCAGGGCCTACACAGCGGAGGCAGCGGGTGCAGGCAACAAGCCAAAGCACACCATGCAAGTGGGGGGGAGCCGGCCACTGCACCCAGGGGTACTGGACACCCCGGAAATGTCCATGACATGGGAGTATCGTCGCACCACGAGTCGGCGGCCACAAAAGAGCCAAACCCTGAAACAACCACATGGACCAGTGGTGAACCCCCGCATGCACACCTGGATGATCACGGGCAATGAACGCACACAAGTGGCACACAGGGTGGCCATAACCACTCTGGGCTGGAATGGCACATGAACCCAGATGGTGTCAGCAGGCACTAGAAGAGCATCCAACAACGAGGTCGGCCACAACACATTACACTCACAGCACAAGCACACAGGGCGGAGACAGTGCACACAGTAGAGTCAGGGGACATGGAGTTCGGGGGAGCCATGTTTCGCCTACAAATGTCCCACAATTGGTGGAGACACTATGGAGTGCAAAGGTACACTGCACAGGGGATCATGGGAACGGCAGGGGAATGGGTGCTGCCAGCATATGATGTATTTGTACTACAATGGACCATCCTGCGCAAAAGAGTGTGGCGCAGAAAAGATGGTGGGTGGTAAAGGAAGGAAATGTGCACAGGTATGGGCGAGCATGAAAGGCAATGAGAGAGCCTTGTTTGAAGAGTGGGCCAGGGCCTGGGGCACAAAGGAGGAGGACATATCCGCAATGGATCTGCGATGCACAATAGCACACATCGATGGGCACACCATTTGCAGTGCATACATGCACCCACAAACACAACTGCCCCAGATGCACTATACGGCATCCATATGGAGTGGGATGCCTAAGATCATGTCACAAGGGCGGGGAGGGAAGGTAACCATAACAGGCATGTTTGTCAATGCGCAAAGCATGACGGCAAGCAAGTGGCAAGAGATAAAGACAATGGCACTACGGAACAGAGCCACCCTTGTGGCGGTGGCGGAAATATGGGGGGTGGAGAGACGGGACCCCCTGTTCATGGGATACAAGAGGCGAATATCCAAGCACATGGGGATCGGGAAGGGGATTGGGGTGTGGATGCATACAGATAGGGTCACGCACATGGAGAAAGTGCATGACGACAGATGGGCCATGGCTGTGTTGGCACGAATGGCCCACCACACCATACTGCTCATAGTAGTGCACATGCCACAACGCAATGCACCAGGTGACTACGCCAAGTGCCTGCAAACACTCACGGCAGTGTACGCATTGCATGCGCAATGTATCATATGTGGTGATTGGAACAGATATGTCCCCACACACACACCCACAGCACAGTGGATGCAGGACAGAAGAATGTACGCGCACACCACAGGACGTGAAGCGAGAGACCATAAAGACTGGGTGATCACGTCCCAGGCCATGGAGCCAGATGTGGTGCACTACAGTGAGGGAGTGGCGGACCATCCGCTGGTACATTTTAAGGTGAGGGTGGGGAGGGGGTGGGACAGTGACACCGCACCGGTGGGACACAAACCCACAGGAGTCAATGCGTGGGGGCCGGGGGACAGACAGAGTTGGGGCACGGTGATGGAGTGTATCAGTGGGGCAGGACTCACCGTGCAGCAAGGGGTGGCCATGTACCGGGAGGTAGTGGCAGCAGTGGATGAACTGCGAGTGCAAAGGCAAGCAGAACAATCCATCAGAGAGGCCATGCAACAGGAGAGTCAGGGGGGGGGGGGGGACGGGGAATTGGGTGGACGTGCCGGAGGTGCTCACCATGCTCCATGATAAGGTATGGCTGGCGAAAATGCAAGAACGCCATGTCCTGGAACAGATACAGCAAACAGGGGCCACCACCAAAATCGTGCGGATCAAGAAAGCAAGCAAACTGGTCCAGCTTACCAAGGTATGGGACACCACAACACACACAGTGGCCACGGGAGAGAAAGTGAAGGAGGTGGCGGGCGAATGAGGCACAGAGAAAAAACACTCTGCCAACAGCCAGCCCAAGTGTGGAATGGGTCAGCAGGCACATACCAACGGGGGAAGACAGGGGATGCTATGATAAAGTGACCAGAGTAGAGAGGGCCAGGGTGACAGAAGAGTCAGCAGGTGAGGTGAGACACACGCTGGGGTACCCCATGCAGTATGGTGAGGGCAAGGAGCTGGCAAGGGCGCAACGCAACCTAACGGTAGCGGCGGATGGAGTGGCGGCAGGGCTGTCCATCCACGCAGAGCTGGCATACCAGCACATGCAGGCAAGGGTCCTGCTAACCCCCATTGACAAACTGCCAGCAGAATGCACCAGATTTTTGCACCTGCCTTTTGAAAAACAGCCAGTTATCGTTTTAAACAAACACACACGACCCATCATGCAGGGATCGGCAATACCCAGGCAGGGGCAGAAGCTGCTCCTCATGAGGAGCCAGCGGTACAACACCCCGGAGGAACTGCACATGTTGCAGCATGCAATCCTAAAGGGCCTGAACTGCCAGCACTTGCGGCGGCTAACCTACACCAGCATCTTCACACAGCTAAGGGATACAAGGGAAATCCTCTTAATGTTCCTGGACCTCAGCAATGGGTATGGGCAGACCGACAGGGAACTGGTGACCAAACAGGTGGCACAAGGGGGGAATCTGCAATGGGCATGGAGGCAACAGAGCCAATTGTATGCCCACATCACAGCCTACGTGGTGACGGCCATGGGCCTTTCCATGGCATACTCAGTGACGGGGGGACTGGTACAGGGTGGGGGCATGGACCCCTATTTTCACATCTGGAATTCTCTGTTTCTGGCAGGACCAGGGATCGGGGAGGGGGGGATTTCACTGAGACTGTGGGAGTCCATGGCACGCCTACACATACAGTGTGTGGTGGATGATACCACACTATGGGGGGCCACGACACAAGGCCTACAACACAGCGTGAACAGAACCATAGCAGTGCTCAAAGCCATGAATGCAGCGTGCAACCCCGACAAGTTTGGCCTCATCCATTATGCATACCACAACCACAAAATCACACCACAGGCCTCCACCATCCAAGTGGAAGGAACCACGGTACACGCGGCCAAGCGTACCAAATACATCAAATTCCTGGGGGGCAATGCAAATGTGCTCACGGCAGCAGGGGAAGACATCCAGGGAATAAGGAAACATGCATGCCACATCACAGCACAGACATGCATACATGTACCCTCGCTGGCCATATTAAAGGCCCTAGTGGCCGGATGCATAGTGGCCAGATGGCTATACAAGCGCAGTGTGGGGTGGCCGCAGCATGTCAATGGGAGGGGGCATGCAGGGGAAACCAAGACAGTACTGGGCATCATGTGCAACACCATGCGGCGAACACTATACCTACCCCTGAAAACCCCCAAGCAATTTTTTGTACATGCAAAAGGCTTGGCATTGACACCACCACTGCAAGCATTTTGGGAAAACAGTCTGATGGACATGTACAAAACGGCGAATGCCAAGCACCAATGGGCCAGGGAAACCACCCAAATGGCAATCATCCGGCCGTGGGGAGGAATGGGAACGTTACGGGGGGTGGATACAGACTATGACAAGCTATACCGCTGGTGCACGGAGCACCAATGGAAACCGGTGATACACCATGAGGGAGCACAGTGTGACACATGGGAGTGTCATGCAAGCGTGAAAAGCATACCACACAGAGTATTAATAGTAGTGGGGGATGTGAGTGGCAAACAAGGAGAGACGATATGGGGCCTGGGGGCAGTGGCCAGTGACCTGCATGGCACCATAGTGTGGGAGGGGCAAGCATGGATGGATCTCATGCATGGCAGCACAGATGTACTGGAAGCCACAGCAGTGGTGGAGGCATGCAGGGCGATACACAGGGCGACAAGCACCAGAGGGGAGAGCGCCGACCTGGTGCTGGCCTTTTGTGACAACAAAGGGGCGGCAACAGCCCTGGCATACCACACACTCACACACAGGGGGGGCAACCTCATGGATCGCACAGTGTGTGACTTCTACGACTTAGCACAGAGCATGCCACTCAGAATGGGATGGTGCCCAGCACAGCACGACACACAGTTACAAGGCGTGCTGGCCATGGCCAATAAGGCAGCGGACACCAAGGCCAAACGAGCACAAAGACACAGGGAGGGCAGCCACTAGACCATGCCGCAGGCATGGGTGGCAGGGCACACATTCGCATGGTACCACAAAGGGCGTAGGGTGATGGGCATAAAGCGCATGGTCAGGGACAGCATGGTGCAGGCAGGAGACTCAGTGCCGTCAGAACAGGGGTACACACCAATGGAGCATGTGCAGGAGAGGAGAGAGGATGCCAGCCTACGACACCAGTGGGCTCAGTGTACATTTCGCCATCCCAGAGACCAGGCGAGTGCCCTGTTGGCGGCATTTTTTGAAAACACTAGGGACATGTACATAGACACGGAAGGACACGGAGAATGTGAAGCGTGTAAGGGAACATATGCATGCAGAGTGACACATGCCCACCAGAGATGCCCCAACCTGTGGCACAGTGTCGTACAGGGCATGGGGGCTATTGCGCGAGTGTGCAGAGAACACACCAAGCGAGGGGTACAAATACACCAAATATGTGGGGGGGTACAGCTCACGGGACAGGGCGCCACAGTGCTACTGCTATGGGTACCGCCTAAACACAGCTGGTGGTATGAGCAAAGCATGCACACAGAGGGTATCACCCCGTGGCCCATGTACACAGCGTCGGTACCCAGCACAGAGGTGGTGGCAGCGATGCAAGTGCTCAGTGTGGAGCCCGCACGCCACCTATGTTTACGCATCATGCACACACAAGGCATGTATATATGGCATACAGCGACTGCAGACACAGAGCTGTGGAGAGAGTATTGGGCCCTGCCTGCAGGGCAACACTACGCGGCTATGATGCATACAGATGACAGATGCAGGTACCAGGAAGGGGAGGGGCAAGAGACCACCATCCCAGCACCACTGCTATGGGCGTTGCTCGCAGCAGTATGGGGGACTAAAGCGCGGCTGGCAGCAAAGGGGGTACAGAACATGCGACTGTGCAGCATCCAACATGCAGCGTGGGGTTCCCACAAAAGGATAGGAAGCCTGCCCCTAGAGGGCTTACAAAGGGTAACGGCGCCACCCTTTGGGATGGGCCTGTGCTACATAGCAATCACCGAGGGAGGAGTTACACTGCAGCAGACGCAATGGTATGAGAGGGCAGAAGCCCAATGCAGGGTGATGCGACGAGTAGTATGGGAGGGACACGGTGCATACATGGTCATATGCCTAACCGGGGGGGCCCAGGCGACAGAATGGGCCCATGCGGTGCAACAGGCGATTGACCGTGTGCAGATGACCTAACCCCGCTGTCCTGCAGGTGGCAAGGGAGGAGCCAAACGACACCTCCAATATCCGCAAGCAAGAATGTGGGGCCCCACACCATGGGGCAGCCAGGGGAAGGGAAAGGGTAAAGGGTGGCAATGGTGAGAACACAGACGAAAGCAGTGCACGTGCACAGACAAGGAGCAAGTACGTGGATGCATGGAAGAATGAATGAATGCGACCGCTCAGTGCATGCTCCAATGCGTGTATCAGGGAAGGGAGGGACGGGGAATGCAGTGATATGCCGAGGAGACACAGAAAGAAAACCAAGGGCCCTGGGCAGACGGTGTAGCGCACCGGAACAAGCGCAGTGCATCCATCCATCCATCCATCCTCCTCCTCCTCCTCCTCCTCCTCTTCCTCCTCCTCCTCCTCCTCCTCCTCCTCCTCCTCCTCCTCCTCCTCCTCCTCCTCCTCCTCCTTCTCCTCCTCCTCCTCCTCCTCCTCCTCCTCCTCCTCCTCCTCCTCCTCCTCCTCCTCCTCCTCCTCCTCCTCCTCCTCCTCCTCCTCCTCCTCCTCCTCCTCCTCCTCCTCCTCCTCCTCCTCCTCCTCCTCCTCCTCCTCCTCCTCCTCCTCCTCCTCCTCCTCCTCCTCCTCCTCCTCCTCCTCCTCCTGCTCCTCCTCCTCCTCCAGCCTCCGGCCTCCGCCCCCCCCCCCCACGGGACATGCAAGGGCACGGGTCCCGGCGAGGGACCGGACCCAGGGCACCGCTCCAAAGCCACAGGAATGTACCGGGGCATTGGGGCCGCACAGATTACGCGGATTCGAGACGCAAGAGAATGCACAACTCAGACACGCAAGGGCCGGGTCCAGGCCAACACTCGAACGGCCGACAACCACAGGACAACCCCCCTCCCCCCCCCCGAGACCAAAGGGACGGTCGTGGGGCAAAGAGATATGTACCATCGGAGAAATCTGATGGAGTTTTGGTACACACGCTTTTGGGTCCCAGACCCCCCCCCCTCCTCCTCTCGTCTAATGTCAGCCTGGCCGGGCTCCCGCTGGGGCGTTCCTGCAAGCCTCCGCGCCGGCCGCTGTGGGGGTGAGGGTCGGTGAGTGGCAACATCTCCCTTTATCCGTCGGTGGGTGCGGTGCGTTGATGAGTACAGAGGGAATTGTGGGGGCGATGTTTCCACCTCCGGAAAACGGGGGAAATCGGACTGTGAAACAGGGGTTTGTCGTCCCTGTGTTCTCTCATTTTCCCTCCCATTTTGGTCCCGCTTTTCTCAACCGCATCCCGCCACAACCCTCCACAGCCCACATCCCGTGTGCTTTGCGGGCTGTTCCCCCACTCTACCCCGAGTTTCCCCCATCCCCCCCCATTTCCTTCCAATTCCCCCCATCTCCCCCATCACCCCCATTTCCTTCTATCTCCCCCCATCTCCCCCCATTTCCTTCTATCTCCCCCCATCTCCCCCCATTTTTCTCCATTTCCCCCATTGTCCCCATTTTTCCAGACCCCAAAACCCAAAAGGTTTGGTGACTTGGTGAGTCCGGTGGCGGTGAGCGCGGACGCCTGCACGTTCTGTTCTGGACCCCTCGCAGCGTCGCAGTTTGTGTTCCGCTCGACTGGCGGAAGGCGGGCGTGGCCTGCATCCTGCCGCTGGTGTCTGGGGACGGAGGCGTGTTTGGGGAGGGCCGTCGGCGGCTGAGTCAGACTTGGGATGGGGGCGGGCCCTACCGAGGGACACGTGCGCCCGGGCAATGCGCTGTTCAGCGGGGCATCACGGGTGGCTCCTCGCGAGTGTCGGTCCCCGGGCCGGACACTGGCGGCCAGTCTGGACCCCCAACTGCCCTCCAACCGATTTGTACCCGACCTGCCCTCCCAACCGCTGGAACGTGTTTGCACTGCTATTGAGATCCCCCCCCCCTCCCCCCGGTCAACGGCACGGGCAACAGCCCCGTCTCCGGGACGGCCGACCCCCGGAGTAGTCAAACAGGACACGTCATCCGGGGGCTCCGTTGATAACAACCAAAACACGTTCGGGCCCACAGAGGGTCAGAATGAGCAGTGGCGAGAGGCCAAGAGGCACCGCCAAAGGCACACAAACCAATACCGTGTGCCAGCCCCCCCACCCCACAAACCTTGTGCTTGACTCGAACAATCGCAAGGAGGAGCCCCCCCAAGCCCCCCCTTTCCCCCCCTTGTAAGTCATCCCAAAGTCAAGAGTGTGCCCCCCCCCCCCCCCCGAAAAAGATTCTCCGGCTCCTCCGGTGCCATGACAGTTTGTGTCTGGCAAACGTCCATCCCCCGGGACCCTTGAGGAATCAGCAGCAAAGCATCCCGGACCCACCGGGAGATCTACGTTGGTGAAGGCGTGGGGCCCCCTTGGGGTGCGTGAGGGGGAGTGCTCCCCCCCCCCCCTCCCCAGCTCAGGCACATCACTGCCCCCCCCCCCCCCCCACCCCCGCCGTCGGTGTCGCGGATGCCCCGAGCCTCTTCCCCCGTCCGTCCTGCAGCGCCGCCGAGCGAAGGTCCCCCGGAGACAGTGGGCGAGGGCGACACGGAGGCGGAGGTGCTCGGCGCCGTCTGCGCGGTGCTGTCGGTGGCGTGCGCGTCGGGCCCGGACTCGCACAAGACGACGCGGTTGTCAGAGATCCTCCCGGGCGCACCGCCGAGCGTGCAGGCCTGCTTTGCCGGCCAGGGTTGGGACGCGCAGGGCAGGCGGTTCTTGGGCCCGCCCGCCTGGGAACCAGCGATTCGCCGGCCGTCCGCCCTGCGACAGCGCGACGCGTCGCGGTACGCGCGCGCTCCCGATGTGCCTCCCCGCGATCCCGAGGTCGCGTGCGCAACGCCGACGCCCGGGGCCACGCGCGACGACGCGGCCGGGGCGGAGGGCTCCGACGCGCCCGACATCTTCGCCGCGCCGGAGGCCACGCCCGTCGCGCGGGACGCGGACGGGGTGTGGGTCCTCTCGGAGTACGACGTGCACTGCCTGGCCGTGGGGTGCGGGGTGCTGGGCAGTGGGGGCGGCGGGTCGACGTACAAGGGCTTCCTCTCGCTCAAGCGGATGGTGCAGGAGGGGGCGCTTATCAGAGTGTATGGGCCGGACCAGGTGCCCGCTGGCAGTCAGGTCCGTGCGTTTGGACGGGCATGGCCGGTGCTGGTTCCGGGGGGCATCGTCCCGCGGGACTACTACTTCGGTGAGTCCCCTTCGGTGAGGCTCCTGTGGTGAGACGTTAAGGACAGCCCCAAAGGACAGCCCCCAGGGACCACCAACCGCCAACCGCCAACCACCACCAACCGCCACCAACCGCCAGTTGCCAACCACCGCCAACCGTCACCAACCGCCAACCGCCAACCACCACCAACCGCCACCAACCGCCAGTTGCCAACCACCGCCAACCGTCACCAACCGCCAACCACCAACCGCAACCAACCGCCAGCAGTCGCCAACCCCCGGTGGTGAGAGCCTTTTGAGAGTCCCGCTCTTCAGCAGCGTCTCATAAAGCCCCACCACCCACTTGGCCCAGGCCACGAACGACCGCTCGGCGCCAGGCGGCCCTGCTGATATGTCGTTGTCAGTGGGCGCCCCCGGGGGACGGGTCTTCGGTTCTGGGGCGCCACCTCTCACCGGGACGGCAGCCCCCTGACGCCCTCATCGTCCTGAGGGATGTGTCATGGGGGACCGCTCTTTCAGAAGCGGTTTCCGTCCGGGGGCATTTTGCGGTGCCGATATGGAGCCACCGCTGGTGTGAGACAGAGCGGCACGGGGGCCAGCGAGGCGGCCATGCCACACCGCGACCCTAAAATGCAACCACTCAAGGTACCCCCCTGATGTCCCCCTCCGCCGGCCCTGAGGTACGGACACCGATCCCCCACTCGGAGGGGGAGTGGGCATGACGGCCATCGTGATGGGGGGTCATGGCCGTCCGCAGGCGTGATGGCCCCCGCATCGGTGCTCACGACGGCCAGTTTGGTGGTGGCTGGTGATCAAGCTATTGCTTCGTGTAGTGTCGGACACCCCGCCCCCCGGGGGGGGGGGGGTCAAAGGGTGGGTGGGTGGGTCAAGGGCCCTTTGCAGTGGATTTTGGGAGGCATGGACCCCCATCCCCCCACTGGGGGTGGGGATGGGAGCGGTATTTTCCTGGGTGTTGGGTTTGCAAGCCTTGGGACTCAGGGGCATTGAAAATTCTATTGCCCTCCGCAAGTCCACCTCGCAGAGAATCTACCCCGAGCAACCCGCACTCAAAATAGGGTGCGGGTTGCTACATGAACACGGGCTAAAACATGCTTCACATACCTTGGATGGTCATTCCAGGTGATCACAATATCAAAAAAATTGGTTTGGACAGTTTTCACTTTTGAGCTGCCCAGAACTGCATAAGCAGGTTGTGTATCCCTTGGGAGACCCGCCCCCCGCACACCAAATTGGGTGAAAAACATGCGAATACTGCCTAAAACATGCTTTACATGAGTTGGAGGGTCATTTTATGTGGTCACAATATGAAAAAAATAAGCCTCGGAAACTTCGATTTTTGAGCTGCCCAGGGTGAAAAACTGCATAAGCAGCGCATTCACTCATGTAAGCCATTATTGGTGGAAACAGTCATTTCACGTGGTTGGCACAGGTTTTGACCGGCCCTCGGCAAGACTAGAGACTAGAGACTAGAGACTGCAAACAACGTCCCTTTGTATCCCAGTTGGCGTATACTGTCACAATATCCCCACTTGCACCCCTTAGTAAGTGGGTACCACAGGGTCACTAAGGCCGCCAAACACGACGGCATAGCAACAACGACTAACAACTGCATAAACTGCATCAGCGCTCATCCCACTCCGCCCCACACAAACCCCATGGAGTTGGCACCCGGAAACACTTTTTTGGCTCAAAATCGACGAAAACCAACAGATTCATGATTTCAGACACAAAAAAAGGGGGGGATTTTTTCCGACATTTTTGACCCTCCCCCCCAACCCCATACCCCCGCTCAAAAAAGTGGGTTTCAAGTGGGGGGGTTTGCTCCTCCCATTGCCCTGGGCCCGCTCCCCTCCCACTGCGTCAGTCATCCGAACCCCCAAAATCCCCGTGGTTTTTGTCGCAGAGCGAAAGACGTGAAGCGGGGGCTCCGTCGGAAGCAGCCCGCCCGGACGAGAAGGCGACGGCGTGAGCGGTACGCCGCTCTGCGGCCCGGTGCCAACGGTGGACCAGCCGACAAGAACGGCAGGAGGGACCCCCGGGCGGGTCTGGGCCGCGCCCATCGTTCTTGGGGCCCGGCCGCCGCAACGCGGGGGTGCCATGAGGGGAGTGGGAGGCGGAGGTCGGGTACCCCCGCCTGTGCTCCACGGGCCCAACGCCCCCACAGAGGGGACCACCACCTCAGAACCACCACCACCACCGCAACAGCCAAACGCGTGCGGGTGGCGGCGCAGAAGGGGCGGGGCTTTGCCGTGCGCAGTGCGCTCTCTTCCACCGCCGCCGTGCGCACCCGTGCGACCGATTTGTTGTTGGCCGGGCAGCGCTGTTAAGTGATGGCGGCGTCCCACATTTTTGTGGTTGGCCCGGGGCTGACCGGAGGGTGCGCAGTGCCCTCACACGAGAACTCCAGCCGCGCCATCGTTCATCAGTGCTGTGTCCGGAGGTGCTGTGCGCCGGTGCGCACGTGTGGGCCCCGCCGGAGCTGTTGCCGTGCACCGCCGTGCGTCGGTGGACATGCCGTCCCCACGGCCCCCACCGCATGTCCCCCGGGGCTGTGACGTGCCTTGCCACGTGCCCGGGGCCCCGTCTCTGCGGCGGGGCCCTGCCATCCCCCGCGGCGCGGCGGTCACGGCACAGGACCAGAGGTGCGGGGGGCGGGGGGGGGGGGGTGGAGGCTGGCGCCGCTGACACGCAAACGGCACATCATGCCACATTCAGCACGGACGGAATGTCACACAGGGGGGGGCTGGAGGACGGCCGCGTGTGTGTGTGGGGGGGGGGGGGGGGGGGGCTGTCTTGTCCGCTACAGAGAAAGGCGCCCTTGACATGTCAGTGAGAATCTCTTCTTTCTTTGCATTTGTCGGGCAACCACTCTCTTTGCCTGCCAGCGCAGAGTTGTGCACACGCATCCGTTTCCCATGAGGCGGGGCTGGGTCCATCACCCCCTCGAGCCAGAGGGAGGGGAGGCTGGGAGGGACGACGGCCCCGGGGGGCGCCGGGGCAGGGGAAGGGGGGGGGGGATTCAGAACGGGCGGGGTCCGGCACAACAAAAGTGTACCAAATCACTGCGAAGCGGTTGTTAGATCAATTGCGCCGCGGCATTCCAGTGACCGAAGCCATTTTTGTGGTCGTCGGTGGTAGCGCTCTTCGTACGCACAGTCCCCCTGGGGCCCACGCAGTCTGCGGGACAGGGCCCCTTTGGTGCGTCAGTCGGGGGGCTACGGTGCCCTCTAAGAAATCCCTCCAAGTCCCCAGATGCCGTCAGGAACTAACCGCACCCATCCGGAGGCCTCGGGCATGCAGCAGCCAACACCCAACATGTGCCTGTTCTCATGCCACAATCGGGGAATTTTGTACGAAATTTGGCAGCGGTGTTTAAGAATTCGAGCCAAATTTTCACTGCCCCGAATGTTGCCATTCCGCATTTGGTACGTTCCGGACCCCCCCCCCCCTCCCTCCCTCCCGGTACCTTACCTCACCACCCGCCGACACGCACAACTCGGCGTGTCTCCAACCGTCGGACGTCGACCTCCGGGTTGCGAACCCTCTCCTTCGGGGCTCTTAGCAGCGTTCGAGCCCACGGCTGAGTACCTACTTCTTGGGCTTTGGGGATCGAACCCGCAGCTTTGGGCAGGGGAGACATGCGTCATGATCTCTTGACCACAAGGACCTGTGCTCGGACGGGACGACTTGCAGGAGGAGGGCCAGTCCCCTCCCCCTCCCCCCCGGGTCCGGACCTCCCCTCCCCATTCCCTTGCCCCCCCCGCTGTACATATGAACGGGGTCCATGATCTTTGGAGGCTGTCAGTCATTTTCCTCCGGAACGGTCCATGGCACATGCCCCTTCACTCATTTCTCTGTCATTCCCCCTGAGTCGGTGTCAGAATCCCATTCTACTCTGTGTTCACAGTGCACCGCATTTGCAGTCCGCACTGCCTCCCCCGGCCCAGGGGCGGTCTGGGTCCGCTCTTTTATTGGCCCCCTCCCGTCTTTGGCCCCCTCCCACCGTCCGCGAATTCCCAATGGGTCAACTTCCGAGAGCTCCTGTGGACTGTCCCGCATCAGTTGTATCGGTGTTCGTACCCAACGGAAGTGAAACCAGACTCGGTACTGCCAAACACTGCCGACCCATCACCGCAACCAGCGGTTTGACCGGTGATTGGCTGTGGCAGCCATCAACCAGCAGTTGATGAAGGGCCATCTTGTGGCACGCATTGGCACTTCTGCCCCACCATTCGGGTCATCTACTGCTGGAGTTGCATCCTCCGACCCCTCCCATTGTGTGGCATGTGAGTCCGTCTCATGTGCTGCTTGGGAGAGGGACAGAGGGCTCGCACGGTGCTGCTCTGGCATTGGAGTGGATGCGTGGTGTGGACCAACAGATGCCAGCTTTCAAGGAATTGCGTTGCGATTCTCCCATCCACTCCATCACATGGGGCATAGGACATCGATTCTGGTGATTTCATTGCTTTCAGGTGCCACGCGTAGCACTAGGCAATGGTGTAACAGACAATAACACTGGACTGGAAGTTGGTATGTAGGTGTTTTTTGTCGTGGATGTACTCCAAACAATCAACGGGTCCATCAAGTGTTTCGAGTTGAAATTCCACCAGAACCATGAATTTGACCGTGGGTTTCGTGCAGAGCAGGGCCATCCTCATCAGAGCTGTCTTCACGGTCCCGGCTGAGACACACACGGCCATTGACATCAGATTCACAGCCCACGAAGGTAATGTATAGCAAAGATGCTGCTGGATGACATGGGTGCTGCTGCTTGTGGCCACTGAGACTGCATCACTGGGCGCGCGGGGGGGGGGGCACATGTAGCGCTCTTCGCGGGCATGGGCAAGCCACTGGTGATGGGGCGCCGCCTCTTGGGCTGGGCTGCCGGACGATTGCCCTCGTGGGCAATTTTGGCACCGGGTTGGCTGCAGCGGTTGCTGCCGCATCTTCCACAGGGCTGGCTGGCAGCTGCCTCACCACGGGTCAATGGCAGCGGCCTCACAGTTGCTGGAAAACGCACATATCGCCCACCCCCTTTTTCGTGGAATTGAGAGGACCCTTCTTGGGGGGCCGGTTGAGGCCGCGTGCACACGCTCGCATACCAACCTCCTGCGATGGACGTACGGCACTAAGGGCAAGCATAGCAGTGGCCTCCACGCTGGCAGCATCGGCGGCGGCAGGATGTGCGTTGGCTACTGTCATCGGTGCGGGTGCCGGCTTCAGCGCTCTTTCTGGCAGATTTGCAAGAAAGTGCTGTACATCCACGGGCCATAGTCCACAGGTTTGCCACCCACCGAAGATGTTGGCCCCCAGCCATGGCATGCACCCAATTTTAGCTGCTCCACAACGCTTATGGGGTCAATCCTCTGCCTCTGTTGTGCCACATAAAGGGCTCTGGCAAGTACTGCAGTCGACATAATAGTTTTCTTGCAGCGCTGCACGTTGAAAAGTATTTCATGGAGCCGCTTCATCACTGATGGAGAGGGAGTTTGCACAGTGCCCTGCGGCATCAAGAGCTAGGGATTCCATTACTGCTGTGATGCATGGTATTCTTGTACTGATTTGGGGATGGCGTTGGTGCCAGTTTGTCATCTATTTCCACTCATTCCCACAAAGGCAAGAAGGTGCCCAACGGTTTGTGCCAGCTTTTGGCCTTGAGCTGCATTTCTCGCAAGAGTGCAAAAAAAGCAATTGTGCTGCACACTTTTGGGCACCACATTGATTGCAGGGATGAATGTAATACTGCCACAATTCTTTTGGTGGGGGCCGGGGGGGGTGGCTGGGGGCTGGGGCCCATTATATTCATCCCTGATTGCTTGTATACCTCAGCACCAGCTTGTTATACTACGGCACTGCATTAGGTTTAACCAAGGCAGTGAGAGGGAGGGTAGAATGCATTGTTCCAGCCACAGCAATGGAAACATGGTGAGAGAGCAGGTTGGGAGCTAAAAATAAAAACTTGCAAGTTCCTCTCCTGCCTCCGGCTCAGGCATACCCCCATATTTCGGCTTTGCCCCACCCGGGATTTACCATTTTTGCAAGGGAAAAGGGAGAGAAAGTTACATGAGTCTTGAGTGTCCTGAGTGTCTATGTTGTCCGCATCATTCCTTGTTCCATGCCCATCCCATCTTGCAGGGAGTCTTGGTTGCTCTTGCTTTGGGTGTAAGTCGAATCACACTCTAAAACTTGGAACACATATCAGGATTTTAGACCAAATTGATCCTCATCACTGGCAGAGTGTGGCAGATGGGTCTCCCCTGCATTGTAAGTGGCACCTGTGGCTATGCTCCACTTTGCCTGCAAAGCCCTACACACCACAAAATTTCTGGGAGTGGCCGCGAAATTTGCGACACAACAGGGTCGGCTTCCGCAAAATTTTTCGGAGCAGAATTTACCACCACGAAATTGAATAGGCACGAAATCCCCCCCCCCCCCGGGTACAGACCAAAGCCGCATAAACACACATGTGAACACCTGTGGATGCATTCCTTTTGGCGCAAGTCAAAACAGACCTGTGCGCGTCATTACACGTGCATCCTGAACCTTCCGCGAGTCACAACAGACCCGTGCGCATCATTGACAAGTGACAACCGGGTATCCTGAACCTTGCGCAAGTCAAGGCAGAGCTGTACTGGCACTACAAGTGTAGCCTCATGTGTAGCCCTGCAGCCTTGTCGTGGTGTAGCCTTATGCGGCATTTGGGGCAGTGCAGCCTTCTGTTGTAGCCTTGCGGTGGTGTAGCCTTCTGGGGTAGCCTTGTAGCCTTCTGGTGTAGCCTTGTGGTGGCGTAGCCTTATGGGGGGCGCCTTAAGCGCAGTGCGCGTGCAGTGCGCGCGCGCAGTGCAACTATTTGGGCGTTGGGCCATAGTAGAAACTCCTACTTTGTGGTACTTTGGGCATCATTGTTGTTTGATAGCAGGTTTTGATGCATTGGGGATCTGGCATTTTTGGATGTTCACCGTGTTTCACCCATTTCTACTTTTTTGCACACATTTTTTCCCATTTCCACCACATCTACTCTTTTTCTCGGTTGATTGATATGGTGATACACTTTGAGGGTGCCCGCTGCGGGACATCATACTTCCCTCCTCATTTCTCAGGCCCACTTTCTCCATGGATCTCAGTATTGAGGATTGGGTGTTCTACACCCGCTCCAATGCGACCTCCTGCCACGGTGGTTGGGACGGCTGAAGACGGACTCCTCCACTTGGAATGCTACCAAGATGGGTTGAGAGTGGTGAATCGGCGATGCAAGATGGAGTCCATCTCCTTTGCCATCCCAAGTTCAAACTCGCCACCCGACTGCCCTCCATCTCTGCCGCCCAACACACAGTCAAGTTCCCCCCTCAAAGGCCCCTGGTCCTTCACCACTGCCACAAGAACCGGGAAGGTCCCCCTTAAGGTCCCCTCCATTCCACTTTGGGTCGCCTAATTCTGAGGGCGTTTCCAAAGGGCGTGCCTAGGGGCTCTTTGGGGGGAACATAGTCTAAAAGTAGCGCCCCGTAGCCTTGTGGTGGTGCAGCCTTGTGACTATTTCATCGCTTTGGTAGTGTCACACTCCTCATGTTTTTGCGCCCCCAGTGTTGCATACCAAGTGCCGTCCGGTCCTTAGCACACCAATGGGAACTGATCAGTGCCATTTGGGTGGCCGTTCCAATGTGCCCTACCACCACTACGGTCCTTGGAACAACCAGACGATATATGGCCCCATGAGACTACCCACAGATAGTGGTCACCCGCAGCGGGCACTCTGGAAGAACCACGTGCACCTCCTGCAACGCTCAGGCACTCACCCTTGCTTACATACTCTGCCATGCCATTCATTAGCACCTCGCCTTCCGGTGCCTTTGCTGGGTCACACCCCATCTCATTTGGTGTGACATATATTTTGTCATTGAGACGACATACCTTGCTGTATTTCGATGATGGGTGCAGCGTCACCTCTCCCACCGTGTTTGGTGGTGCGACGTCGGGTTCAGGTTGCCCGCTAGAAAGTCGACGTGCAACGCTGCTTGGCACGCTGGGGGAGATATAGAAAATGCTATTCGCTCGCCGTGTTTTAGTTATAAATTGTGCTCCAAACAAGATGATTCACGCATGCAATCAATGAAAGTATTGGACCAAATGAAGGTGAAATTTTGCTCTCCTAGAATTCGAGGACAGTGCGTTGACACTTTGATGCCTCAGTTGACGAAAGCTAGAGATAAAACAATAAATAAGACGGATTGGCAATAACTAGCTTGATGTCTAATCTTGAAAAGGCTCGATTTATTGATTTTTTGAGTAAGTCCTCTTTGTCGAATGAATCATGGTAAATGGCAAACATATGATCACCAACAATGATCTTGACATTGTGCGGTATTGTGCAATGCAGTGGTGCATTCGTGTCTGCGATCGTCATTTACATTCCAAGCCTTTTCGAGTTGCACCAACTATGGCCGTTTGAGAATTTGTGCTGTGCATTGTTGCTCTGTATTGTTTGTGTATTTTGCGCTTGCTTTCTAGGGAAACTTTTCTAGTTCCTAGGGAAAATGGAAGGGTGCCGAGGGGATGGAACCCTGAGATTGAGGGGCTCTTTGTCTACAGCATAGGGGGATACCGGGGGTGACGGCCATTGTCGGATTATGGCTACAGCATAGGGGGAGCACCTGATGAGGTTCCTACTGAGAAAAGACTGACGGTGAATCCAAAAACGGCCATCCCTCCCACCGGCGGTCCAGTCTCTGCCCCATTCGCTCTGCCCGCACGAACCACGAACGACGCTGCGCTGTACTGCTCCGAAGGGTTTTGCAGCTCCATGCCGATGGCGCACTTCCTGGCGGCGCTCGCGCTGACAGTCCCGTGGTGGGTGGTGCCCGCGCACGCCTGGCACGCCGCCCCGGGAGTCGCGTACCGATCGCCGTCGTGGTGGCCATCGCCGGCGTCCGAGCCGCACCCAGTGCCGTCCGCAGGCGGACGGCAAGGACAACGGCGGGCGATGGCGCGGGCCAACGCGCGGCAGGACGTGGACATCATTGCGGCCATCGAGCGATGCGGCACGTACGTCGACGCGCGGCGGGGCTACCGGGTCACCGCGTCCGACGTGGCGGCGGCCGGGGGGTACGAGATTGCGTCAGCGCGGTCCGCCCTCACGCTGCTGGCCACCGCCGTCCGCGGGGCTATGGAGGTCACCAACGACGGGGAGGTGGTCTTTGTCTTCCCCAGGGACTCCCGGCGGATCCTGCGCAACAGCCGCTCGCCGCGCGCGCGCCTTTTTGCGCGGGGCAGAGACGCGTTGACCCTTTTGGCCAAGGCCGTGTTCGGGCTGGGGCTGCTGGCCTCGTTTGCTTTGGTCCGGCCCCTTGTGTCTGCGGCCTCTGGGGTGGAGGAGGGAAGTGGTGGCCGCGCCAGCGGGAGCCCCCCCCGCGTCAGCCTGCGGGACGAGGTGGCCTGTCTGCGGGCGTCGCTCCGTGCTCAGCCGGATGCCCCTCCCGGCCCCTCGGTGGCCGACGACTCCCTCGTCATGGCGTGCTTCTCGTTCCTGTTCGGCGGGCACAACCCGAACGCGCGGCTGGAGGACGAGCAGATGGCGGCCGTCGCCAACGCCATCCGCGACAACCGCGGGACCGTCACCGTCGAGCAGGTGGCGCCGTTCCTGATCGACACCGCGGCGACCCGCGCCGCGGACGCCGCCGGGGGTTCCGTGACGGTGGACGCCTGCATGCTCCCGCTCCTCGGGCGGTTCGAGGGGCGTCCGCACGCGGTCGAGGGGGGGCACTTGGTGTACCGGTTCCCGGACCTGCTGACCACGACCGCGCCCCTCGCACCGCAGCCTCCGGCTCTGGTCAAGAAGCTCCGGAATCTGCTGAAGTGGGTCAACGGGCCCGTCCCCAAGGACTACCTCGAGGAGAAGCGCATCGCGTTCATGCCCCCGGTGCACCGCCGGCAGCTGAGGCGCGTGCTGATGGTGGTGGGCGTCAATTACCTGGGCTGCCTGTTGCTGGGGGCCGCCCTGGGCCCCCTCCAAGTGTCGCTGCGCATGACCGGCAGCACGGGCGCCCTCCTGGCCATCAACGCCGCCTACGGACTGATGCTCGCCAACAGCCTGGGCTTCGTCCTCATCCCGGCGCTGCGGGCCGTCCGCCTCGTGCTGGCGAACCGGGCCATCGCGGAGCGGAACGCGCAGCGCTGGCGGCACGCCCAGGCCCTTCTGCAGCCCTCGCGCGAGCTGCGCTGCAAGCTCAACGCTGCCCAGGCCCTGGGCTACCGGACTGAGCCGATACGGGACAGCGACGTTTCCTACACCACCGCCAAATCCGTGGACGAGCAAGGGCTCAACCCTCAGATGGAGGCATGGGACCGGGCCTTGCTCAGGAGATCAGCACCGTGACGGGCGAGGGCGCGTCCACCCCCTCGACCGCCGGCGGGCCATGTGTAATTCGACGCTTGCCTGTGTGTCCGCGCCTCCGCACGTCCTGTACACGCTTCAAGACGCGCACGCGGGGGTTCTCCCTTTCGGCCCCTTTTGGGCCGGGGGGTCGGGAACTTTTTGGAGGATCAAAATGAAAAAATCCAAAAGTTTTGTGCTTTTGAGGTACAAAAAAGGGGGGGGCGCGCCTTTTTCTTTCTTTTCTTTCTTTCTTTTTTTTTTTCCTTTTTTTTTTTTTTTTCAAAAATCTTTCAAAAGATCAGGCGTAGGCGCGGACGCCATACACCCCGCTTTTTGGGGGTCATTCGCGCAGCATACCCCGAGGCATGATATTGGATGTCCAACTCTTTGTAAAGTCATTATTTCCGCCGATAAAGCGACCCCCCCCAATGGATTTTTTGATTCTATCCCCTGAAGCTAGGTACAATTTTTTTGGGGGGGGCGGTGCGGGGGGGGGGGGTCGGGGGGGGGGGGTCAAAAGTTTGTGCTCAGAAGGGTTTGAACGAGGTTCAGGTAGAACAGATCTTAGCAGTCGATCGGAAATCGAACCGCTGACCTGCTGGTTGGCGAACGATTGCATTACCGCTCGAATGCTGACTGTTCTGCTACATGGCGGGCTCCCCGTTGCTTGTAGCCGAGTCCGCAACCGAAAAAACCCAAACTTTGTGTATCTGTCCGCCTGCCTGCTTGCCCAACTGACTGCCTGACTGACTGCTTGCCTGACTAACGGACTGATTGGCTGACTGTCAGCCTCTCTTCGAGGTGCACTGCCGAAGGCAATAGAATTTCCAACCCCCATCCCCAGACTGCCTCAGACCCTAAACACCCCGGCCAGTTATGTTATCGCATCCCTTGGGAGTGGATGTGCAGGGCGCGTGGGGGCTAGCGTGTGCTACCACGAAAGAGGAGGGGCTGGGTCGTGCAGCCTGGCACCGCAGGGTCTTGGCGCAGGGACTGGGGAGGAGATGGGGACTGCTGGTCCCAACGGCCATCTACTGTCGAACCATGTCAGCCACGTGCCGGATGTTCGCTTTGTTTGTATTCTTGAGCACTTGTAGGAGCGCAAGGGGGATACCCTCGGCCCTCCACGGATGCGGTACGCCCTTGAGCGCCAGCCCGCACCCATGACTGTACAGGAGGCGCCCCCAGTCCACCCGTGCATGCCCATGCCCGTGATGCACAGCCCGCACGTGCGCGGGAGGTGATGGACTGGGCAGGTGGCAAGGAACCCCACGGCACGCGGTGCACGCAGCTTGGGGGGGGGATGAAGCAAATTGCCATCTGGATCCTGCATGTCTTGGCCGACATGACCCGCCGCGATGGAGAAACAGAAACCAACAGGGCCAGAACAGCGGCTTATGGAGCTTCGTTTGCGTTATGTGTCCCGATAACCGCACGTTACACTCAGAGGGGGGGGTCGAGCAAGAAGCTAAAGGTACTGATTGCTCTCTCTGAATCCTGTGGCAGCACCGACTGGCCTCTTGCCACTGAACAGCCTAAACAGCCTGAGCCATGTGGACCAGGTGGTGGCCAGCCGGTCGGCTGGGTTTGGGGAGGGCCTGAGCCGTGCGGGCCAACCCAGGATAGTAGGCAAACCCAGGAAAAACCGAAGTATCATCCTGCACATGCCAGGCAGACACGTGGTTACAGCCATGCGCAAGGGTTGGGCCTTGCCGTGTGCAACCGTGTGCTACTCTTGGATCTAGCTGTGGGCAACTTTGCGCCCAGTTTTTCTGATTGACTGGAAAGCCCCTTAAGTGCCGGCCGCGTCCGATGATGGTGTTTATTGGTACGACGTCGGAGGGGTGGGGGTTCTTTGTCGTCTTCTCCATTTTGGCCAAAGAAAGCCGCTACACAGAACCAACTGAGAAGCAGACCCAAGCTCAATCAAGGGCCCCACTGCAGAGAGGCATGCATGCGGCACCAGGTGGATATATTTGAACAGCAACCACAGCAACTACAGTATGAGAAGGTGAGTATTTGGCGCTACTGTGGGTTGTGGAAGTTGGAAGTTGCCTGGGCCACAAGGTAGTGTAGTATGCTTGTCAGAAGGGAGACCTGCTTGCGGCGTGATGGGTGGGATACACTACAATCATTGACGCTCTTGGCACCAGAGGACATGGCACAAATGAATATTCTGCAGGAACAATGTTGGTGGTGACATGTAGTTCCTGGTTTTTTGGCCTGTGGGGTGCCAACCTAATTTTTGGTTGGCCCGGAATTGACCAGGGGGTCTTGTACAATACACTGTGCCCTTAAACATAATTTCCACCGCACCACTTTTTATGAAAGAGCTCTGATATAGAGTGCTTGTCAACTGTGCACAACTGTGCGTCGCCTCCAGCCGTGCACGACCGTAATTAGCCGAAGAAGGTAGCCGTGCGCAACCGCACATGCACGGCTATAACCTTGGCTCTGATCTCAGGCCCCGTCGGACCATTGTTTTGCCAAAAGCATAAGATTTGAACTCTGCAAAATGGCTTGTGTTTTAAAAAAGTGGATGTATAATTGCTGCATCTTTCACACCGCAAGGCCGCCTGCCACACTACTGCCATGCGCGTGTAACCTACAGAAAGACGCCTCTGCCACTGGGACTTGTGTGTGTGTGTGTGTGTGTGTGTGTGTGTGTGTGTGTGTGTGTGTGTGTGTGTGTGAATTTTGAGGTTACTCGGGCATAGGTGCAACACGAAAAAGTTTGCCCTTCTTATAGATGCTGCCAACAGGGCGTTACAGGCAAGGCACGCGCGCTGGGGCTCACCGGTGCTTAAATCAAAAGTCAACCATCAGTACTTGCGGCTGCTAGGGGGCAACATTAACATCCATGGGGCCATCAGCAAGCGCTCAAGGCGACATGTGGTAAGCTTAAAGGCTCACTACACCACCCGCAGTCCGGTCACCAGGTGGCAAAAGAGGTAATTAGGGGGGTGGCTTTGAACAAATGGGTCTTTCGAACTCAAGTCAACGTATCGCCCCAGGGGAGGCTCACGTTAGCGGTGTCCACTTTGTCTGGACCCGTCAAGTCAGTGTATCATGTCCCTCACAAAGCGCCACATTATGTGTCATATGAGGTCACAGGTATCCCCAACCCAGAGCAATACCTGAGATTAGTAACTTTAGAAGACATGTACAAGGCCCTCAACGGCAACAATCGCGTGGTAGCTGACGTGACCTTGCATGAACTCCAACACCCAAAATGGGGGGACAATACAGACTACACGACGGCCATGCAGTGGCTCCGGGATCATAGGGTTCACATCAAGGAGGTCAGCCACCACAAAAAAATCACGAGCCGCTTACACCTAACCCATGACCCCCGCAAACACGAGGAATTATACCTGTTCATAGATGCCAGCGAGCAGCACTGGTGGGGGGGGGGGGGTACGTCCTGTTGACACCAGAAGGAGAGGTCGTGGCGCAGGGGTGCATGCAGTTTGACACAGTAGGGGTAGACCGTTCCCTCATAGAGTCCACCATAATAGCGGCGGTGCTGCAGATGTTGGACGACCACTACAAACCATTCAGAATACACACACACATCTGTGTATGGTCCGATAGCCTGAATGCGGTATCACAGCATGCACACGGCAGACTCTCGCACAAGTTGGGGCACATAGGAGATCGCCTAGTCCACCGAGTACAGCAGTGCGCAACTGTGCTGATACAATGGGGGTGGGTTCCAGCCCAACACGACACCAAATGCCAGGATATCATATCCTATTACAACAACCAGGTGGATGAACACTCCAAATGGGCGGCTACCAATGAGGCTGCACCACTATGGAGGCTTCCATAGGTGTGGTGCACAGCCAACAGTGTTTTCTTCGTGCACCAGGGGTCCACAATAGTGTCGGTAAAGAAGTTTTTTCAAAAACTGGTGCAAAGTCAGTGGGGTACGATGGACGACCACCCGTCAAGAGCATGGGTCAAGG
>OZ038384.1:80582006-80877006 GCA_964036045.1 Eutreptiella sp. 'Long Island Sound 2002'
TCACCCCCCCCCCCCCCGGTGGGGGTAGGCCAACAGTGGGTTGGGACTTTTGGGGGAAATTTTTTCGGGCCAAGATATCTATGCCATCCCTGGGCAGCAGTCTGTCAGAGATGGCCGGTACCGTAGTGGTACAATATTGGGTGTGTGTGCTTGACATGTCATTGTCCCAGCAATCAGTGGTGAGCCGTTCCCGATTTGATGCATCGTGTGTGGTTGGATATTGGGTAGGTACTGACACGTCGGTGACTGGGTGACTGCCTCCTGGACTGGACCACCCCCCCCCCCCCCCGGGGTAGGGGTAGGACAAAAGCAGTGCCTGCCCTGAAAAAGTGCCTGCCTCCTCCAAGATTTCACGCCCCCCCCCCCCAGGCGTGTGCTTAATTTTTTTTCGCAAGGAGGAGGGGTACCCCCTCCCCTGGACTCCCCCCCCCCCCCCAACAACAACAATCCTCCGGGAAAAATGAAAGTTTGTCCATGTCGGGGCCATTTTTGGTACACAAACCCTCGGGTCTCAACCCCCCCCCCCTCCCTCCTCTAGTTAAGCACAAGTCTGCCCCCCCCCCCCCCCCGTATCCTCTGTCGGCCCAAATTTCAGCCACCACAAAGCGAGGGTGCAGGCCGTGGGCTGGTTCCTCTTGGGGACCAGGAAACAGGGGAGCAGACCTTTTGCTGCCCCCACCCCCCCCAACAGAAATGGGGCCGGACCGAAAGCAGGCCCAGCACCCCCCCCCCCCCCCCCGCATGCCCTCGCACCCTCACTGCAGGCCGTCACATGGTGATCGAGGTCCCTCAGGGAGCGGACTCCGAGCGACAAGTATGTTGGGATCTGGGACCCGCATGGTAACCCAGCAGGTGGTCCTCCTCTCCCACACAAGTGAACAGGTAGACCCATCCACCACCCTACCCCCCCCCCCCCCAGCCTGCGCCCCCGACGGGAGGGGTGCACGGAGTCGGCGCCCTCAGGGCCTAAAAGTGGAGGCTGTGAAGGGCTCACAGCTTGACCGCTGTGGGTATCCCTTGAGCGGCCTGCCCAGGGAACCTCCAGGTGTGCACGTGCCCCTCCAACTTCATCACAGACGCCTAGGCCAGCACAGCCCCGTGCACTCCAGTGCAGTTGTGGGTGACCCCTGGAGGCCAGACAGCCACCAGCCGACCCCTGCCCCCCCCCCCCCCCTTCCTCAACGGAGAGGCCATTCGGGTGTGGTGCCCTCTGGGCCCCCTCGTCTACGCGGGCTGTAGCGCCGCAGCCAGTGCAGCCAGCACTGGTGGCACCCAGGGCAGGGAAGCACACTCTGTGCCCTGGTGCCCCTCCATCTGCCCAGGGTACGCCCTCGGCCGTGGGAGCCGGACCCAGCCCGCGAGGCAGCACCACCTGTGCCTAAGGCAGTCAAGGAGTGCGGGTCTGACCCCAGTCGTGCCACGTACCACCGCCTTCCCGTGCCAATAGGCAGTCGTGGAGTGGTTGGGTAGCATGTCCTTGTGACGTGGAGGTTGCGAGCCCAGGCCCACATCTCCCCCGGCGGGCTCAGCGTCAGGCTCTCCAGCCTCCCTGCCGGGGCCTGGAGCACCAGGCACACACTTCCCCGCGCCAACGCCGAACAACAATGGAGCAAGCAGGTGTGCCACAGCCCTCCCCCCCCCCCCTCAGACACACAAGGGCACATACACACAGGCACGGCGGCATCTCCCGCCCGCGAGCGCCACCGCGGGGTCTGGGGGCGGTCAACAGTCCGGTAGGCCTTGTGACCGGACACCCGGGTACGGCCGCCCAGTCGGGTCCCGCAGGGAAGGCGGCGCGGACCGTGGGTAGGCGACCAGGCGAGGCCTTGACCCAACCCAACCCAACCCAACCCCCCCCCGTATCACAAAAAAGCCTTGCTCACGGCGCCGTACAACACCTCTCCGACCCGGGATCTGCCGGCGCTCTGGATGACTCCGATCAGGAGTGCCGGGGTGGCACGTCCACCGGGGCAGGGGCCCCCGCAAGGAGTGCAAGGTCTATGCCCGTAGGCGGGGCGTATGTGTTGCGCTCTCCCAAGCGTGGAACCCCCCAATATTGTGCCCCTGTGGTGACGACGGCTGTCGACAGACCTGCCTCGACCATTTCCATTACTTGCCCTGGTGTTTGTCTTACCCTCCACGACGCTGCCTCTCCGCTCGCACATGCACAACCAGGGCGGTCCTTAAGGGACCAGATTTTTTTTTTGTTAAGGACCGCCCCAAGGGACCACCAACCGCCAACCGCCGACCGCCACCAACCGCCAACCGCCACCAACCGCCAACCGCGACCAACCGTCAACCGCTGCCAACCGCCACCAACCACCCATCACCAACTGCCGCCAACTGCCGCCAACCGCCGCCACCTGCCGCCATCCGCCGCCAACCACCAACCGCCAACCGCCAACCGGCAATCTCCACCAGCCGCCAACCGCCAATCGCCACCAATCATGGTTGAACATATGAGCTACACGCGGTCGTTTTTGAAAAACCATGTTCTGGAACAGTTTTTTTTTTCCATTAAGGACCGCCCTGGTTGTGCACTGCTAGTTGTGCCCTGCACCCCTTGTGTCACGGCAGCACACGCATCGTACCAGGCATGTATCTTACAAATGTGCTGAGCAACTCAAAGACATGACTCCCGTTCTAGGGCTTGCAAACCATGAGCTATCTGCCTTGGGTGCAACTGTTTTTGATCTCGAGCTACAACCCACAACAAACCATAAAGGCCGCCTCACACTCGGGTACCACTTGGTGACCCGGGACGCCTGGGCCCTGTGTTACATGCCCCACATCAGATGTGGTGGTGAGCACCCCCCACACTTCACTGCCTTGGGAAGGGCTGACTGTGAAGCATTGCCAGCGCTGTGGCATGGGAGGGACGCCAAGGGGCAGCAGCACTCAGGTGCTTCGGGACAGTGCCGTGTCGTGGAATGGCATGGGAGGCACTGGCGCTTCCAGGGCCATGTCAATAGGGCCGTTGCACTGGAGAGTCCTGGGCCGTGCCATGCAATGTGCTCCGCGGTGGCTTGTGTCCGGCACTGTGAAGTGTGTTGTGTTGGAGCCATTGCTGCACCAACGTGCTACTGTGTTCTGATTGGCAGGCGACTGCTTTCTGCCGGGCGTCGACTACGCGACACCCACCCCTCTTACAAGTTTGGTGGCGGCGTCCGCTCAGGAATGCCAATTGCAGTGCCAAGTGCACAGCCAGTGCAACTTCTTCACGTGGGATATCAACGCGAAATCGTGTGCCCTGAGAGCCTCGGAAGGTACAATACAGTACACCTCCGCTCAGCAGCACATCAGCGGCCCCAAGAATTGCCCAGGTACTGATGCAGTGTGCTGGTGTCTGTTTGAGGTACACGAACTGAAGAGGCGTGGGATTCAATGGAGCCCCCGACACTTTTTTTGGGGGGGGGGACCGGGGTCCAGGAGGTCGAATGGACAGGGCCATAAACCAGCCAATGTGTGTGTGCGTGCGGCTGTGCGTGTACACGTGCGCGTGCTGAAGGCGCTGTAAGCATAGGTCTGTGCCGGAATGCCGTACCATTGGAGGGAAGACGGGGTGTCGGCCCTGTCCCTGAAAGTGCCAAGTCGGGGCTGCTTCTGGCACTGGGCTGAGTTGGTGCTGCCAGCACCTGCGCTGTGGGGCTGGCAGTCGCTGGGCTCCGGTGCACAGGGCCGTGCCTTGGCCACACCCTTGTCTGCACTATGCGTGCGGGCCCTGTCACGGGCTGCACATGTGTGCCTGCGACACGAGGGTTCGGTGTTCACGACGTGGCGCACTGCAGATACGAGGGGGGCACTGGGGGTGTTATTGTTTGGCTATTTGCACGTACAACACCTCTGAGAGCATCAGGGGTGCGGCACCACGTCTTCTGTTTCGGGACATGTAGACATATGGCGAACTGAAAATTGCTCCCGGCGGGGGGGGGGCGTGGAATGGGGAAGGGGGCCAGAGTTCTTACTACCGCCCTTCCTCAATCAGTGGTGCCCCGTTACCACGCCGCTCCTCCTCCCACAGCTGAGCACGGGCCCCCGGCAATTGAGCTGCATTGTTTCCATATGTGTCTCCCTGTGTTTGTGCCTTGCCCAAGCTTCCCAGTCACGGTTGCGCCGTTCCTGTGCCGTTCCCCAGAAATGTGTGGCGTCGGAACGGCGCTTGTAAGAACTGAACGGGACCCCATGGAGATGCACAGGGAGGACACTGGGGGGAATGGGCAGACGGGGAGCCGGCGGGAGGGTGACCCTTGCCCCTGCCATAACACTGCCATGCCCCTGCCTGGGGGTCTGCTCGTAGCAACATTTGTGCGTCAGACTGCACCAGGGCTCCTTTTACCAACTCGGCCACCCAGGGGGGGGGGGGTTGGGGTCCCGGGGTCCCACACCACCCACCCACCCATGCCCCCCCCACCCCTTAAAAGGAGCCCTGGACTGCGCCCCCACTTCCGGTTGCTTTGGTGCGTTACAACCGCCCCAACCCCCCTCAGAGCCGCTCTGCCTGTGGGCCGTACATAACATCGCCATCGGCATCTTCTGCCCCCAGCTGTCCTTGTGCAAGGGGGATGGGGCAGGGATGCGCATGAGGGGGCCGCAGGCTGAAAGGGGTGTTGCGAAAGGCGGTTGCCGAAGCCGTTATTGGACGCGGTTGGGCAAGGGGGGGGGGGGGGGGGGCTGCAAAAGGGTGCAAAAGGGTTGCGGGGCCGTTAGGGGGCAGACAAGTGGCGCGGAATGCCCTTCACCCCCCCCGCTTTTTAAGGCACATGCCTCCGGGAGGAGGGGGTCTCGCAGTGTCCTTCATGCCTCAGATGACTGCTACCTCGAGGGGTACAACTTGGTGGGCAATGCGGTTGTCGGACACACCGGAGTCACCAGCACCTCAGCGCAGGATTGTCAAGTCAAGTGTCAGACAGTGGCCTCATGCCTCTTCTTCACTTTTGATCTCTACAACGAGAAGTGCTATCTGAAGACCTCCGACTCAGGCAAGACCGCCACGTCGACGGAGCAGCACATCAGCGGACCCAAACGCTGTTCCGGTACGCTTAGGGGCTGTCTCTTGGGAATGCGATACCTCTTTTGCACCGCAGGAGCCCCGGAGTGTTTTGGGGGCAGGAATGCGGGTCACCGACAGCGTCAGGTCCGTGACAGGGCCCGCGGTGTCAGAGGGACAGCCCTGAGTCCAAACGTTGTGATGCGCTGGTGGGTTGGTTGAGGTGACAGGGGGGGTGACGGGGAGGAGGGGCAGTTTGCGCATGATTTGAAGTGCTTTGGGCATCACACACACACACACACACACACAATCGTACAACAGCCCGTCCCTGCGTTGTAGTTATCACACGGTACCAGCGATGGTTCCGGCACTTGTGCGTACCACTGGCAACGATGTGTCGGCACATCACACGTGCTTGTGCATCACCACCCTGTACCACCATTCCTTGTGTGCCGATGAAACAACAGCCTTACCTACGGGGGACCCCCCCCCCCCCCCATCCAACACAACCCGCAGCAGCCCAAGGGATTTACCCTCGTGTGAGTAGCAGATAGGGACTTTACACTGTACAGGGGTGGTCTTCGCTGGTTGTGGTGCCTCAGGACCTGAGCCAGCCCCCCCAATAAATGCGTGTTTTGTGCTACAGTACCGCACGGCCCATGTCCTCTGTACCGTAGGCAACGCAGTTGTAGCGGGGCTGTGGCACAGACCTGGGCTTCAGGACTGAGCAGACACTCTGGGGAGTCGTTCCCACGATGCGGCACTCAAACCCCAAGTCCAAGACGTCACAGAGGCCTCTGATGGTCTACCAGACCGCAGGCATTCGCCTTCTTGGCTACATCTCAAATGCAGCCACACACCCCCTGTACTATCCCAAATTGCTATCATACATTCAGCAAAGTGCCCCCAACCAGAACCCACAATGGTGCGTGTATGGGCACTAGTCCCCACCGACCGCACTGCAATGGATTGTCGGTCGCCGTGTCAAGCGTGACCCATGGACTTTTTCTTGCTGTACCCCAAATAAAAAGAAAGATGAAAATGATGTAAACCGAGTATTGTGTACTCAGGTGACAGCAAAGAAGTACACGGTTGCACGTTTTTTTGTAGTCAGGTTTGCATCACAAAAAAAAAGATGAACAGCGCGCCCGAGTTACACTCAATTATATTTATTTTTTACACCCACTTTCACACCGATTTTCACGCGCATTTTTTACACCCACTTTTTACATCCCTTTTTTACACCCACTTTTTACACCCACTTTTCACACCTTTTTTTTTTTGAACCCATCACCCATTTTAAGACTCATTTTTGGGGATTCATTTTTTACGCCGGTGTAAAAATGGGTGTAAAAATCGGAGCGCAAAACATAACTACAAACTGAGTATAAAAAGTGTCAAAACTGTGTGTTAAAAAAATAGGTGTAAAAATTGGTGTAAAAAATCAGTGTAAAAATCAGTGTACAAAATGAGTGTAAAAAGGGGGCATGGGTGTAAAAGAAAAAAGCATGAGTGTAACAATGGGCCATTTTAGGCTAATTGTTGACATTTCTGAGTACCTTTTGACCATTTCAGGCCATTTTTTGATGATTTTGGCCACTTTTTGGGCCATTTCGCTAGTTTTTGACCATTTTGGCCACTGTTTTTTGAACCTTATGGGCTCATTTGTGACCATTTTTGGCCTTTGTTTTTCACCATTGCAGGCTAATTTGTGATATTTTTGACCATTTTGTTTTGGCCACTTCAGGCTTATATCTGACAACTGCCCATTTTTCGGGCATTTTACGCTTATTTTTGACCATTTGGGCCACTTTTTCGAGATTTCAACCAACCAAAAGCTAACCAAAATTTTGACCAGAATTTAACCAAAATTTACCCTGCTAAAATGTAGCCAACATTTCACCCACCAATAAATAATCAAAATCTAACCAGAATTTAACCAGCCAAAATGTAATCAATTTCGAACCAACCAAAATTTAATCAAAATGTAACCAAAATTTAACCAATGAAAATTTTACCAAAGTTTAATTAGCAAAATTGAACCCAAAAGTCACCAAAATTTGACCAACCAAAATGTAACCAAATTCTAACCAAAGCCGAACCAACTAAAATTTATTCAAACTTTGACCAAAATTCGATGAGGCAAAATTTAAGCAAAAGTTTGCCAGCCAATTGCCAGCAAAATTAATTTGACCGAAGTTGAGGGATATGCTAGGGGTATCCTTTTTTTACGTGGGTTACATTTCTCGCTCGCTCGCCCCCGGCCCCGGTTTCAACCAGGTCACAGAAAGGACATAGTGCCGGGTGTACTACACAGTACCCCACCAGCCTTTATGGAACACCCCCCCCCCTCCCCCACAGCACTGCACACCGGGTGTACTACATGATACCCCATCAGCCTTTATGCTGCTCCGCAATGTGAAGTGGTCCACAGTATGACCACTGCATCACATGACCCTTTGTCTGTGACACACGTGCACAGCCTTTGCCCCCCCTACAGGCCTCTATG
Organism: Eutreptiella sp. 'Long Island Sound 2002'; assembly: GCA_964036045.1. Taxonomy (NCBI): domain Eukaryota; phylum Euglenozoa; class Euglenophyceae; order Eutreptiales; family Eutreptiaceae; genus Eutreptiella; species Eutreptiella sp. 'Long Island Sound 2002'. Next base: position 80,589,503 of record OZ038384.1, read on the forward strand.
CGGAGTGCAATAATGTGGAGGGGTGGACCCCCCCTTTGACGGTGGCTGCAGGCGACAAACCGGGGCAGTGGGTGACTGGCTTCGGGGCCACTCTCAAATGGGCCTCCGGGTCGTCTACGACCCGCAATCTCGTGAATGTGCCCATCAAGTTCCAGAACATGGCCTACTTCCAGGGGGACAACCACAAGCGCTACGGGACCACCACCATCGCTGTGGACGTGCCCGTGACGGTCTATGCGGTCGTCGACCCGCAGCACAGCATCGCAGCGGTGCCCGATGGCTTTGCTGCGACGGGCGAGACATTGCAATTTTCGAACAACGGCGCGCTAAACACCTTCGACGTTTACAGTCGGGCGTACGAGGCCGGAGCTGTGCGCATCACATTCACTGGAGGCGCTGCTGGCACAGTGGCGGCGATTGCCAATTTCTTTGTGCAGCGCAGATGTCAGGGTATGCACAGCGATGGGCACAGCGGTTGTGTGCATTCCTTGTCGCGCCCCTTGACGCGTAAAGGGGGGGGGGGGGGGCGGAGGCGGTCAAGGCCCTGAAGACCGAGGGGGCGTGACCGAGGGCTGCACTGCGTCCCCGGAGTCGTCCGCCTCCTCCCGGAACCCCTCCCCCCGCGTCCTCTTGGCTCCGGTGGCCGGCAGGCGGGCCGGCTTCTCGTCGTCAGAGCAAAGGGCCAGCAGCGACTCAGGCCAGAACTCGCGGACGGAGGTGTCCAGCCACCGGACGCCCGAGCTGGTGGGCCAAGGGAGCCGGAGGTGGTGGTGGAAGACGAAGTCGTCCGGCGCGGCCGCGTAGAAGTGCGCCATCCGCACCCCCGCCCACGTGCCCCACCTGCAGAGGTACCGCCAGGGCAGGCCCAGGAAGCGGAGGAAGGAGGCCCCCGCCCGGCGCCAGGAATGCCAACGGTAGGTGGCGTAGGGGCTGCCGTGGAGCAGTCGGGCCATGCCCTCCTCCAAGATCGCCGAGGACGGGACCAGGACCTCCCTTCCAGGGAACTTTTTCCGTAGCCAGTGGGCCCATTCGCCTGCGAACTTCCCCAGATCTCGGGAGACCCATCGCGAGTCTCATTTAAGACCCCAGAAAGCCACGGACTTGGATCGAAGGCCCGACCTCCGGACTGACGCGACTTCGCTAACCCGTGTGAGGCTGCTAAAGGACATGACGGCGGCGGCAAAGACACCCCAATCCTCTGGGGACTGGCAGGCTTCGGCCATGACTTGGAGGACGTGTGGGCCTGCATAGGGTCTGTCCCCCGGGGCAGCCACCGGCGATTTGGCCAAGCGCCAGAGGCGTTCCCAGCGGAGAGGCGGTAACCAGTCCAGGAGCCAGACAGCATGCAGGGCGGAGACGCAGCCCCTGAGCGTCGCGGGCCTGTATCCCGAGCGGAATAAGAGCAGAAGGATTTCCTCGGCCAGTCGTTGCGTGTCCTCGGCAGGCGTCTTGTTGTGGAAGAAGGCAAACCTCCGGAGGTGGGACCCGTAGGTGGACCTGGTCCCCGGCTTCCACGTGCTGACCAGGCAGGCCTGCACACTGTCGGCGGGGTCAGCAAATCCCAAGTCCCGCCAGACCGCGGCGATGGACCCCCAGTCGACGAACTTCCCGGCCCACGGGGATAACGACGGCGTCGGAACGACCAGCGCTGCCTCCGCTGAAGCAGGCGCAGCAGACCCCAGGGAATCCCGTCACTCCAGAAAGGGGCAGCGCCAGATCCAGTGGCGGACTACCTCCCCCTTGGCGCGGCACGTCTTACAGGGGCCCACAGGGTCTTCCGCCGTGTTGACCCACTCCCCCTTCTGGATCTCGAAGAATTCGGCTCCATCAATGTACTTAAAGCGCCGCCGCATGACCTTCTTCAGCCGCATACCCGCCTCGCTCAGCCCAGGCTCGAGGCGAATATCGTCTCCCGACTGCGGCCCTGAAGTTGAAGATGTTCCGGATTTCCCCTCGTATCTCTGCTTGTACGTGTTGGCGGACGAGTAAACCAGGGACCAAAGGCCCTCCACCAGGCATTGAAGCCGACGCTGCAGGTGATCCGGGTCTGAAGCCTCCATATTGACGTCGTCCCCAGCTGGCCTGCGGTTCTGCCAAGTCGTGGCGTCCTGCTTGTCGGCGTCGGAGAGACCGAGATGGATGGCCTTCATGGCCTCGTCCGTCATTTTCGGGATCATGACCAGAGCCGCCGGCGGGGGTGTCTCAAACCGGAGAAAACTCGTCAAGAGAAACAGGGCCCGATTGATCCATTGCGGGTGGTTCGTGGCAGCATTGATCTCGTGGAGGGCTTTCAGTGACAGGTCCGGGATCTGCAGCCGCTCCTTAGCCGGTGCCTCAGTGATGCTCTGCACCTTACTCGCCAGTGACTTGATAAGCTTCCCCTGATCCTCCAGCAGTTTCAGGATGGAAGGGTTGACCTGGGGCGGCTGCTGCGGGGCGGAAGTCGGCGGTGCGGCCCTCCGGAAGGCTCTGGTCTCCATGTCCAGCGTGACATCCTCAAGAAGCATCTAGCCCACGATCCTATCAACGAAATCGTCCTGGGCACCCGTGAACGAGACAGAGGCTGCAAAATCGCGTACCCAGGCCTCGCCGCCATGGTCCAGACCCCTGAGCTCCTTTGTCAGGGCCAGTCGCTTGCGGGCCCATGTCCGCGCATCCGAGCCCTGCTTGAACTCACAGTGGACGTCTCCTCCCAAGTAGTCGTCGAAGGACAGGGTGTTCTCCGCCATGGTAATTGCTGCGTGGCCAGCTGGGCAAACTTCAAGTCAGGAATGAGCAGCTCTCAAAGAGTTCGAGGGAGGACAGCTACTCGGCCTGTGCAGCGAAAGAACAGAACCTTCATTGAAGGCCCCGTTATAATTTAAAAAGTTCTGTGATGGGAGAATAGCACATTGCAGTCATAAAACAAAATATGAGCACAACTCCTGTTACTGGGGTAACAGTGGTTTCAATTGCTGTTTTGCAACGGGTTGGCCTCCGTCAGTCCCCTCTGTTCCATTTCATCCATCCATCTGGGGCCTACAATCGGCTTGTTCCACAGACATGCACACAACATGTGATCTGCATGCACCAGCACCGCAGTGCAGGGGGGGGCGTATGTAGGATTTGAAAACCTCTGAAGGAGTGCAGGGGAGTAGCAGGGTCCTTGAATCAGGCAGAGCAGTGCAGGGCAGTTGGAGCTGAGGTTTGACTATACCAGAACAGTGCAGGCCATGAACGCTCGTCAGCCTGCAGCTAGGCCGCTGTGATGCGGTGCTTGGGGCAGGGTGGTGTGGGGGACCAGAAAAAGAAAAACAGTGTGGACGCAACCTCGGGCAGACTGATTTTGCTTCGCAAAGCCGTTCCCCCAGTGGTTTCAAGAGCCGGTTCGCTCAGAGGTGTGTGACTGGCACAGAGTGGCACCATCCAGGGTGCCTTGACTGAAGGTGGGCAAGACCCTGGCTCCCCTACATGCCCCGCATTCACGGTCGTTTGGACGTTCCCACTGGTGCTGCTGGTCAGCCAGCGGGGCCTCAGTAATAGGTACCGCGTGTGCGGCTGGGGACAGACGATTGCTTGCCTTTGTATGCAGACTGCAGTCAAGCTGGTGAGGGCCACGACACGAACATCTTTGCCTGAGCCCAGTATGTGGCTGAATGTACTCGCAGTGTGCAGTGGGCATTCTGATATATGTGGCCGTTGCTTTCCGGCGTGAGGCAGTTGTGCATGCAGCACTGGTTGCCGGAGCATGGCTCTCCACTGAATCAACCCTCCCCCCCCCCGCAGGGAAGTGCAGCAAGCAAGCAAGGAAAGGACAGGGGGAAGTGGAGAGAGGCCAACAGGTGCCGCCAGCTTCAGACAGCCATCCACCCGTGGATGCCCCCTCCCACTTCCGCTTGACAATATAACGATGCTTTACGCGCGTAATATTGCAACAGGCAAACAGACCTATGCAACCTTCGTTAAAGGGGGCACTTTGTGCCCCATCCTTAATATTGTCTCTTCGCGTCTACAACATGTGCATGGGCACACTGTACACCACCTATGCACCATGTCTACAATCGTAATATTATGATGCGTCGTAACCCCTTTTTGAACAGATGTCGGGGCACAGGGCCCAAGAACAGCAGACGGGTTCACGCATCCGGTGTGACGTGCCGGGTTGATGTTGATGCAGTGCCAAAAGACAATTTTCTTTTCAGTTTACCCGATGGGGGCCTCCTTGGCTGCCCCCCTTCAGCCCCCCAATTTGATGGCTGTGCTTCATGTCTGCCGTTTTCCTCTCACCCCCCCCCCCCCCCGGCTACGATGTAGCTACACTCGGGATGTGTGTGTGGGGGGGGGGTATGCGCTTAAAATTTTTTTGGGGGGGTTCGCCCTTCGTTTTCACTCCTTTTATCTGCTACCAACTGCCTGCAAAACTGTTGTGTAACCACCAGTACTTGCCCCCACAACCGCTCCGACTGCCAGTAACCGCTTTGGCGGTTGCTCCCCCCGTCCCCCACCCGTCCCACTTCCCCCTGAAGCACATCCCTGGGGGAGGGGCAGGGAGGGGGGGCACCCAGTGGACCAGCACTGAAGCCCCTGAGGCGTTGTTTGGAAATGTCTGTGCGCGCAGGGGGTGGGGCGCCCGGAGGGCCACCGATGGGGCCCCTGCAGCGCGGTTCTCCAGGGTTGTCAGGATAGGGAAGGAACCTCCGACAAAACCGGGGTGGGCAGAACCAAGGACAACGGCGTGGACACGGTGTGGCGCAAACCGCCCTGGCCACCACAAACGCGCACGACACCTGCGGTACCCATAAAGGTGCGCGCAATGCCCAGAAGCACCACGCGGAAAGGTGGAGTAATTGGACCTCACGTACACGGCAACACGGGGAGGCATGTGGACGACTGGGACAACATGCGGAGGAGTGGAACAATGGGACCTCACGCACAAGGAAACGCGGGGAGGCATGTGGCGGACGGCCCAGACGTGCAGGGGAGTGGGCAGCAAGATCCGTAAACAACCCCCGCAACAGCCAGCATGAACCCAGTGCGCCACATACTGGGCCCCGCTAATGCGGAAACGACACATGAGAGCCCCCTCTCCTCCACACTGTCCCCAGACAAGACTAGTTTGCATGTACAGTCGCAGATGGAAGAGGTTTTGGTGGCCGTATGTTGCACCACCACTCCATGGGCGAGGCGAGACCATAAAGTCGCAGGATTTGACGATCTGAGCACGTACAATGTAAAGGAGGACGGTAACTTCCACCTACGTGTGGTTTTACGCCAGTGAAGTGTTCTCCCCTACGCACCACTGCACTACCATTCAACTACGGTCTAGCTCTGCTGTGTTTACCTCCCATTCAGGTTGCCGAACACATCTCGAATCGGAAAAAAAAGTGCCACCAGCCGGCACACTAACATTAAACGGGGGGGTCCGAGACTACAGACCCACCCACCCAGAAAACAATTCTAAGAGGCCCCCCCCCCCCCCCAGGTTAACTTAATTCCTTATAAACGAAGTCTGGTACTCACCTGTTCCCATGCCACAAAAATTTCGCTAGGGGTAAAATTTCGCCACTTTTCTTAACGGCAAAAGTTTCTCGAGAAGTTCTCCCCTCTCGAAGTCCCCCCCCCCCCCCCCATGTGCGTACCTTTCGGTCACAACAAAAGACGGATTGGGGGGTGGCCTGTGGGGGTCACCGGTGAGTGTCGCCCGGGGCCAACACTTTCAGAACTGAAAAGCATTTTCTGGCCTCAAAATAAATCCCAAAAAATCCCAAAAACGTTTTGCTTTTGGGCACGAATGAAGGGGACAAAATGGTTTTTCGGACGCGCGCGCACCGTGGGGTTTTCAACTTGTTTTTTTGCACCTCAGCCTAGGGAAAGGTGCGGGCCGGGCCAGGGAGGCCAAAAAGGGCAATGACCCCCCCCCCCCCCGCCACCCGCCCCCCGCCCCCAGCAGTCCAAGACGATGCCAGCCCTTCACCGGACCCTCGAGATGCACCAAGAAAGTGCTGGGCCCCCTCCTTGTGGGACTGCCACCCGTGACCAAAACTAGCGCTGCGCACGAGATCTTCTTCAGTGCAGGGCTTCCTCAGAGCTGCCGTGTACCACAGGGGTCGGGGTCAGGTGGGGGGGCTCCCTCCGGACCCCCCCCTCCCCCCACCCTCTCACGGCCACGGTGGTGGCTGCGTTGGGGGGCCCGTCCCTGGCCCGCAAGCGCGCTTGACTCTGCCATTGCGGATCCGCAGCTCGTCGTAGGCCCGGGCTGCACTTACTTGGGCATGGAGAGCCTGCTGCGGCTATGAACAATTCACAGAGTTGCCCAACTTCAATGGTACCTGGTGGGGGAGGGTTGAGGTAGATTGGTGCACTAGGGCACATGCGAAAAGGTCTCTGCGGGGCATACCGTTCCCTCCCTCGGCATCGCCTCCTGCACGGCCTTTCTTTTCTTTCGGTCCGCCCCCGACGGAGGCGAGCGCTTCGGCAGTGACCGCGGCACACGCCTTGGGCTTGGGCTTGGGCTTCTTGCTGAGCCGGTTGCGATCTCCTGCACAGAAATGAAGTGGAGAAGGGTGCAGTCGGGGACATGGCATTCAACTGGTGAACACACACCCTCCACACGATGGGCCAGACAAACATCGCGAGGAAAAATTCGGGCCACGTGCGATGCAGATCAAGAACAAAATATATGTGTACAAAAACCTCACCAACTTAGCATATCCAAAAACTCGCCATCTGGGGCAACAGCTCAACATCAGAACAACGTAACACAAAATGCAATACGGAGGATGTGCGTCATGTGCAATGTGGCATCCCAAACTTATAGACCCTCCCCCTCTGGCAGGAGAGCTCATCTCAGATTCTCTAGTCCCTGGGGGGTCTAAAAGTGAAAAAGGGGGGGGGGGGGTGTTGCTACCGGGGGCACCTGGTTGATTGATGCATAGACGATGCCCACAGACCAAATGGATCACTATCTACCAGATTTCCCAATATCCGCCGCAGCCCCCCAGTTTTGAGGTTAGGCGACGAAGAAAGGAAGGGTAAAATATGTCCCAGACACAGGTACAAGACTAAGCTTTCCCAACATCCCCCAGTATCACCTGTGCCAGGTCTCTCGCTACAGACAGCCGAGGCACGAACACCCATTGCTCATAAAGCACAACGCAAGCATTGCAAATCATGGGAATTGACACTGAGCGACACTGAGCGACATTCTCCACCTGAATTTCCATGGTCAAACCAATGCAAATCCTCAGTATCTACGAAAGGACGTCCCCCCCGAAGTGGAGCGCCCATGCTACTGCTGGAGGAATGAACCACTGAGGCTCTTAGGCTCTGACCACATAGTAACCTCCTTGCTCTGCTATTCGCGACACCTCGTGCGCGCGCACGGTGTTCTCCCTGCAAGAATCCGTTGCCTGTGCAATGCAATGCAAGCCCTTTAGATCTTCAGACCCGCGTTACTTCCTGCATTTGTGTTTCCCGTTTTGTGCATGCCCTTGACTGACAATTGGACGGCCTCCCAAATCGACGCACCCACTGAGATGAGAGGGATCTACCCATTTTGGTTCTCCGGATGCCTGTCCTACTGTTTGTGTATCCGCCCCTTGTCGGTTTTAGCCTGCGACACTCCGTGTACCACCGTTTGTGTTTCCTCGGTGCTCCTTCTTTTCTTCCGCTTACTACTGCCCTCTGTTGCAGGGCCAACATCCCCTGCTGCCGTATGTTTGGGCGCAGAGAGTGACAGGTGTGTGGTTCAACTCCCGAAAAATTCCCGGTGAGGGTAACTGGTTTGAGCTCCGCTTTTTTTGCAAGGTTCGGAGCTACAGTGACATTTTTTGTCATGCCATTGGGGTCGCTTTTTGTGTATCTGTAGACCTCATTGTTTGCTTTGGTATGCAGCAGCCTGGGAAGTACCGCTGCGGTTGTGGAGTACTCATATCCAATCTGGGAAAGGCTGAACGTGAGCACTTCAAAAGTGATCGACACCAAAAATGGTTGAAGAGCCAGCAGACTACAAAGACTCTTTCGGCATTTTTTGTGAAGGAGCAGAACCCTGCGAGCAGCAGCAGCAACAGTAGCATTACAAACACCAGCAACAACTACAACACCAACAGCAGCAGCAGCAGTATCAACTGAAGCAGTGGTGGCAGCAACAACAATGCCAGCAGCAGCAGCAGGAGGAGCAGCAGCAGCAGTAGCAGTAGTATTGCAGGCCCAACTCAAGCCCTATCTCCAACAACTCAGGCCCCATCTCTAGCTGCAACTACAACCACAGCACGACCAGCAGGACAGCAAGCAACTTGGGCCCCAACTCAGGCCCCATCTCCAGCAACTCAGGCCCCATCTCCAGCAACTCAGGCCCCATCTCCAGCTCCAACACAACCACAGCACAACCAGCAGGACAGGCAGCAACTCAGGCCCCATCTCTAGCAACACAGGCCCCAGCACCAACTGCAACTACAACCACAGCACAACCAGTAGGACAGCCAGCAACTCAGGCCCCATCTCCAACTGCAACTACAACCACAGTACACCCTGCAACCCCCAAGGCCACAACCATTGCAGCAGCAACGCCATTCCCACCATCCCCATTGTCCTCAACCCCCCCCTCAAATGTTTATAAGGGTCGGGGGGGTCTGGGTGGGTGGCTTGGTCTTGGGTGGGTGGGTGCCTCATAATCCCAAAACCCCCCAGCCCCTTATAAACGAAGTCTGGTGAGTACTATGAATTCAGACATGCGCAGCGGTGTACCAAGCAGAGAGATTCCGTTCCTAGAATGCGGTGCCTGTCTCACGCCATGCGCATCGCAGGTCGAAGACGCGGCCTCCCCAGTGGCCCGTGCCGGAACTGCCACCGCGGCGTTGCCGTAGTACCCCACCGCTTTGGCCGAACAGCTCAGCCTCGGCATAGCAGCTGACGAGCCCGTGGGTGAGGTGGTGGGCCTTGGGGCCTTGGGGGCGGCGAAGGCGGTCGCGGGCCCGGCAGTGGGCGCGGCGAGCGATGGGGCGGTGGCCGCCAGCCTCGCGGCCCAGGCCGGGGGCCAATCGACGGAGGCCATGGACGTGGACCACTTGGCGGTGGACCAGGTGGCCGAGAGGGTGCATGAATACACCGTGGCGGCGGCGCACTGCGTGGTGGAACCGGCGGCCAGTGGCAGTGCGGCCGCGGAGCGCATGGCCGAGCTCGTGGAGCACGCCGCAGAAGATGCCGTCGCGGCGGCGGACCATGCGGTGGCGGCCACGACCCACGCGACCGAGGAGGACCCGGCGGACCCGGCGGCGGCGGCCGTGGGGGACGCCAGAGGGGCCGCGGCACACGCCGCAGACGCGGCTGCGGCCGCGGACGTGCCGGGCGCCGCGGCCCCTGTGGCCCCTGTGGTCCCTGTGGCCCCTGTGGTCCCTGTGGCCCCTGTGGCCCCTGTGGTCCCTGTGGCCCCTATGGCCGGCCTGCAGTTCGCACCTCCAGAGTGCGAGGTCTCTCACACGACGAACATTAACCGAGATTACAGTGGAGATGGAAGGAGGTATGGAATGGGCTCGCTGCTGCAAATTTCAGTGCCACCTTGGCTAGGGATTTGGCATGAGGCCTGGAGGCTTGGCAATGGAGCCCTTGTGGCAAACCATTTACGTAGTATCTCATGTGAAGTACATTTTCTCCTCAAAAATGTTTGCCAATCCCGACACTCTGCAAGCACTCTTTACCCACACAACCTTGGTGTCCGACTCACTACAACTCCCTTCTTCAATTCTGTGTCACCACAGAACAAGAGTGCTCATACATGATAGATGTGCAATCAGCACCACACTCTGAGGGGCCCTAAACCTAGGCCAGCACAGCACTGCCCTTTGAACGTTTGGAATTCACAACATTATCGTCGGGGTAGGTCATGTCGCCAACATCCATGGCTGAAACCGCAAAAAAGACTGAGTGGTTTGTGTGGTACAACATTAAATGTGTTGGCTTGGATGGCTCCTCACTACGTGTTAGGTCCGCTACCATATTGCATTGTGAGGCAATCATAGCATTGGACAGCTCTGATCCCTGATTCCGGAGGTTTTCTCGAGTGCCATCTGGTGAGAGGGCTTTACCAGCTTACCATGGCCTGAACCAAAAAAAATGTATTGGCTTGGATGAAATAAACGCATTTGCACCACAAGCACACCACAAGCACAAATAGCACTGCCATGGACAACTCCCGAAATCCCTGCACAATTTGAAACTCTTCTTATAAGATAAAATGGTCAATTCCCTCGCCCCTCACCCCCTCCCAGGGAGAGAAATACAGCGGTGGTTACATGGGAAGGGAGAGGGGGATAGTATTTTGGTGTGGTTGAGCATCCACTTTGGAGTCATTGACTCAACCAATGGTGTAAGAGATATTTGTGTCATGTGGGTGGGTGGGTTTTTTGAAATGTTTTTGGATTGTATGGTGTGAATGTATGCCTATTGGATGGGGTGCACATGACTTCGAGGACAGGGTGCACACACCCAGGGGGTAAATGTAGGGCGTATCGATAGGGAGGGATTATAGAATCTGCCCCCCCCCCCCCTTGCTATGCCCTCCATCCGTAGGACTGGAACATGACAGTATGCCGGTCTTGCCATGTGATGTGCAGACTACAGTACTGTATCCTTTCAATGGAGATAGTCTCGAGAGCACACTTGGAAGAATGGCACTGAAGGAAATTATCCCTCTTCCTTGCCCTCTTTGCCATATGCTGCTTAGCCACGCCATGCCTGCCATGCTAGGCGTGCAGTGCCGTGCCCTATCGGTATCCCTTCCCCGCCCTGCCCTGCCCTTCTCAATCCAGGGGTGGTGATGGGAATCTGCAAAACCCTTTCCGTTCATACCAGGGTTAGGCTTAAGAATGGGTCAAACGTTCTAGTGGGGGTGGGGGGGGGGTCTGGCTAATACACTCAGTGTACATAGGAGAGTGTATATGGACAGTTACTGGTACAAACATACCATTTTTTTGGCCTCCCGAAGGGGATTTTTTTTTTACCCTATGTTTCTGCACTCAAAATACTCAGAATTTTGTGGAGAATTCAAAAATGGGTGAAAAACACAAAAAAGAAATTTGACCCCTGACCCGACCTCCAGGTCAGACCTTGACTGATGGGATCCTGAGCTGATGGACAAATTTTTTGCCAATTTTTTTTTGCCCCACTTGTTTATGTTCAAAATGATCAGCGCGTCATGGGGATCATTTTGAGGTATGTATGTTGGGGTACCCACGGACCCCCCTCCCGCCGCCCGGGTGACCCCGGCGGCATATACACTCTACACTTACACTCGGGGGGGGGGGGGGCTATGGCATTCCCTGGTTCATTGCTTTTTTTTTTTGCATTCTGTCGCACCATGTGTTGCAGGTGCCTGGTCACATGCTGCAATGGTCATGGGTATTGGGAGTACTCCATCAACCTCCCCAGCGCCATCCCGCGGAACCGGCGGCTTGGATGGCCCTCTCCCCTGGAGGCAGGTGCTGAAGACAGGCAGCATCATGCTCAAAGGACTTTCCCATGAGCTGCACATTGGACAGGTCCATGCTGTTGCTATCGCCAATTATTTCTGTGACTTTTGCTGATGCTGGTGCTGTTCATGTTGGTGTGACTGGTGCTGTTCATGTTGGTCTGATTGTGGCTATGGCTATGGCTATGGCTACTGCTGTTACTCTAAGATCCTAGAACAAGAACCTCTCCTAGAACAAGAACCTCTGTGACATCAATGTCAAATATTGCTACATATGCATACCAAGACCCGCATGTGTGGTTCATTTTGTGGCCTGCTTGTGGCCCTGGTAGCAACAAGCGTCCAAAAGCCTCCGGCAACCATTAGGAAGCCTCCGAGAGCAATTCTGGTTAGGGTGCATCGAAAAGGGGCAGCCTCCTCGCATGACTACGGGGTAGGTGGTTTGAACTGGTGGATGCAGCACCCTTCCCTAAGGGGGGTGGCACTGTGCTTTTGAGGTATGATTGTTGGAATTCATGTGTGAGGTCATTTGGTGAGCCCAGCCCCAAGAGCCCAATAAGAGGGGTACGACCAGTGTACGAAGTGCATGCATGCAGTGTTACACCAGTGTTACACCACTCGATGTAGGCATGCGCATCATTGCACACTGCCGCATGCAGCCGGCAGCGCACCCACCCTCGAACCACCGCGTCTTGCGCTGCTCCTGCACTGTCCATGTTCACCTCATTTCCCTCCGTTGATGTACTGTACATATGCATGGCCAGCGCGATATGGCGGTGCAGATGAAGGAATCCGAGTGCAAGTTTGCGGTGGTTCTGCCGTGTCATGTGAGACACGTTTCATATGCCACTCGGAGGTTTTGGTCAGTGCGCCAGTAATATCACGGAGTTGCGTTGCGACGCGGTGTTTGGAGCAAGACACATTTGGGGCCGAGTTACGGAACATGTTGTAGGCGCGATGGACGGCGCTCCCCCAAATACGGATGGGCTGTCCGCCAGCACAGTGCAAGTACTGGTTCACGCAACGGGTACACCGCATCTCTCCCTCTCGCAGGTTTTGGTCTCGCATGTCACATTGGTGTCACCTCCGGTCTTCCAACCATTGGTATGCGCCGCGTTTGATTGTGCCATTGGAGTAGCAGGCCAGCCTTCCTGGCGGGTAGTGTAATTAAGGGTGCATAGCAATTTGCAGTTGCTGTGTTTTCTATTTCATGTCTGGGACATGAATAAACATGAATGCAAGAAAGTTGGAACCACGCTGTCGCCTGCACGACACCTGTGGTGTCGTAGTGCACTGACTCCAAACAGTCGCAACACTTCGAGTGACCTGCTGGGAGAAATCGAGGGAGAAGAGTCACGGACTGATCACAACAGCAAAGACAAAATTGGTGGTGCTGGGTCAGACAGATCCCCAGGGCACGCGCATGTCGCTTGCGAATGGGCTCCTCGCGTCATGGCCCGCAACTGCTCGCCGTAGGGGATACTTTTTGTGGCGACACGCTCCCACACCAGAGCCGATGTGGTGAGCCTCCATGGGGATGGCTTCCTGTGAAGCGTGCCGGCACCTGCATGAAAGGGGGACGTCAAGGGGCGGAAGCATCGCCTATGCTGTCTCACTCTCACCAACCAACAATGCCCTTCCTGAGTGACTTGGGACAAACAATGGTGGCAGTTTCCTGCCCCAAATCCGAAGCAGTGCGTATACACGGAGGTGCAAATCTCCGCAAAATCAAAATTGCATTGCCTTGGATTTGCACCAAATCGGCGCGTTTTGGCATCCCCCCCCTCCATCCCCCCAACGGGTCTGGTTTTCCCTGAGCCTGTGGGACCAGAGAAGGGCTGCCAAGTGTTGTCCGCTGCATTTCCAGGCATTTTGCCTGTTGAGGAAAAGTAAGGGTGGCTTGGCATTGTGGGCCGTGGGCAGGGCTGCCCGGTCCCTTTTGTGGAAGGGGCGGACCCCGCGGAATCTCAGAAGCCCGGCTAAATGCGGTTCGTGATCCGGTCCCTACAACCAGACCGGCGGGGTTCTGTTACCAGAGCCGCCAGGGGCCCGATGATGTGCAATTGTTCTTTGCAAACCAGACCATCCGTCTGTCAGGTGTCACCAACAAGTGGCTTGATATTGATGGATTGACGTTTGACCAGATCAATGTCCATGCGCAGAACGGTGAGGCGGTGGAGTTGCTCGGAAAGTCGAACACTTTGTGGGGAATGGTGTGTGCTGGCGCATCTGTTCCTGACTGCATACAGGCATTCTAATGTGTTGACAACATTCCACGCGTGCAGATTTCGGGTGTGATGCAGTATTGCACTGCTGAACAAAGCAAAATAGATGCCCTGCCCATGGTTTCAATGGAAGTGGTTTGACCACCATGGCCTGTGTTTTGCCAGAGCTGACACTGTGCATTATACACAGGCCGCCCCTGGATATCTCTTGTGTTTTATTGGCTCAGTGGACATGCTGTACATACCACAGCAGTCCGTGGGTGGAGTTGAGTGTATTGGAGGTAATGCAGCACTGTTTGGGGAACCCTGTTGGTGGGCGCCATAACGCCATCTGTTGGCTAACCGCTTTGGTTTTTTTGTCATGGAAAGTGCAGGACAGACTTGCTGATGAGCAATTTATTTAATAGGCCAGTGTTTAAGGACCGGCCTTCGTTTAAAGAGGGAGAGATAGAGAGAGATGGGGTGGGGTGGGGGCTCAGAGACAGAGATCTCCCGGGATCTCTTTTCTGCCGGTCCCTGGGCCTGCACTTCCGACTAGAGGTGGCGGGCAGCGCAGGCACTTTGCTGTTGAATCCTCTGGGGGTGCTCAGGGTCTTTCCCCTTGGGTGCCGCATCGCTGGCAATCGGTCGTGCAATCCCACAGGCTTTCGTTGCCCCCTCGGGGTTTGGCACCACCAACGAGATGATCTACGCAAGCGTTGGGAACAAGCTGTCCATACAGGTATGCGGTTGCACATCGGCGCCTGCTTTCGTCAGGGTGTGCCCCACAATGGGGGTGGGGTTGGGGGTGGGGGTTACGTGTCGGACCGGAACCCCCCCCCCCCCCCCCCCTCAGGACCTCCCAACCCACACCAACGGTGAACAATGAGGAACAACCGATTTGCGTGCCAGCGGCGTACAGGACATTGTGTTTGGCTCCTGTGGACCGGGGCTCAGAATTTCCCCCCCATTTCCCCCCATCTCCCCTGCATTTCCCCGCATCCCCCCCATTTGTGGCGAACGGCAAAAGGGGATGTTGCCCCCCGGACTTGTGTACCTTCAAAAATGCTCCGAATGAAATGGGGAATTCAAAAAATGCCCGCCAAAACCCGAAAAAAAAATCGACCCCCCGTGGTATGTGCGTGCGGCTGGTAGACGTCACTCTTCTTTTGAAGCATGTGCCTTTTTGTGTAGTCTGCTTCTTTGATGCCGCCACTAGTGGCCCCCTGTCTGCTCCTTGCCACACAAGGTGTGGTCCAAACACGCACTCTCACGGCTACCCAGTCCGTGGGAACGTGGAGGGCTCAACGGGTGTTGCGTGCATCGCTCAGCCGTCACAAGAACAGCGAAGGAACACCACACGTTTCGAGAAGCGCTACAAACTGGAAGGGGAGGTGGAGCGGGGAAGGGGTGCAGTGGGGGCCCTCCTGTGGCACAGCTGTGGACGCAACTGCCTGGGCCGAAGTTCTGGTGTCTCTTACTGGAACTGGTGCTGCCCACAAAAGTTTTGTATGGTCATTTTCTTTGTACTCTGTTTGCCTGTTTTTGTGCGGTCCGTCTTTTCCGTTTAATTTTTGTGGTGGTATCTCAGCATGAGCATTTCCATTCGGTCATCCCTTTGCATCCACTGGCCGTGTATTTCATCAGCGATGTTCAACTCGGGTTTCAGGGCAGTCCTTTAGGAATGAGACTTTTTTTTTCCGCAATGAGGACAGCCTGAGGTTGTGTGTGTCAGGATTGATTGGTGGGAGCTTGATGCAGTTGATGGTCAACCGGCGCCGATTCGCCGTAACCGAAAGCAGTTCCTGACCGGCTGGTGCTCTGTTAGGAACCGGAGTGCAGCAGTTTTTTCTTCCACCAATCTCCACACAGTTGTTTCAATTGCTGTTTTGCAACGGGTTGGCCTCCGTCAGTCCCCTCTATTACATTTCATCCATCCATCTGGGGCCTACACTCGGCTTGTTCCACAGACATGCACACAACATGTGATCTGCATGCACCAGCAACGCAGTGCAGGGGGGGCGTATGTAGGATTTGAAGACCTCTGAAGGAGTGCAGGGGAGTAGCAGGGTCCTTGAATCAGGCAGAGCAGTGCAGGGCAGTTGGAGCTGAGGTTTGACTATACCAGAACAGTGCAGGCCATGAACGCTCGTCAGCCTGCAGCTAGGCCGCTGTGATGCGGTGCTTGGGGCAGGGTGGTGTGGGGGACCAGAAAAAGAAAAACAGTGTGGACGCAACCTCGGGCAGACTGATTTTGCTTCGCAAAGCCGTTCCCCCAGTGGTTTCAAGAGCCGGTTCGCTCAGAGGTGTGTGACTGGCACAGAGTGGCACCATCCAGGGTGCCTTGACTGAAGGTGGGCAAGACCCTGGCTCCCCTACACGCCCCTTATTCACGGTCGTTTGGACGCTGACACTCGTGCTGCTGGTCAGCCAGCGGGGCCTCAGTAATAAGTACTGCGTGTGCGGCTGGGGACAGACGATTGCTTGCCTTTGTATGCAGACTGCAGTCAAGCTGGTGAGGGCCACGACACGAACATCTTTGCCTGAGCCCAGTATGTGGCTGAATGTACTCGCAGTGTGCAGTGGGCATTCTGATATATGTGGCCGTTGCTTTCCGGCGTGAGGCAGTTGTGCATGCAGCACTGGTTGCCGGAGCATGGCTCTCCACTGAATCAACCCCTCAACGCCCCCCCCCCCCCCGCAGGGAAGTGCAGCAAGCAAGCAAGGAAAGGACAGGGGGAAGTGGAGAGAGGCCAACAGGTGCCGCCAGCTTCAGACAGCGATCCACCCATGGATGCCCCCTCCCACTTCCGCTTGACAATATAACGATGCTTTACACGTGTAATATTGCGACAGGCAAACAGACCTATGCAACCTTCGTTAAAGGGGGCGCTTTGTGCCCCATCCTTAATATTGTCTCTTCGCGTCTACAACATGTGCATGGGCACACTGTACACCACCTATGCACCATGTCTACAACTGTAATATTATGATGCGTCGTAACCCCTTTTTGAACAGATGTCGGGGCACAGGGCCCAAGAACAGCAGACGGGTTCACGCATCCGGTGTGACGTCCCGAGTTGATGTTGATGCAGTGCCAAAAGACAATTTTCTTTTCAGTTTACCCGATGGGGGCCTCCTTGGCTGCCCCCCTTCAGCCGCCCAATTTGATGGCTGTGCTTCAGGCCAAAAAGTGGATGTCTGCCGTTTTCCTCCCCCCCCCCCCCCCTGGCTACGATGTAGCTACACTCGGGATGTGTGTGTGGGGGGGGGTATGCGCTTAAAAGTTTTTTTGGGGGGGTTCGCCCTTCGTTTTCACTCCTTTTATCTGCTACCAACTGCCTGCAAAACTGTTGTGTAACCGCCAGTACTTGCCCCCACAACCGCTCCGACCGCCAGTAACCGCTTTGGCGGTTGCTCCCCCCGTCCCCCACCCGTCCCACTTCCCCCTGAAGCACATCCCTGGGGGAGGGGCAGGGAGGGGGGGCACCCAGTGGACCAGCACTGAAGCCCCTGAGGCGTTGTTTGGAAATGTCTGTGCGCGCAGGGGGTGGGGCGCCCGGAGGGCCACCGATGGGGCCCCTGCAGCGCGGTTCTCCAGGGTTGTCAGGATAGGGAAGGAACCTCCGACAAAACCGGGGTGGGCAGAACCAAGGACAACGGCGTGGACACGGTGTGGCGCAAACCGCCCTGGCCACCACGAACGCGCACGACACCTGCGGTACCCATAAAGGTGCGCGCAATGCCCACAAGCACCACGCGGAAAGGTGGAGTAATTGGACCTCACGTACACGGCAACACGGGGAGGCATGTGGACGACTGGGACAACATGCGGAGGAGTGGAACAATGGGACCTCACGCACAAGGAAATGCGGGGAGGCATGTGGCGGACGGCCTAGACGTGGAGGGGAGTGGGCAGCAAAACCCGTTAACAACCCCCGCAACAGCCAGCACGAACCCAGTGCGCCCCATACTGGGCCCCGCTAATGCGGAAACGACACATGAGAGCCCCCTCTCCTCCACCACTTTCCCCAGACCAGACTCGTTTGCATGTACAGTCACAGATGGAAGAGGTTTTGGTGGCCGTGTGTTGCACCACCACTCCATGGGCGAGGCGAGACCATGAAGTCGCAGGATTGGACGATCCGAGCACGTACAATGTAAAGGAGGACGGTAACTTCCACCTACGTGTGGTTTTACGCCAGTGAAGTGTTCTCCCCTGCGCCCAAACATACGGCAGCAGGGGATGTTGGCCCTGCAACAGAGGGCAGTAGTAAGCGGAAGAAAAGAAGGAGCACCGAGGAAACGCAAACGGTGGTACACGGAGTGTCGCAGGCTAAAACCGACAAGGGGCGGATACACAAACAGTAGGACAGGCATCCGGAGAACCAAAATGGGTAGATCCCTCTCATCTCAGTGGGTGCGTCGATTTGGGAGGCCGTCCAATTGTCAGTCAAGGGCATGCACAAAACGGGAAACACAAATGCAGGAAGTAACGCGGGTCTGAAGATCTAAAGGGCTTGCATTGCATTGCACAGGCAACGGATTCTTGCAGGGAGAACACCGTGCGCGCGCACGAGGTGTCGCGAATAGCAGAGCAGGGAGGTTACCATGTGGTCAGAGCCTAAGAGCCTCAGTGGTTCATTCCTCCAGCAGTAGCATGGGCGCTCCACTTCGGGGGGGACGTCCTTTCGTAGATACTGAGGATTTGCATTGCTTTGACCATGGAAATTCAGGTGGAGAATGTCACTTAGTCAGTGTCAATTCCGATGATTTGCAATGCTTGCGTTGTGCTTTATGAGCAATGGGTGTTCGTGCCTTGGCTGTCTGTGGCGAGAGACCTGGCAGGGGTGATACTGGGGGATGTTGGGAAAGCTTAGTCTTGTACCTGTGTCTGGGACATATTTTACCCTTCCTTTCTTCGTTGCCTAACCTCAAAACTGGGGGGCTGCGGATATTGGGAAATCTGGTAGATAGTGATCCATTTGGTCTGTGGCCATCGTCTATGCATCAGTCAACCAGGTGCCCGCGGTAGCAACACCCCCCCCCCCCCTTCTCACTTTTAGACCCCCCAGGGACTAGAGAATCTGAGATGAGCTCTCCTGCCAGAGGGGGAGGGTCTATAAGTCCGGGATGCCACATTGCACATGACGCGCATCCTCCATATTGCATTTTGTGTTACGTTGTTCTGTTGTTGAGCTGTTGCCCCAGATGGCGAGTTTTTGGATATGCTAAGTTGGTGAGGTTTTTGTACACATATATTTTGTTCTTGATCTGCATCGCACGTGGCCCGAATTTTTCCTCGCGATGTTTGTCTGGCCCATCGTGTGGAGGGTGTGTGTTCACCAGTTGAATGCCATGTCCCCGACTGCACCCTTCTCCACTTCATTTCTGTGCAGGAGATCGCAACCGGCTCAGCAAGAAGGTCACCGAAGCGCTCGCCTCCGTCGGGGGCTGACCGAAAGAAAAGAAAGGCTGTGCAAAAGGCGACGCCGAGGGAGGGAACGGTATGCCCCGCAGAGACCTTTTCGCATGTGCCCCAGTGCACCAATCCACCTCAACCCTCCCCCACTAGGTACCATTGAAGTTGGGCAATTCTGTGAATTGTTCATAGCCGGAGCAGGCTCTCCATGCCCAAGTAAGTGCAGCCCGGGCCTACGATGAGCTGCGGATCCGCAATGGCAGAGTCAAGCGCGCTTGCGGGCCAGGGACGCCCCCCCCAACGCAGCCACCACCGTGGCCGTGAGAGGGTGGGGGGAGGGGGGGGTCCGGAGGGAGCCCCCCCACCCCTGACCCCTGTGGTACACGGCAGCTCTGAGGAAGCCCCGCACTGAAGAAGATCTCGTGCGCAGCGCTAGTACTGGTCACGGTTTGCAGTCCCACAAGGAGGGGGCCCAGCACTTTCCTGGTGCATCTCGAGGGTCCGGTGAAGGGCTGGCATCGTCTTGGACAGCGGCAGCCCGCGGGCCTGCCGCTGCTGGGGGCGGGGGGCGGGTGGCGGGGGGGGGAGGCGAGTCATTGCCCTTTTTGGCCTCCCTGGCCCGGCCCGCACCCTTCCCCAGGCTGAGGTGCAAAAAAACAAGTTGAAAAAGGCACAGTGCGCGCGCGTCCGAAAAAACATTTTGTCCCCTTCATTCGTGCCCAAAAGCAAAACCTTTTTGGGATTTTTTGGGATTTATTTTGAGCCGACAAAATGTTTTTCGGTTCTGAAAGTGTTGGCCCCGGCCGGGCCTCCAAAATGGATGCGACACTCACCGGTGACCACCACAGGCCACCCCCCAATCCGTCCTTTGTTGTGACTGAAAGGTACGCACAGGGGGGGGGGACTTCGAGAGGGGAGAACTTCCCGGGAAAATTTTGCCGTTAAGAAAAGTGGCGAAATTTTACCCCTGGCGAAAGTTTTGTGGCATGGGAACAGGTGAGTACCAGACTTCGTTTATAAGGAATTAAGTTAACTGGGGGGGGGTCTGGGTGGGTGCCCCAGCCTGGGTGGGTGGGTCAAAAGTCTGGGACCCCCCCCCCCTCTTAGAATTGTACTCTGGGTGGGTGGGTCTATAGTCTCGGACCCCCCCGTTTAATGTTAGTGTGCTGGTTGGTGGCGCTTTTTTTTCGATTCAAAATGTGTTCAGCAACCTGAATGGGAGGTAAACACAGCAGAGCTAGACCGTAGTTGAATGGTAGTGCAGTGGTGCGTAGAGTGACAGGTGTGTGGTTCAACTCCCGAAAAATTCCCGGTGAGGGTAACTGTTTTGAGCTCCGCTTTTTTTGCAAGGTTCGGAGCTACAGTGACATTTTTTGTCATGCCATTGGGGTCGCTTTTTGTGTATCTTCAGACCTCATTGTTTGCTTTGCTATGCAGCAGCCTGGGAAGTACCGCTGCGGTTGTGGAGTACTCATATCCAATGTGGGAAAGGCTGAACGTGCCCCATCTCCAGCTGTAACTACAACCACAGCACGACCAGCAGGACAGCCAGCAACTGGGCCCCAACTCAGGCCCCATCTCCAGCAACTCAGGCCCCATCTCCAGCAACTCAGGCCCCATCTCCAGCTGCAACTACAACCACAGCACAACCAGCAGGACAGGCAGCAACTCAGGCCCCATCTCCAACTGCAACTACAACCACAGCACAACCAGCAGGACAGGCAGCAACTCAGGCCCCATCTCCAGCAACACAGGCCCCAGCACCAACTGCAACTACAACCACAGCACAACCAGTAGGACAGCCAGCAACTCAGGCCCCATCTCCAGCAACTCAGGCCCCATCTCCAACTGCAACTACAACCACAACACACCCTGCAACCCCCAAGGCCACAACCATTGCAGCAGCAACGCCGTTCCCACCATCCCCAGTGTCCTCAATCCCCCCCTCAAATGTTTATAAGGGTCGGGGGGGTCTCGGTGGGTGGCTTGGTCTCGGGTGGGTGGGTGCCTCAAAATCCCAAAACCCCCCAGCCCCTGATAAACGAAGTCTGGTGAGTACTGTGCATTCAGACATGCGCAGCGGTGTACCAAGCAGAGAGATCCGTTCAAGCAGAGAGATTCCGTTCCTGGAATGCGGCGCCTGTCTCACGCCATGCGCATCGCAGGTCGAAGACGCGGCCTCCCCAGTGGCCCCTGCCCGAACTGCCACCGCGGCGTTGCTGCAGTACCCCACCGCTTTGGCCGAACAGCTCAGCCTCAGCATAGCAGCTGACGAGCCCGTGGGCGAGGTGGTGGGCCTTGGGGTCGAGGCGGCCGGCGATGCAGCGGCAGCCACGGGCGACGCCGCGACATTTGCGTCCCTCTCCCCTGGAGGCAGGTGCTGAAGACAGGCAGCATCATGCTCAAAGGACTTTCCCATGAGCTGCACATTGGACAGGTCCATGCTGTTGCTATCGCCAATTATTTCTGTGACTTTTGCTGATGCTGGTGCTGTTCATGTTGGTGTGACTGGTGCTGTTCATGTTGGTCTGATTGTGGCTATGGCTATGGCTATGGCTACTGCTGTTACTCTAAGATCCTAGAACAAGAACCTCTCCTAGGACAAGAACCTCTGTGACATCAATGTCAAATATTGCTACATATGCATACCAAGACCCGCATGTGTGGTTCATTTTGTGGCCTGCTTGTGGCCCTAGTAGCAACAAGCGTCCAAAAGCCTCCGGCAACCATTAGGAAGCCTCCGAGAGCAATTCTGGTTAGGGTGCATCGAAAAGGGGCAGCCTCCTCGCATGACTACGGGGTAGGTGGTTTGAACTGGTGGATGCAGCACCCTTCCCTAAGGGGGGTGGCACTGTGCTTTTGAGGTATGATTGTTGGAATTCATGTGTGAGGTCATTTGGTGAGCCCAGCCCCGAGAGCCCAATAAGAGGGGTACGACCAGTGTACGAAGTGCATGCATGCAGTGTTACACCAGTGTTACACCACTCGATGTAGGCAGGCGCATCATTGCACACTGCCGCATGCAGCCGACAGCGCACCCACCCTCGAACCACCGCGTCTTGCGCTGCTCCTGCACTGTCCATGTTCACCTCATTTCCCTCCGTTGATGTACTGTACATATGCATGGCCAGCGCGATATGGCGGTGCAGATGAAGGAATCCGAGTGCAAGTTTGCGGTGGTTCTGCCGTGTCATGTGAGACACGTTTCATATGCCACTCGGAGGTTTTGGTCTGTGCGCCAGTAATATCACGGAGTTGCGTTGCGACGCGGTGTTTGGAGCAAGACACATTTGGGGCCGAGTTACGGAACATGTTGTAGGCGCGATGGACGGCGCTCCCCCAAATACGGATGGGCTGTCCGCCAGCACAGTGCAAGTACTGGTTCACGCAACGGGTACACCGCATCTCTCCCTCTCGCAGGTTTTGGTCTCACATGTCACATTGGTGTCACCACCGGTCTTCCAACCATTGGTATGCGCCGCGTTTGATTGTGCCATTGGAGTAGCAGGCCAGCCTTCCTGGCGGGTAGTGTAATTAAGGGTGCATAGCAATTTGCAGTTGCTGTGTTTTCTATTTCATGTCTGGGACATGAATAAACATGAATGCAAGAAAGTTGGAACCACGCTGTCGCCTGCACGACACCTGTGGTGTCGTAGTGCACTGACTCCAAACAGTCGCAACACTTCGAGTGACCTGCTGGGAGAAATCGAGGGAGAAGAGTCACGGACTGATCACAACAGCAAAGACAAAATTGGTGGTGCTGGGTCAGACAGATCCCCAGGGCACGCGCATGTCGCTTGCGAATGGGCTCCTCGCGTCATGGCCCGCAACTGCTCGCCGTAGGGGATACTTTTTGTGGCGACACGCTCCCACACCAGAGCCGATGTGGTGAGCCTCCATGGGGATGGCTTCCTGTGAAGCGTGCCGGCACCTGCATGAAAGGGGGACGTCAAGGGGCGGAAGCATCGCCTATGCTGTCTCACTCTCACCAACCAACAATGCCCTTCCTGAGTGACTTGGGACAAACAATGGTGGCAGTTTCCTGCCCCAAATCCGAAGCAGTGCGTATACACGGAGGTGCAAATCTCCGCAAAATCAAAATTGCATTGCCTTGGATTTGCACCAAATCGGCGCGTTTTGGCATCCCCCCAACGGGTCTGGTTTTCCCTGAGCCTGTGGGACCAGAGAAGGGCTGCCAAGTGTTGTCCGCTGCATTTCCAGGCATTTTGCCTGTTGAGGAAAAGTAAGGGTGGCTTGGCATTGTGGGCCGTGGGCAGGGCTGCCCGGTCCCTTTTGTGGAAGGGGCGGACCCCGCGGAATCTCAGAAGCCCGGCTAAATGCGGTTCGTGATCCGGTCCCTACAACCAGACCGGCGGGGTTCTGTTACCAGAGCCGCCAGGGGCCCGATGATGTGCAATGCAAACCAGACCATCCGTCTGTCAGGTGTCACCAACAAGTGGCTTGATATTGATGGATTGACGTTTGACCAGATCAATGTCCATGCGCAGAACGGTGAGGCGGTGGAGTTGCTCGGAAAGTCGAACACTTTGTGGGGAATGGTGTGTGCTGGCGCATCTGTTCCTGACTGCATACAGGCATTCTAATGTGTTGACAACATTCCACGCGTGCAGATTTCGGGTGTGATGCAGTATTGCACTGCTGAACAAAGCAAAATAGATGCCCTGCCCATGGTTTCAATGGAAGTGGTTTGACCACCATGGCCTGTGTTTTGCCAGAGCTGACACTGTGCATTATACACAGGCCGCCCCTGGATATCTCTTGTGTTTTATTGGCTCAGTGGACATGCTGTACATACCACAGCAGTCCGTGGGTGGAGTTGAGTGTATTGGAGGTAATGCAGCACTGTTTGGGGAACCCTGTTGCTGGGCGCCATAACGCCATCTGTTGGCTAACCGCTTTGGTTTTTTTGTCATGGAAAGTGCAGGACAGACTTGCTGCTGGTGTCTGGGTATTGATGCGTGATTGGGGAGAGTTGCCTGCCACTGGGGCAGAGGTCAGATGTGGGGGGGTCCCTTGTGAGTGACGGATGTCACTGGGCTATGTATTGTTCAGCAGTGCATGATGGGGGATGAAATCTGAGGGAGTGTCGGTTTCTGTGTCGGATACACGTGGTTCAGCTGATATGGCGCATGGAACTTCGCTGCTTGCTGTGTCCGTTGGTGCTGCAGTTCCTCCTGGCTCTGTCTCCCATCCGTAGGACATTTGGATTTGTCGTGTTGGCTCAAGATGTAGCAGTGTTCCATGTATCACCCCCCGCCCCCCGAATTTGTACGCCCCCCCAAATTGCCCCCCCCCCCCCCCCCTCCCCTGCCTTGATGAGCGTTGAACCAAAATTTGTCCATCCTTAAGCCACCTGCAAGCAACCAGAGCATGCAGAATACTCAGAATGCAGCACGGGTCATCAACGACACCATCTCCGGTAAAGTGGTCGGGCTGTGGGGGGGTGGTTTAGGGCCTGGTATGGAATGGAGGCTGGACACTTGGGACGGATGTCCAGGAACCGCCCCACACTGGTCGCAGGTCAATCAGAAAAGACAATGCCAGCGAGACATGAGCAAGGCTCGGAGAAAACGCGTCAAGCATGGCCCACACGTGTAGTGCCTGTAGCACTGGTCCGCTGGATGAGCAGTTGCTGCAGGACCTCTTCAGGGGAGTATGGCATCAAGCCCCAAGGAACTCACCAGTGTGGGACCCGATGCTCTGTGCATCGGGCACGGAAAGCAGAGAACCATCGCCGGAACGGCGCAAACCGGAGGTTCTGTGAGCATTTAGCCCGGGGGGCAGGGGGTGTGAGGGATTGGGGGGGGGGGGGGGGGGCAGATCGGGCGCAGGCGACACGCCCTGCAGTGGGTGGCCACAGGGGTTGGCTTTGTGGTGCTTTGGTTCGGCTCGGTCACCGTGGAATGAAGATTAGAACGGAGCGATAAATGGAGTGCTCGCCGTTGACACCATCTCCTGTCCCCATCCGTGGTCCCAGTGCACGGAGAGAGTGCCGCTCCGGTTCAAGGCTGTCGCGTGTCACACGGTGCAGCAGCCCACTGACAGCGCCGCGCTCGTCAACAACGACAATGGACCGCTCACAGACCCCACTGACCACTCCCCGATAACAAGTAGCATTCAGCTGACAGCAGTTGGTGGAAGGCAGTGCTCAACCAACACTCTTTTCGCCATTAATTTGCTGGCAGCTGGCGCCTAACTGTCAGCGGCCAGCGCCAACCGCCGGCGGTTGGCGGTCAACCGACAGCGATGAGCAATTTATTTAATAGGCCAGTGTTTAAGGACCGGCCTTCGTTTAAAGAGGGAGAGATAGAGAGAGATGGGGTGGGGTGGGGGCTCAGAGACAGAGATCTCCCGGGATCTCTTTTCTGCCGGTCCCTGGGCCTGCACTTCCGACTAGAGGTGGCGGGCAGCGCAGGCACTTTGCTGTTGAATCCTCTGGGGGTGCTCAGGGTCTGTGCCCTTGGGTGCCGCATCGCTGGCAATCGGTCGTGCAATCCCACAGGCTTTCGTTGCCCCCTCGGGGTTTGGCACCACCAACGAGATGATCTACGCAAGCGTTGGGAACAAGCTGTCCATACAGGTATGCGGTTGCACATCGGCGCCTGCTTTCGTCAGGGTGTGCCCCACAATGGGGGTGGGGTTGGGGGTGGGGGTTACGTGTCGGACCGGAACCCCCCCCCCCCCCCCTCAGGACCTCCCAACCCACACCAACGGTGAACAATGAGGAACAACCGATTTGCGTGCCAGCGGCGTACAGGACATTGTGTTTGGCTCCTGTGGACCGGGGCTCAGAATTTTCCCCCCATTTCCCCCCATCTCCCCTGCATTTCCCCGCATCCCCCCCATTTGTGGCGAACGGCAAAAGGGGATGTTGCCCCCCGGACTTGTGTACCTTCAAAAATGCTCCGAATGAAATGGGGAATTCAAAAAATGCCCGCCAAAACCCGAAAAAAAAATCGACCCCCCGTGGTATGTGCGTGCGGCTGGTAGACGTCACTCTTCTTTTGAAGCATGTGCCTTTTTGTGTAGTCTGCTTCTTTGATGCCGCCACTAGTGGCCCCCTGTCTGCTCCTTGCCACACAAGGTGTGGTCCAAACACGCACTCTCACGGCTACCCAGTCCGTGGGAACGTGGAGGGCTCAACGGGTGTTGCGTGCATCGCTCAGCCGTCACAAGAACAGCGAAGGAACACCACACGTTTCGAGAAGCGCTACAAACTGGCACGAAGGGGAGGTGGAGCGGGGAAGGGGTGCAGTGGGGGCCCTCCTGTGGCACAGCTGTGGACGCAACTGCCTGGGCCGAAGTTCTGGTGTCTCTTACTGGAACTGGTGCTGCCCACAAAAGTTTTGTATGGTCATTTTCTTTGTACTCTGTTTGCCTGTTTTTGTGCGGTCCGTCTTTTCCGTTTAATTTTTGTGGTGGTATCTCAGCATGAGCATTTCCATTCGGTCATCCCTTTGCATCCACTGGCCGTGTATTTCATCAGCGATGTTCAACTCGGGTTTCAGGGCAGTCCTTTAGGAATGAGACTTTTTTTTTCCGCAATGAGGACAGCCTGAGGTTGTGTGTGTCAGGATTGATTGGTGGGAGCTTGATGCAGTTGATGGTCAACCGGCGCCGATTCGCCGTAACCGAAAGCAGTTCCTGACCGGCTGGTGCTCTGTTAGGTACCGGAGTGCAGCAGTTTTTTCTTCCACCAATCTCCACACAGTTGTTTCAATTGCTGTTTTGCAACGGGTTGGCCTCCGTCAGTCCCCTCTATTACATTTCATCCATCCATCTGGGGCCTACACTCGGCTCGTTCCACAGACATGCACACAACATGTGATCTGCATGTACCAGCAACGCAGTGCAGGGGGGGCGTATGTAGGATTTGAAGACCTCTGAAGGAGTGCAGGGGAGTAGCAGGGTCCTTGAATCAGGCAGAGCAGTGCAGGGCAGTTGGAGCTGAGGTTTGACGACACCAGAACACCGCAGGCCATGAACGCTCATCAGCCTGCAGCTAGGCCGCTGTGATGCGGTGCTTGGGGCAGGGTGGTGTGGGGGAGCAGAAAAAGAAAAACAGTGTGGACGCACCTCGGGCAGACTGATTTTGCTTCGCAAAGCCGTTCCCCCAGTGGTTTCAAGAGCCAGTTCGCTCAGAGGTGTGTGACTGGCACAGAGTGGCACCATCCAGGGTGCCTTGACTGAAGGTGGGCAAGACCCTGGCTCCCCTACACGCCCCCCATTCACGTTCCCACTGGTGCTGCTGGTCAGCCAGCGGGGCCTCAGTAATAGGTACTGCGTGTGCGGCTGGGGACAGACGATTGCTTGCCTTTGTATGCAGACTGCAGTCAAGCTGGTGAGGGCCACGACACGAACATCTTTGCCTGAGCCCAGTATGTGGCTGAATGTACTCGCAGTGTGCAGTGGGCATTCTGATATATGTGGCCGTTGCTTTCCGGCGTGAGGCAGTTGTGCATGCAGCACTGGTTGCCGGAGCATGGCTCTCCACTGAATCAACCCCTCAACGCCCCCCCCCCCCACGCAGGGAAGTGCAGCAAGCAAGCAAGGAAAGGACAGGGGGAAGTGGAGAGAGGCCAACAGGTGCCGCCAGCTTCAGACAGCGATCCACCCATGGATGCCCCCTCCCACTTCCGCTTGACAATATAACGATGCTTTACACGTGTAATATTGCGACAGGCAAACAGACCTATGCAACCTTCGTTAGGGGGCGCTTTGTGCCCCATCCTTAATATTGTCTCTTCGCGTCTACAACATGTGCATGGGCACACTGTACACCACCTATGCACCATGTCTACAACTGTAATATTATGATGCGTCATAACCCCTTTTTGAACAGATGTCGGGGCACAGGGCCCAAGAACAGCAGACGGGTTCACGCATCCGGTGTGACGTCCCGGGTTGATGTTGATGCAGTGCCAAAAGACAATTTTCTTTTCAGTTTACCCGATGGGGGCCTCCTTGGCTGCCCCCCTTCAGCCCCCCAATTTGATGGCTGTGCTTCAGGCCAAAAAGTGGATGTCTGCCGTTTTCCTCTCCCCCCCCCCCCCGACTACGATGTAGCTACACTCGGGATGTGTGTGTGGGGGGGGGGGGTATGCGCTTAAAATTTTTTTGGGGGGGTTCGCCCTTCGTTTTCACTCCTTTTATCTGCTACCAACTGCCTGCAAAACTGTTGTGTAACCGCCAGTACTTGCCCCCACAACCGCTCCGACCGCCAGTAACCGCTTTGGCGGTTGCTCCCCCCGTCCCCCACCCGTCCCACTTCCCCCTGAAGCACATCCCTGGGGGAGGGGCAGGGAGGGGGGACACCCAGTGGACCAGCACTGAAGCCCCTGAGGCGTTGTTTGGAAATGTCTGTGCGCGCAGGGGGTGGGGCGCCCGGAGGGCCACCGATGGGGCCCCTGCAGCGCGGTTCTCCAGGGTTGTCAGGATAGGGAAGGAACCTCCGACAAAACCGGGGTGGGCAGAACCAAGGACAACGGCGTGGACACGGTGTGGCGCAAACCGCCCTGGCCACCACGAACGCGCACGACACCTGCGGTACCCATAAAGGTGCGCGCAATGCCCACAAGCACCACGCGGAAAGGTGGAGTAATTGGACCTCACGTACACGGCAACACGGGGAGGCATGTGGACGACTAGGACAACATGCGGAGGAGTGGAACAATGGGACCTCACGCACAAGGAAATGCGGGGAGGCATGTGGCGGACGGCCTAGACGTGGAGGGGAGTGGGCAGCAAAACCCGTTAACAACCCCCGCAACAGCCAGCACGAACCCAGTGCGCCCCATACTGGGCCCCGCTAATGCGGAAACGACACCGCAAGGAACACCAGCCGCAACGGCCGTCAGAAAGCATTGACCCGACGCAGCACACGAAGGGAAGAATGGGCGACTGTCCAGGGCCCCGTAAACAAACTGCAACCTGACGAGCTGTTACACGGGGGGTGGGGGGGGCAGTGGGTGCTGCTTGCCTGTGTTCATACCGTGGCCCCTTCGAGGTGTGCACATATGCGTTTGCTATCCACAATCCTTCAGGCCGTGAATGCCGGTAAAGCAACCGCAGACGCGGCCTACGAGACCACCAAAAAGGTTCCATGCTGCATTGCTTCGCTGGCCTGCGCTTGAAGGAGAGGGAGGCCACAGGGCACACGCTTGTAAAACCGGATGGGAACGCGGTTGGGGGGGGCGGTGGTTCCAAAACCGTTGCAACCACAGTCGGAGTGGAGGGATACGGTTAGAGCGCAACCGACAGTTGGTCAGTTTGTACGGTACTCAATCCTGTTAGTCCTGTACTCAGTCTTGCCGTTGGAGCGTTGTAGGGTTGACGCGGTAACCAGCCTTTACATACCCTCATGTCTTCGTAGGTGGTGGGCGAGGTCGATTCGTGGAATCTCCGGAAAGGATTCGGCTTCATTGTCGTGCCCACAAGTTCCGGACCATCATCAATGAGTAGCAACAGCTCAGCCTCATCGTCATCAGGAACCAGCTCGTCATCCAGTTCCAGTGGCAGAGGCGACAGCATCGGCGACGGTGGTCCGCACCTTCCGCAAACCTTCCACGTGAAGCGAAAGGACATCAAAGGAGGCAAACTGAAAAAAGGCCAATAGGTTTTGTTTTGTCTTGCATGCAGGGAATTGTTTAGTGGCCAATTGATACCACACAGGGGGGTTCTGAGGCCACCAAATCGGCCTCCATTTCCCGGCTCCTTTAATAAATTTCATTTTTCCACTGAAGACAAATTTTCTGATCTGGTGGGACCCACCCACCCACCCACCTACAAATCCCAGGAAGGCCAGGATAGCAGCCCCACCCAGTATCACTAAGCAATCCCCCGCTTGCAGGTCTCCTTCAATATTTCGAAGACAGGGGACATCGCTCTCAATGTCGAAGTGGTTTCCAGGTATGGTTCACCCCACGATGCTCAGTCCCCCACCCTGCTTCAGAGTTCCACTCTACTGCGCCCATAGAGTACAGTTTGCCCAAACCCTAATGCAACACTGGTGATGGGATATGGGGTTAGGGAGGTGCTTCCTCCCTCAATACACGGAAGCCTCTCTCCTGTAGCATTTTTATAGGCGCATGGGACAGTGTTACACAAACCTACACCTTCCATGGCCACTTCGTATCGCCGCATCATCGTTTGGAGGCGCCAAGGGACTTGTCTTCTTGCCTATTCTGACGCGCTCATGGATTCGTGTAACACAGAGGAATAAAAATTTTGGGTTCAGTCGCTGCGTACCTTGAGGCATCGATCGATGCAACTACTTACCAAAGTCGCCGCTCATCTTCTGAGGGAGCACCGACGGCGGTTTGGGGGTTAACAGACGGCAGTTGGAGGGTGACCAACGGCGGTTGGAGGGTAACTGACGGCGGTTGGAGGGTATGGCGGTTGAAGCGGTCTTCTCTGCACAATTTGGGCGTAACGGAGGACTTTTTTCCCCTGTTAGGGATAGTCCTGCCCTCCACCTGGCGTTGGTTACCCTTCAACCGCCGTTGGTTGCCCTTCTAGTGCCGTCCAATTGTGTGCCCAAATAATGGGCTGGTAACTGCACGGCCTGAGTTTTTTTTTTCAAGTTGAAAACGTCCTGCGCATTGCTGGCGTTCTATCATAGACATCACCATTCGTCCCCGGTGCCACACTTCCGGTTTGTGTGTCCAGTGTATACCCCAAGCGTATTTTTGTGTGTCAGGTGTGTACCCCCGAAAACAATTTTGCGTATCACACGACTAATAAGCTGTACCCGTCGGTCTGTCCCTGGGTGCCATAGCATTGTCTCAAGGGAGGAAGGGGCCTGTGGCTTGGCGTCTCATGCGGTGCCCTAAACCCTGGCCCAAAGCCCATGCTCCACATGTGACAGTGACATGCAGGTTTCCAAGCAGGAGAATCAGCAGGCCCACGCACTGGAGAACCTGGACGTGGACCGCCCAGTCAATGTGCCTCAGGGATACTACGCAGACCACCCGCGGAATGTCATGACTGGTTCTGTGCTGCATCCGTGCGCGGTGCCACGCAAGGGACGGAGAGAGGGAGGGCATGACGGATGGACAGGGATTGGCAGGGAGTGACGGAGGGAGATGGCAAGCAGGAACCGGAGAGGCCCACAGGGAGGGACGGAGGGAGGGATTTAAACTTGGACTTAGCAGGGCCGTACCATACCATTCGGGTGCCTCATGCCTTGGCGGTTGAGTGCGGCCACCCTACCTGAGGCAGCGCAGCCCAGACCATGTGTGTGTTTTGGGGCCGCACTCGCGTGCTC
The DNA here is from genome assembly GCA_964036045.1 of Eutreptiella sp. 'Long Island Sound 2002'. Lineage (NCBI taxonomy): Eukaryota > Euglenozoa > Euglenophyceae > Eutreptiales > Eutreptiaceae > Eutreptiella > Eutreptiella sp. 'Long Island Sound 2002'. The sequence continues at coordinate 80,620,858 of OZ038384.1, forward strand.
CGTGCGCTCCCCGTCGTCCGTGTGGCTCCGCGCTGTTACTTGGTGCGGCTTTGCACCTTGTGCCCCTAGTGCCTCGACGCCAAGTTCTTGCGCCTCGTTGCAGAGGGCTGCGCGGCGCGCCGGCCATTTGGGCTCGACACTGTGGCCCTTCTACTCTGGCGTTTTGGTGCCACGACGCCGAGGCCTTTTGCTTCCACTCGGTCACTTGCTTCCACTCACATTCTGCCATGCGCTTACGTTGGGTTTTCGTGCGCGTCATTGTGGTGGGGTGTTTGCAGTGTGCGTTGCGTGGTGGGGCATGTCAGTGCTGGCCCAGGGTTTTCCCTGGGCGGAGGAACCCCCCTTCAACCTCTGCATGCGGCGTCAGGACTGCCATTGCACTGCCGTTGTTTGCTGAGCGGAGCAGGCTGCCCGCCCTCCCGAAATTGCTGGAACCCACCCTCCGCATCCCCAACCAAATGAGTGGGGACCCAGCCCACCCATCTGCCAGTGGAGGATTCCCTCCTCAAAAGGCAAACACATGCATACACCCAGAAGTTTGAACCGGCATACTTGCTCGGCCTTTATGGCACCCCCCCCCCCCCCACACAATTAGGTCTCACCCCCCCACACACATGCACTCAGTAGCCCACCCCATCTCGTGGCCCTCCTGGACCGAGCCGCGCGGGAGTGCGACAACGGTTGGGTATGCGGTTGGGGTATCAATAACCTGCGATGGGGAAGGGCCGGAGGCAGAGACAAGTGACGGGCAAAGCAGTACCTGCAAGCAAAACTGCAACCGGGGCCAGGTGCTACACATGGCTGTGCTGGGGAATGTGATACTGCCCATTGCCGGGGGTTGGGAGGACTATGTATTGTGAAACAAAAATCCTGAGCGAAATTTCTGATGCAATTCTTCCGCCTGTTCTGACCGGGGGCGCCTGGAGCGCACCTCTTTGGCCGGCTGGGCAGACCTAAGCAGTGCGGGTCAGAAGAACGAGCCCAGTCAAGTCCGAGGCCATTCCGGTTGGATCACTGCACAGCGTTTGTGTTTGCCGTGTGCATCTGCGAAATTTCTGCCTTGGATCATATCACAGTACAGCTCCACAAAGCAAGGCAGGACACTTTGAATAACAACATTCTTTCCTCAAGGTGCGATGTGTGCTAGACGGATGGGATGACGGCGGTTATAGCCCAGTGAGGGCCTACGGGTGCTCTAGGGCTGTGCCCCTCATCCCAGAAGTTTGGTCATGTGTCAAACTGTGAGTGAATGGGTGTGGGTGTACTTCCAGTCCTGACTTCCCCTTTTGGGGATAGCGGCAGAATCTTACGGTATCAACGTTACTCAGTATGTTTGTCTTTGTTGAGAACGTAGTACCAATGTGCTCGCTCTGGTAAAAGTACTGTAGCAGTACGGTACAATACATTACAACGTGGCAGAGTGGTTTCAGGGCAAACTATAGGTGAGTACATCATAGTACAGCTCCACAAAGCAAGGCAGGACACTTTGAATAACAACATTCTTTCCTCAAGGTGCGATGCGTGCTAGACGGATGGGATGACGGCGGTTATAGCCCAGTGAGGGCCTACGGGTGCTCTAGGGCTGTGCCCCTCATCCTAGAAGTTTGGTCATGTGTCAAACTGTGAGTGAATGGGTGTGGGTGTACTTCCAGTCCAGACCGGTGGTTAGAAGCGTGCACACAGACCAGGGTTAAGCGTGCGCAAGCGTGCGCAGTTTTAGGCGGTAAGTTTGCGTAAGTGTGCGCCATCTCCCCGTCCAAGCGTGCGCAAGCGTGCAAAATTTTTTTTGACCTGAAAGAAAGCCCCTTAATCGCCTTTTTCGGCACACAGTGCTCTTAAACATAAATTCCACGAGCACCAATTTTTTTTCTGCAGAGAACCTGTGCATGACTATACAAGAGGTCCACCTCTGTGTCCCCGAGCCCAAGTGTACACAAGCGTGCGGAGTGTTGGGGTGTAAGCGTGCATAGGCGTGCATAGCCATGGAAAGTAAGCGCGCACAAGCATACACACACGCTTCTAACCACGGGTCTGGTTCTCTCGCTTTGTTTTATTTGGGCGGCGGGGGGGGGGGGGGGCAAATTAGGGTGGTCCCCATGTACGTCATGCATGGCACCTGTTTGCAGTGGCAGGCCGTCAGGGATCACACTGCGCATGGCGAAGCGGGTGGGGGAGGGCGGGCAGGGTGCGGTGGCAGTGCGCTTGCCCATCCCCATTTACCGCCTCGACCCTTGCAGACCCCCACCATCGCCCATGCCAAGCAGCAGATTGTCTGCCCAGCAGCGAATTTCCGAAAATTTTCGAAGCCTAAACCCCCACTCATGTGCGTCAAATGCTCAGGGAATTCAAATGGGGGAGGGGAGGGGGGGGCAAGGGTGAATTCCACACAGGGAAGTTTCCATTCGGAAATACCATTGTCCCATCCAGGAACACCTTGGGGGATATTTTTATTGGACAAAGAAATTATTTTAAACGGGTTTTGAACCACCAACTCTTGGAGCATGGTTTGCAAATGGGCCCAAAGGGTGTGTGGGTGTGTGGTCTTGCCAGAATTGTGGGCCTGATCTAATGTGGTTTGATCTAACAAAGTGTTTGAGGTGCTGCACTGTGGTCTGCCCGCAGACATGCCGTCGAAGATGGCCCCGGGCGTGCGTGAGGCCCAGATGATGGACGACGGTGTGCGTTTGTGTGTCTGTGTGTCTGTTTGGTGAGACTCTGTGCCAATTTTATTGTGGTGGTGGTGGTGGTGGGGGGAGGATGTTTAACGAGCTGCTCCAACAAGGTGGTCAACAAGGCGGTCCGGAAGGGGTGGAGGACGGGTGCATCCCCCCGACGCCATGGTGGGTGAGTGGGCGTGCAGTTGTATCCGATTGCTAAAATTTTGGCCATTGAAATAAAAAGTTAGAAACATGTTCTTTATCAAATGACCATTTTTCTGATTTGCCTCAACGCAAACATGATTTCAGTTTGTTGTTCTTGCTCCCCCTCCCCCGCTGAATCAGGGCGCCGGAGGCCAAAAACAGCAGCTCTGCGCCGAAGGGGGTATGCCATACATGCAAAATAGCAACGCAATATGCACATTCGGCACGGAGCAGACAATTTTTTTGTATGTGCAGTAAAGACTGTCAAGGGTAGGTTGTGGTCAAAGCTGTGCGCACTCAGCGAAGAGCAAGCAACTGGTGTATGTGCATGTGCAAGGGAAGGATAATAGACAGGGTGCCTGGTAGACTAGTAGTGCAGACAATGCGTTGGCAGACCTACTCTGTCCAAGAGCGCCGTCCATCAGGTGCATCGTCTACCAGAGGCGGTGTCTGGAAAATACACCCCCCCCCTGCCCCAGCGGACGGTGAATCCCCCCCCCCCCCAGCTTTCCATCCCATCAAAAGGTCCCTGGGTTATCTGGTTTGATTGCCGTTGAGTGACGTGCACCCTAATTCATGCATTGCCTGCGTTGCTGAGTCTCCAGTTTCGCGGACGCACAGTCCTTGTCCTGCTGAGAGGGAGGAAAGGCTGCAATGGGAACACAGCGGAAACATTACTGCAGTGCCAACAGAGCAGTAGAGGTGATGTATCTCAGTGGACGCCTTGATCTTGTTGAATTCCATTGGTTGTCTCACACACATCTACTGAGCATGGCTTTACAAGCGAAGATATTGGCATGAAGGGCTGACATACCATGCGGTGCCACTTGGTATTAAGACACTCTCAGTTCGGAAGAAATCAATCCACTGTGGTGAGGTGCAGCCCTGCGAGCCGGCAGGGATTCCCCCAAGGGGAAGCAGTAATAACAATGCTTCGCTGGAGTCCGGAGATCGCCGGGGCACTCTACCTATCAGCCTGAGGTGGTGTCACTGGCTCAGTAGTGCCCTCGCAGCGCCCGACCTTACCCCACGCTCTTGTCTTTCCCCATGCACGTTCTGTGTGGTCGTCCTTTCTCTTCCCATGTCCGACCCCCTCGATGCTCTATCTTCCTATTCACATCCGCGTTGCAGCCGCAGTGGAGATCACGCACCCGGAAGATTCTGAGTATGGGGCCTTTGACCGATCTGCGCTCACAGAGGACGCTATCTCCATCGTCAGGAATCACGTGCTGACTCATGGGAACCTGGACATCACTGTGCAAGAAGTGGCAGCACAGATGCAGGATTTCCTTGGTAGCGAAAGCCCCGAGTCCCCTGCTATTGCAGCGTGTGTTCTGGACGTTTGGCAGACGAAGAACGCCATTTTGCACGGTACCTTGCACCAGCCCCCCCTCTTTGCTTGGAGTCAGGGACTATTCAGAGGTGTGGCGTGGCCCAAGGGTGTGCAAGGCCGGAGGGTCTGGTGCTTCCGGCCCAAACTGTGGGAAAATTTCGTCTTCAAGCCCTTATGCGTGTGAGTAATGGACAGCTGTCCTAAAAGCGGGGCCCTTACTGGAAACGCCCCGTCCGACTCAAAATCCCTCATGGACAAGGAGCGCGGACCTTGCCGGCCAAAAAGCCCGCCTTGGTTCATTGGTGTGTCTCTCAGCGCTGCCATCACCTGTGTCCCTCTCTGGCTGCTGCAGTGGCCCATAATTTTTGAACTCTCCCATGATGGGTTTATGTTGCCAAAAACGGCGTGCTCTGGTTCGAGACCCCCGGCGCGCGCCGTGCAAAGCGGAGGAAGCCCCACACGCTTTATCGGGAGGTGGAGGAGGCTGCCTACTTTGTTTGAGAATCACCATCTGATGGCACAAAAGAAGAACGGCAGAACCCATCTTGACGGCCACGTTGGTTCAGCAATTGCATACTGAATGTATTGTGGGACATGTTTTGGTGCTTGTTTTGGTTGTGTTTCCACTTCTACAGCAGTGTCCGGTCATCGCGGAACGTTGGCCGTAACCGTCAGCGGTTGACCGCCAACCACCGGCCGGAAGCCGACACTACTGGAAGCGGCAATGGAAAGCACATCCAACGCGATAACCTGCACCGGGCTCGACACTCGCCAGACATACTTGAGGTTGGACGCGAAAGTAGATCTCCTGCTGGCACGGCGTGGTGTAACCTTCACACGGGGACCTACAGCCAACACAAGATGGCTGGTGGACGGCCATAGAAGTGAGGCCGAGCAGGAACCGGGTGAACCAATGGTGCCTGGGGCTACACCTCAGCGCCCCTCATGTCAGTAGCTGAGCCCCACTGTGATCGATTGGTTTGTGACTAAGGTCAAGGCTTCGCAGCGCGGCCGCTTTCCTCCGACTTGTTTGGACTTTATTTCGACTTGTTTGGACTTTGTTTTGACTCGTTTCGACTTTTTTCGACTTTCCTCCGACTTGTTTCGACTTTGTTTCGACTTCTTTCGACTTTGGGCCAACTTGTTTCGACTTTGTTTCGACTTGTTTGGACTTTGTTTCGACTTCTTTCAACTTTGTTTCGACTTGTTTGGACTTTGTTTCCACTTGTTTGTTCTTTGTTTCGACTTGTTTCGACTTTGTGCCGACTTGTTTCGACTTTGTTTCGACTTGTTTGGACTTTGTTTCGACTTGTTTGGACTGTGTTGCACATGTGTTGTGCATGAGCCCTATGTTGTTGTTCGTTTGTGTGAGCATTTCGTTTTCAGCCAGTGCAACAGCCGAAATCCGTACCAGATCAACGGCCACATTCGCCCAAATGACTTAGTTTTGCCTTGCACCGTGGTTTATGTACATGCTTCCAATGGATGGTCCACCGCAAGGTGGTTTCCCATCCAATGTTTGCATGGGTACTTCGCCCTTAGGGGTGGAGGGGTATTTTTCCCTCCAAGAACAGAATTAACATTTGGAAGGGAGGTGATTTCAAGATGTCCATATATTGGCACGCCAACGTTATGCTTTCCGGGGCTCATGTTGTGTCTTCCAACCTTGAAAACATGGCCAACACTGCCAAACCATTTTACACATGAAGTCAAGACACTCCACATCTTGCATGGGTTGCTTTCTTGCATGCCATACAAGCATTTGTGAGGCATGACGAATGAATCCTTCCGCCCTAGACCAAGGGAAGTGCAATTTGCACGAAAATGCATGCAAGGGTGGGGCTGTGAGCGTCGAGCCCCATCGGCAAAGCCCTCTCCGCGTTCATCCCAGCGACGAGTTGCTGGAAAGGCAGCTTTCCGTTGCTCGATATCGTGCCAGGTGCAACTTGATCTTTGGGGTGGGAGCACCCAAGCACACCCCCAATCTCCCTCCCGCCCTTTAGCCTCATGGGAGCCATGCAGGCTTCTCAATTACCCGTCCAACCCCGGTCTTCGGATCGGATTTGGAAAGCTCCAGAGGTTTCCAAAGCCAATTAGGCCTCATATCTTTTGTGACTTCGACAGCCATATATAGGCAGGCGTCCTGGATTGGAGCTTACCCAGCCATGGGGCGGGGGGGGGGGGGGGGGGGGCTTGGGCTGTGTCATGTCATGGGGCCGCCGCGCAATGGTTCGTGTCAACCCTGGTTGAAATAAGGAGGTGCCAAGTAGTAGCTCCCAAATGTACACTTTGAAAGCCCATAGTGGCATAGTGCAATCCATGGAACAAAGAAAGTAGTGGGTCCCTTTGTGGTCTCACACAAAGCAGACTGTTTGCCAGAGCGGTGGTGATGGAGGGGGGAGGACTTCAAAACCGCCAATACAATTACAGAAAAGCCTGCTGGTACCTCATCATGCTCTGGTACCTGCTAAACTGGAAGTGACGCATTGTATTTCGTACCAAATCTATGCTGTTCCATGCGTATCTATGCCCCTCGTCCCCCGCTATTTCCCGCTCCCACCCTTTGCTCTGCGTGGTTGACTGCAGCACCAGAAGAAGGATTGCAAGCAAGCCCCAAGGGTGACGACGAGGTGCCACCCTCAGCAGAGGGCGCTCCGGACACATCCTCAGCAGAGGTCGGCAAGGACACAGTGCAGAAAGACGGACCAAAAGAGGCTCCGGTACAGAGCATGGAGGGCGCTCAGGATGCAGTGGAGAAAGATGCCGCGAAAGAGGTTCCGGCACAGGGCGTAGAGGGAAGCACCGATGAGCAGCAGAGTGCAGCAGGCGGTGAGGATCTTGGCCCTGCTGTAGCAGAAGAGCAGCTATCCTCATGTGAGGAGCCACAGGCGCAGCAAGGCTGCGCTGGCCAAGATATTGCCCATGACATATCTCAGGTATGGTTGCGCCTCGCAGTATGGTAGGGTTTGCAAACCGCTTCCTTGCGTGTTGAGGGTTTCGCTCAGTGGGTGGCCAGCATGAGACCTTCTGCAAAGGTGAAGCAGTGAGACATTGATTGGGCGGTTCATAGGAACGAGTGTATGACCCCAGCACAAGATGGACAGGGGATGGGTACAAGATGACGCCAGGGCAGGGACCTCAAACATAAACAGCAATCTGCCACAGGCAACAGGGAATTGTGTCGCGCACGAACAGGTGCCCATTGAGTGAAACAACACTCATCCTTGCGGCGGTTCAATTGAGACACACACACACACACACACACACACGCACGCATGCACGCACACGGCACGAAGACTTTTTGTGTCTCCGGTCACTGGTAGTGCTTAAACGCAGGGAGAAATGAGGGGTGGGAGTAGAGGAAAACTGGGGGTAGCGGGATGCCATGGGCACGGGGCTGCACCCCACTCCGCGGGCAGAAGTACCAGATTCGGACTTGGGGAGTACCTGCGCCGCGTGCGCCGCACGCACAATTTCAATGGGAACAGCCGGATCATTTCCCGCTACTATCACCCACTATTTTGCACCTAATAGTGGTGTCGCACGCACGGCGAATACCAGCTGAGTAACCCAGTCTGGTTGGGGGATGGGGGAAATGGAGGACAAAAAACTGCGGCTAATGGGGGACACGGCGCAAATGGAGGACACTTCGGGGTAAGGGGCACAAATGGGGAGTTTCCAGGCTGGCTTATTACTATGCAGCAAAACTGGTCGTGTCCAGTGTCATGTCTTTTGTAGTCGTGGGGTTGAGGACGGGCGGGGGGTTGCAGTTTTGTGGGTGAGAAGGGAATGTTAGTCCCAAGGCTCGGACGCGCCCCGGTGGCATCCATTCCCCTGCCGGTGCTGGAAACCTTCACCTTCAAGCATCCAGACCGTGACGTATGGAGGGTGCTGTCCGCCACATCGGATGTGGGAGTTGTGAAACAGGGCCTGTTCATTGCATTGGAAGCATCCCCCATGGAGCCCTCATGGCATCTCCCTCCACAATTTTAGGGGCATTCTGCAATATGGAATACGGTGCTTGTGCACACAGTGGTGGGGGCTCTTCCTCTTCCATTTGGGTCCAGCGGACCTCCATAGAGGTCAGGACAGGGTTGGCTTTGTGATCAGAAGGAAGAATGCAGTCTTGGGGGTTGCAGTATTTTTGCTTCACACGGGTGCATCCCTGTGAATACTTTTTGCCGTGTCGGTGATCTAGGCTCAGTGTTTTTTGTTTAGCGCTTGCCACAGCCACCAGGAATGTTGCATTGGGCTGCAAGCGCTACCCATACAGCCCAAGCAATGTATTTCCCTCCAAATTGCACGGCGCACTGGTATTTACACAATCGCAGCCGTGAACGTTAGTGACCTCGACATGTATCCTACGGGAACACACGTTCTTGTCAAATGCTGTGAGGTGTGGTTGCTAATATCTGGGGCATGGTGCTTAGTACCGGTTCATCGTGTCTGAACATTCTGGTGATATGGTGTGCCGTGGCTGTGCCCCTGTTGCTGTCTCTATTGCGGATGCACACACCCCAACTCCATTGTCTTCAGAGAGGAGGGCACCTCAGCAGAAGGTACTGTTGAAGATGCACAGCTTTCTGTGTCATGTGTCCGGCTGTGATTCGGAGCGGGTTTCGGTGCGAGGCCAGTGTCTTTCTCTTTTTCTCCCACACACTCTCTCTCTTTCTCTCTCTCTCTCCCTCCTTCTCATGTGCGAGGTCCTGCAGTTCACGGGGAAGGACGACTACACTCCTGGAGATGTGGGCCTGGAGGCCGCACGGCGTACGGAGGAGGTCCTTCGTGCTCAGCAGCAAGCGGATGAGGAGGAGGAGGAAGATACAGGGGTAGAGGAGGCGAAGGAGGAAGAGACCGAGAGCAAAGTGCAGGTGTGGCGCTGACTGAACCGGTGAAGCGTTCCAGCAGTTCTCATCCAAATGCTGTTCTGTCGAGCCGGGGGTGTCTGCATGAATGTTTAGCTTTGAGGAAGTCGCTTGCTTTTACTTGAGCTGCAAAAGATCAGGGACAGCCGGGCTATCCTTTGTTTTGGAGATACATAAGTTGGCGCGCCGCAGACCCCCCCCCCCCCCGTTCTCTTCGCTTGCGGTGGTGTTTAGTCACGGGAGCTCCTTTGGGAAGCGGCACAAGGGGGGGGGGGGTCCCCGAGGGAAGGGGCAGGAACGGCATCCCCTCCGCCCCCGCACTGAACCTGGAGATCCGCGACGCGGTCAGGGACGTCGCACACCTCTGGATCGCTTCGCCAATGACTAGGGTCAGTCTTTATGCCTCTTCGTTGTGTTGATGCTCCCAAGTACCGTTTTCAGTTTATCGCTTTCGGCGCCTGTCGCAACGCCACACGGTTGCCCTTGAATAGATTCCATTTTCCCCTCTTAGAATTTTTTCTGATGTGGCTGGATGGGTGGGTCGGCCCTCGCTGCCGAGGGCCCCAAATGAACCCCCAAAGTACTCAGTCGGGCCCAAATTTTCGCCATAATAAAGCGAGGATGCAGCCCATGGGCTGGACCCTTTTTGGGAAACAGACCCGAAGATAGCGTCACCAAAGCGGGTGCAACCCATGCGGTGGCAAAGGAGGGCCCAGCAAAAACGAAGCATGAGAGCCCCCTCTCCTCCACCACTTTCCCCAGAGAAGACTAGTTTGCATGTACAGTCACAGATGGAAGAGGTTTTGGTGGCCGTATGTTGCACCACCACTCCATGGGCGAGGCGAGACCATAAAGTCGCAGGATTGGACGATCCGAGCACGTACAATAGTAAAGGAGGACGGTAACTTCCACCTACGTGTGGTTTTACGCCAGTGAAGTGTTCTCCCCTGCGCCCAAACATACGGCAGCAGGGGATGTTGGCCCTGCAACAGAGGGCAGTAGTAAGCGGAAGAAAAGAAGGAGCACCGAGGAAACGCAAACGGTGGTACACGGAGTGTCGCAGGCTAAAACCGACAAGGGGCGGATACACAAACAGTAGGACAGGCATCCGGAGAACCAAAATGGGTAGATCCCTCTCATCTCAGTGGGTGCGTCGATTTGGGAGGCCGTCCAATTGTCAGTCAAGGGCATGCACAAAACGGGAAACACAAATGCAGGAAGTAACGCGAGTCTGAAGATCTAAAGGGCTTGCATTGCATTGCACAGGCAACGGATTCTTAGGCAACGGATTCTTGCAGGGAGAACACCGTGCGCGCGCACGAGGTGTCGCGAATAGCAGAGCAGGGAGGTTACCATGTGATCAGAGCCTAAGAGCCTCAGTGGTTCATTCCTCCAGCTGTAGCATGGGCGCTCCACTTCGGGGGGGACGTCCTTTCGTAGATACTGAGGATTTGCATTGCTTTGACCATGGAAATTCAGGTGGAGAATGTCACTTAGTCAGTGTCAATTCCGATGATTTGCAATGCTTGCGTTGTGCTTTATGAGCAATGGGTGTTCGTGCCTTGGTCGTCTGTGGCGAGAGACCTGGCAGGGGTGATACTGGGGGATGTTGGGAAAGCTTAGTCTTGTACCTGTGTCTGGGACATATTTTACCCTTCCTTTCTTCGTTGCCTAACCTCAAAACTGGGGGGCTGCGGATATTGGGAAATCTGGTAGATAGTGATCCATTTGGTCTGTGGGCATCGTCTATGCATCAGTCAACCAGGTGCCCCCGGTAGCAACACCCCCCCCCCCTTTTCACTTTTAGACCCCCCAGGGACTAGAGAATCTGAGATGAGCTCTCCTGCCAGAGGGGGAGGGTCTATAAGTCTGGGATGCCACGTTGCACATGACGCGCATCCTCCATATTGCATTTTGTGTTACGTTGTTCTGTTGTTGAGCTGTTGCCCTAGATGGCGAGTTTTTGGATATGCTAAGTTGGTGAGGTTTTTGTACACATATATTTTGTTCTTGACCTGCATCGCACGTGGCCCGAATTTTTCCTCGCGATGTTTGTCTGGCCCATCGTGTGGAGGGTGTGTGTTCACCAGTTGAATGCCATGTCCCCGACTGCACCCTTCTCCACTTCATTTCTGTGCAGGAGATCGCAACCGGCTCAGCAAGAAGGTCACCGAAGCGCTCGCCTCCGTCGGGGGCTGACCGAAAGAAAAGAAAGGCTGTGGAGGAGGCGACGCCGAGGGAGGGAACGGTATGCCCCGCAGAGACCTTTTCGCATGTGCCCAAGTGCACCAATCCACCTCCCACCAGGTACCATTGAAGTTGGGCAATTCTGTGAATTGTTCATAGCTGCAGCAGGCTCTCCATGCCCAAGTAAGTGCAGCCCGGGCCTACGACGAGCTGCGGATCCGCAATGGCAGAGTCAAGCGCGCCCTGCGGGCCAGGGACGGCCCCCCCAACGCAGCCACCACCGTGGCCGTGAGAGGGTGGGGGGAGGGGGAGGTCCGGAGGGAGCCCCCCCACCCCTGACCCCTGTGGTACACGGCAGCTCTGAGGAAGCCCTGCACTCAAGAAGATCTCGTGCGCAGCGCTAGTACTGGTCATTGGTTGCAGTCCCACAGGGAGGGGGCCCAGCACTTTCCTGGTGCATCTCGAGGGTCCGGTGAAGGGCTGGCATCGTCTTGGACAGCGGCAGCCCGCGGGCCTGCCGCTGCTGGGGGCGGGGGGCGGGTGGCGGGGGGGGGGGGGGGGCGAGTCATTGCCCTTTCTGGCCTCCCTAGCCCGGCCCGCACCCTTCCCCAGGCTGAGGTGCAAAAAAACAAGTTGAAAAAGGCACAGTGCGCGCGCGTCCGAAAAACCATTTTGTCCCCTTCATTCGTGCCCAAAAGCAAAACGATTTTGGTATTTTTTGGGATTTATTTTGAGCCGACAAAATGTTTTTCGGTTCTGAAAGTGTTGGCCCCGGCCGGGCCTCCAAAATGGATGCGACACTCACCGGTGACCCCCACAGGCCACCACCCAATCCGTCCTTTGTTGTAACCGAAAGGTACGCACAGGGGGGGGGGACTTCGAGAGGGGAGAACTTCCCGGGAAAATTTTGCCGTTAAGAAAAGTGGCGAAATTTTACCCCTGGCGAAAGTTTTGTGGCATGGGAACAGGTGAGTACCAGACTTCGTTTATAAGGAATTAAGTTAACTGGGGGGGGGGGTCTGCGTGGGTGCCCCAGCCTGGGTGGGTGGGTCAAAAGTCTGGGACCCCCCCCCATCTTAGAATTGTACTCTGGGTGGGTGGGTCTGTAGTCTCGGACCCCCCGTTTAATGTTAGTGTGCTGGCTGGTGGCGCTTTTTTTTCGATTCAAAATGTGTTCAGCAACCTGAATGGGAGGTAAACACAGCAGAGCTAGACCATAGTTGAATGGTAGTGCAGTGGTGCGTAGAGTGACAGGTGTGTGGTTCAACTCCCGAAAAATTCCCGGTGAGGGTAACTGTTTTGAGCTCCGCTTTTTTTGCAAGGTTCGGAGCTACAGTGACATTTTTTGTCATGCCATTGGGGTCGCTTTTTGTGTATCTGCAGACCTCATTGTTTGCTTTGGTATGCAGCAGCCTGGGAAGTACCGCTGCGGTTGTGGAGTACTCATATCCAATGTGGGAAAGGCTGAACGTGAGCACTGCAAAAGTGATCGACACCAAAAATGGTTGAAGAGCCAGCAGACTACAAAGACTCTTTCGGCATTTTTTGTGAAGGAGCAGAACCCTGCGAGCAGCAGCAGCAGCAGTAGCATTACAAACACCAGCAACAACTACAACACCAACAGCAGCAGCATTCCAGGAACGGAATCTCTCTGCTTGGTACACCGCTGCGCATGTCTCAATGCACAGTACTCACCAGCCTTCATTTATAAGGCGCTGGGGGGTTTTGGGATTTTGAGGCACCCACCCACCCAAGACCAAGCCACCCACCCAGACCCCCCCGACCCTTATAAACATTTGAGGGGGGGGTTGAGGACACTGGGGATGGTGGGAATGGCGTTGCTGCTGCAATGGTTGTGGCCTTGGGGGTTCCCGGGTGTGCTGTGGTTGTAGTTGCAGTTGGAGATGGGGCCTGAGTTGCTGGAGATGGGGCCTGAGTTGCTGGCTGTCCTGCTGGTTGTGCTGTGGTTGTAGTTGCAGTTGGAGATGGGGCCTGAGTTGCTGGAGATGGGGCCTGAGTTGCTGCCTGTCCTGCTGGTTGTGCTGTGGTTGTAGTTGCAGTTGGAGATGGGGCCTGAGTTGCAGCCTGTCCTGCTGGTTGTGCTGTGGTTGTAGTTGCAGTTGGAGATGGGGCCTGAGTTGCTGGAGATGGGGCCTGAGGTGCTGGAGATGGGGCCTGAGTTGGGGCCCGAGTTGCTGGCTGTCCTGCTGGTCGTGCTGTGGTTGTAGTTGCAGCTGGAGATGGGGCTTGAGTTGGGCGTGCAGTACTACTGCTACTGCTGCTGCTCCTGTTGCTGCTGCTGCTGGCATTGTTGTTGCTGCCACCACTGCTGCAGTTGATATTGCTGCTCACGCCATGCGCATCGCAGGTTGAGGTCGAGGTGGTGGGCCTTGGGGTCGAGGCGGCCGGCGATGCAGCGGCAGCCACGGGCGACGCCGCGACATTTGCGGGCCGCGCCGCCACGGCCGCGGCGAAGGCGGTCGCGGGCCCGGCAGTGGGCGCGGCGAGCGATGGGGCGGTGGCCGCCAGCCTCGCGGCCCAGGCCGGGGGCCAATCGACGGCCATGGACGTGGACCACTTGGCGGTGGACCAGGTGGCCGAGAGGGCGGTGGAACCGGCGGCCAGTGGCAGTGCGGCCGCGCAGCGCACGGCCGAGCTCGTGGAGCACGCCGCAGAAGATGCCGTCGCGGCGGCGGACCATGCGGTGGCGGCCACGACCCACGCAACCAAGGAGGACCCGGCGGACCCGACGGATGCAGCGGCAGCCACGGGCGACGCCGCGACATTTGCGGGCCGCGGCGAAGGCGGTCGCGGGCCCGGCAGTGGGCGCGGCGAGCGATGGGGCGGTGGCCGCCAGCCTCGCGGCCCAGGCCGGGGGCCAATCGACGGCCATGAACGTGGACCACTTGGCGGTGGACTAGGTGGCCGAGAGGGCGGTGGAACCGGCGGCCAGTGGCAGTGCGGCCGCGCAGCGCATGGCCGAGCTCGTGGAGCACGCCGCAGAAGAAGCCGTCGCGGCGGCGGACCATGCGGTGGCGGCCACGACCCACGCGACCGAGGAGGACCCGGCGGACCCGGCGGCGGCGGCCGTGGGGGACGCCACAGGGGCCGCGGCGCACGCTGCGGACGCAGCTGCGGCTGCGGATGTGGCGGACGCGCCGGGCGCCGCGGCCCCTGTGGCCCCTGTGGTCCCTGTGTTCCCTGTGTCAAGCCTGCAGTTCGCACGTCCAGAGTGCGAGGTCTGTCACACGACAGACATCAGGCGAGATTACAGTGGAGATGGAAGCAGGTATGGAATGGGCCAGACTTCGTTTATCAGGGGCTCGGGGGTTTAGGGATTTTGAGGCACCCACCCACCCAAGACCAAGCCACCCACCCAGACCCCCCCGACCCTTATAAACATTTGAGGGGGGGGTTGAGGACACTGGAGATGGTGGGAATGGCGTTGCTGCTGCAATGGTTGTGGCCTTGGGGGTTGCAGGGTGTACTGTGGTTGTAGTTGCAGTTGGAGATGGGGCCTGAGTTGCTGGAGATGGGGCCTGAGTTGCTGCCTGTCCTGCTGGTTGTGCTGTGGTTGTAGTTGCAGTTGGAGATGGGGCCTGAGTTGCTGGAGATGGGGCCTGAGTTGCTGCCTGTCCTGCTGGTTGTGCTGTGGTTGTAGTTGCAGTTGGTGCTGGGGCCTGTGTTGCTGGAGATGGGGCCTGAGTTGCTGCCTGTCCTGCTGGTTGTGCTGTGGTTGTAGTTGCAGTTGGAGATGGGGCCTGAGTTGCAGCCTGTCCTGCTGGTTGTGCTGTGGTTGTAGTTGCAGTTGGAGATGGGGCCTGTGTTGCTGCCTGTCCTGCTGGTTGTGCTGTGGTTGTAGTTGCAGTTGGAGATGGGGCCTGAGTTGCTGGAGATGGGGCCTGAGTTGTTGGAGATGGGGCTTGAGTTGGGCGTGCAGTACTACTGCTACTGCTGCTGCTCCTGTTGCTGCTGCTGCTGGCATTGTTGTTGCTGCCACCACTGCTGCAGTTGATATTGCTGCTGCTGCTGTTTGTGTTGTAGTTGTTGCTGGTGTTTGTAATGCTACTGCTGCTGCTGCTGCTCGCAGGGTTCTGCTCCTTCACAAAAAATGCCGAAAGAGTCTTTGTAGTCTGCTGGCTCTTCAACCATTTTTGGTGTCGATCACTTTTGAAGTGCTCACGTTCAGCCTTTCCCACATTGGATATGAGTACTCCACAACCGCAGCGGTACTTCCCAGGCTGCTGCATACCAAAGCAAACAATGAGGTCTGCAGATACACAAAAAGCGACCCCAATGGCATGACAAAAAATGTCACTGTAGCTCCGAACCTTGCAAAAAAAGCGGAGCTCAAAACAGTTTCCCTCAGCGGGAATTTTTCGGGAGTTGAACCACACACCTGTCACTCTACGCACCACTGCACTACCATTCAACTATGGTCTAGCTCTGCTGTGTTTACCTCCCATTCAGGTTGCTGAACACATTTTGAATCGAAAAAAAAGCGCCACCAGCCAGCACACTAACATTAAACGGGGGGGTCCGAGACTACAGACCCACCCACCCAGAGTACAATTCTAAGAGGGGGGGGGTCCCAGACTTTTGACCCACCCACCCAGGCTGGGGCACCCACGCAGACCCCCCCCCCTCCCCAATTAACTTAATTCCTTATAAACGAAGTCTGGAATGGGCTCGCTGCTGCAAATTTCTGTGCCACCTTGGCTAGGGATTCGGCATGAGGCCTGGGGGCTTGGCAATGGAGGCCTTGTGGCAAACCATTTACGTAGTATCTCATGTGAAGTACAGTTTCTCCTCAAAAATGTTTGCCAATCCCGACACTCTGCAAGCACTCTTTACCCACACAGCCTTGGTGTCCGATTCACTACAACTCCCTTCTTCAATTCTGTATCACCACAGAACAAGAGTGCTCATACGTGATAGATCTGCAATCAGCACCACACTCTCAGGGGCCCTAAACCTAGGCCAGCACAGCACTGCCCTTTGAACGTTTGGAATTCACAACATTATCGTCGGGGTATGTCGTGTCGCCAACATCCATGGCTGAAACCGCAAAAAAGAGTGAGTGGTTTGTGTGGTACAACATTAAATGTTTTGGCTTGGATGGCTCATCCTCACTACGTGTTAGGTCCGCTACCACATTGCATTGTGAGGCAATCATAGCATTGGACAGCTCTGATCCCTGATTCCGGAGGTTTTCTCGAGTGCCATCTGGTGAGAGGGCTTTACCAGCTTACCATGGCCTGAACCAAAAAAAATGTATTGGCTTGGATGAAATAAACGCATTTGCACCACAAGCACACCACAAGCACAAATAGCACTGCCATGGACAACTCCCGAAATCCCTGCACAATTTGAAACTCTTCTTATAAGATAAAATGGTCAATTCCCTCGCCCCTCACCCCCTCCCAGGGAGAGAAATACAGCGGTGGTTACATGGGAAGGGAGAGGGGGATAGTATTTTGGTGTGGTTGAGCATCCACTTTGGAGTCATTGACTCAACCAATGGTGTAAGAGATATTTGTGTCATGTGGGTGGGTGGGTTTTTTGAAATGTTTTTGGATTGTATGGTGTGAATGTATGCCTATTGGATGGGGTGCACATGACTTCGAGGACAGGGTGCACACACCCAAGGGGTAAATGTAGGGCGTATCGATAGGGAGGGATTATAGAATCTGCCCCCCCCCCCCCCCTTGCTATGCCCTCCATCCGTGGGACTGGAACATGACAGTATGCCGGTCTTGCCATGTGATGTGCAGACTACAGTACTGTATCCTTTCAATGGAGATAGTCTCGAGAGCACACTTGGAAGAATGGCACTGAAGGAAATTATCCCTCTTCCTTGCCCTCTTTGCCATATGCTGCTTAGCCACGCCATGCCTGCCATGCTAGGCGTGCAGTGCCGTGCCCTATCGGTATCCCTTCCCCGCCCTGCCCTGCCCTTCTCAATCCAGGGGTGGTGATGGGAATCTGCAAAACCCTTTCCGTTCATACCAGGGTTAGGCTTAAGAACGGGTCAAAAGTTCTGGTGGGGGTGGGGGGGGGGTCTGGCTAATACACTCAGTGTACATAGGAGAGTGTATATGGACAGTTACTGGTACAAACATACCATTTTTTTGGCCTCCCGAAGGGGATTTTTTTTTACCCTATGTTTCTGCACTCAAAATACTCAGAATTTTGTGGAGAATTCAAAAATGGCTGAAAACCACAAAAAAGAAATTTGACCCCTGACCTGACCTCCAGGTCAGACCTTGACTGATGGGATCCTGAGCTGATGGACAAATTTTTTTGCCAATTTTTTTTTGCCCCACTTGTTTATGTTCAAAATGATCAGCGCGTCATGGGGATCATTTTGAGGTATGTATGTTGGGGTACCCACGGACCCCCCTCCCGCCGCCCGGGTGACCCCGGCGGCATATACACTCTACACTTACACTCGGGGGGGGGGGGGGGGCGCTATGGCATTCCCTGGTTCATACCTTTTTTTTTTTTTGCATTCTGTCGCACCATGTGTTGCAGGTGTCTGGTCACATGCTGCCATGGTCATGGGTATTGGGAGTAGTCCACTCTCTGACCTGTGGCTCCTCCGACCCCGTTGAGCAAGCGGTTTGTTGGGCCGTATTGTTTGTGGTGCTGGATTCGCGTAGACAGTGCTTGGGCAGCAGTCGTGATGTTTCCGTTGTGATGCAGCACGTGGCTTTGGTGCGGTGCGGTGCGGTGCGGTGCGGTGCCGCGGCCGCGGCGCCCGACTTCTCGGAGGAGCGCGCGATGCAGGCGGTCGCGGCGGCCATGGCCGACATCCTCCTGAACATCGCCGAGCAGACGCACGGGCACAGGGCGACGGTGTTCCTCGCGACGCTCGGGGGCGGTGGCGCGCCGCCAGACGGCACCAACCTGAAGCAGAGCTGCCACACGGAGGAGTTCCGGCTGCTGGCCTTCACCGTGGGCTACGTCCTGGCACACCGCGCGCAGTACACGGCGCCGCGCGGCAACGGGCTGCTGCTGTTCCTCTTGTCGGCGCTGTACACGAAGACCGGCAGCGCCAAGGCCCCCGACTGGGGGCTCCTGCTGCGGGACATGGACTGCAAGGACACGAGTCTTGTGGTCGAGCACGGGTACTGCGGGCAGGAGCTGGTCAACTTGCTGCTGTTCGGGCGGGCGGTCAGCAACGTATTCGACGGGGTGACGGAGATCGGGGAGGGGCCGGACGTGATGGCGCTGCAGGGGGTGCCGCACCGGAGCCGCGCCGGGTACCTCACGCTGATGGAGCACTTCGGGAACTGCCGCGTGGGGGAGCGCCTGAAGGACCCCGTGCACCCGGTCTGGGTCGTGTGCAGCGAGAGCCACTACACGGTGCTGTTTGCCAAGCGGGAGGGGGCGGCAGGGGCGGACGAGGCCTCCGACCTGTGGTACTGGGACCAGTTGGGGATGCAGGACGAGGAGATCCGGCTGTCGGTCGACCCGAGCGGGGCGCTTAGCCCAAGCGTGCCCGCGGGGGACGAGCTGGTGCCCCCGATTGACGACGTCATCCGCACAAAGTGGCCGGGCGCCACGATATGTGGGTGGGGGGGGGGGGGTATGAGGGCAAAAAAAAAGTTTGTGTCCCTGAAATGGGCCTCTCTTTTTCGGTTTATTCATAATTTCATTTTTCCCCAAAGGCAAATTTCTTTGGTTTTCGGTGGGTGGGTGGTTTGGCCTGGGGGGGTGGGGGTCCGCCAGATCATCCCCCCCCCCTCCTGTATCTGCCTCTCCATTGCCAGTCCCATCGCCATCCCCACCAACATCCGCGTCCCCATCCCCATCCGCATATGCCTCGCCATCGGCGTCCCCATCCCCATATGACTCGCTATCTGCGTCCCCGTCACCATCGGCATCCCCATCCCCGTCCCTATCGGCATCCCCATCGCCTTCTGTTGGCCCCCTCCCGCCCCAACTGCGGTCAAGGGACCGAAACGTCAGGGAACCGCGCTTCCTGTGGTTTGAGAAAAAGCGCAGTTTGTGTGCATTTAAGCAGGGATTTTCGTGGCTTCATGCTGGTGGATGATGCGAATACTGCTGCGCAGCCCACAGCAACAATGTTAGCCACTTCCATTATCTCCTCCACCATCAATCACCAGTTGCCCGATCTGCACCACTGCACACCAACCACCTACCCCCCCCCCCCCCTTGCGCTAAGCGCGCTCGCCGGGAGTAGTGCTGAGCGCAGAGTTGAAGATTAATGCCGTTTGGATCCTGAATGTGTTGGTGCCACGACCCGCCACCGATGGATAAACAGAAACGGTGGGCCAACACAGCGGTTTGGTGGATCTTCACGACCTCGGACTTCGACTTCGGAATGCACAGTGGCGAGAGGCCAGTAGGTGCCGCCAATGACAAACAAACCAACACCAAGGCCTCATGCCAAACGCCCACCCCCTGCAGGCTGGCTTAGGGCCCATATGACCATCGTGCGACCAGACCTCAGCTGTGCTTGTACCTTAAATCAGGGATTTTCGTGAGTTCGTGGCACGAATGATCACAAATGTATTTTGGCGGGTTCCTTCTTTGTTCAGGCTGTTCCATGTTGGATTCTGACTGTGACACACACAATGCCCCTGAGCACTCACAACCACAAGACATTGCTCCTGCTGATGCAACTGCTCCTGCTGACCGTGGTTTTCTTGTACCAAAAAAATGGCATAGCACGGCCCTTGGCACAAACCAACGTGACGGGGGGGGGGGGGGGCGGGGGGCACATTTCCTGGTAGATGGGCCACAGTCTTGCGGGCTCTCTTCTTTGGTCATTGAGACACGGGACATGGAAGAATTGTTGCTTCTAAGATCGTGGCCAGAGTAGAAAACAATCCTGACAATTTGGGCCTCCGACCGGCTGAAAGTAGACTCCGGATAACCACGAATGGTCCTGCTACAGATGTTGCCACCGGCCAAACTTGCACCAAGACATCTGCACGCGTGCACATGCTAAGTTCCCTGGGCAAACACACAAATGCGTGAAATCGCTCACACAACCCCCCATTCCTACTGCTGCTTCTGTATCAAATATTTGATCTGTCCCCATCCCCATCTCTTTGTCTCACAACACTCATCCGCCAATATCGCTTCTTTATGCTCAGCAGAGTCTTTAGGGGCCTGCCAACTGGTGCGGATGTGGGAGCAGAAGGTGCGGGTGGCCCGCTCTGGCTGGGAGGCCATAAGCTGTCAGAAAAGGCTCTGTCATGCCCAAATGGGGCATCATCACAAAACCAAATCTCCTGTTTCCTCTTCTGTGTCTCAATGCAACTTCTTTGTTCTGCAGCGACACTGGCAACGGCGCAGGAGGTGATGTAAATTGTGAGGGTTCGCTGAATACCGCTCACTGTGAGTGACTGTGAGTGTGAGTGAGTGAGTGAGTGAGTGAGTGTGTGTGTGTATGTGCGCGCGCGTGCGCGTGCGTGCGTGCGTCCGTGTGTGTGTGTGTGTGTGTGTGTGCGTGCGTGCGTGTGCGCGTCGGTGAACGTTTGGGTACCAATGTGTGTTTGAGGGAGCGTCACAATCTCAGAGGGAAACCAGATCGCTAGACGCTTTGGACACAAGGGGGTCAGACCTGTGGGAGGTGCCCCAGCTACCCCCTCCCTCCCTTGCAAGAACAACGGTAAAAGCGCTGAAAACAACGGAAGCAAGCCACCTGTTGTTCTGACAAGGGCGTTGTTGACGCGCACCTCAGTGCCTGGTCCATGAATGATGACCTGCACGCCTGGATACCAGACAAAATTTTATCTTCACAGACAACCCGAATCTAGAACCGCCAAAGCCCATGGTTCCAAAAGTTGCGAAACAACACCTTGTGTTGTTCTGAAACGGGCGTTGTTCTCGCAAGGCAGGGTAGGCCAGTGGGCAACCGTCAGGACCACCATGGTTGGTGGTGTGTTTGTGTGTTGTTGGTGATTAGTCTCAGTTCCCCCGCTGCATCTCCCACTGCCCACACCGCAGGCCCTTGGAACATTCCCCGTGCACGAACCGCGGGCGCGGCGCAGGGGCTGGGGACTGAAAGTAGGAGATTGGGCCGGGGAATGGGGCTGCAGGCCGGGCACCAGGTAAGGAATTCATGCCAGAAAAAGATTCAGGCTGCGACAGGGCATGTCCTTTTGCACCTCTGGCTTTACCGGCGCATGGGGCAGTGTGACGAATGGGTGCTTGTCAAGACTTAGCCTATTCCCCGCTGTCCTGGCATGCAAACAAAAGAACTGTACTGCACCCATTTGTGCACACACACACACACATCCAGATCCCCGGCTCACTCAACCGGGCTAAGCGTAGGTCTCGCAACCGTAAGGTCGTGGGTTCGATCCCCGGAGCGGGCATGTCTGGAGGCGGGCGGCGGCAGCCGTGCGTCAAGGGCATCCTTTCTGGGGAAATCGCCAAATGAGTAGGCCGTGGAGGCCGCCTCGCTGCCGCGAGCACCACCAGCTGTGGAAGCCCCAATACACATACAACACACGGGGCAACATGGCGATGACGGGCTCGTCGAACTCATGCCGTGGAGCTGGCCCGGCGGAAGCCACGGAGCCACCACCCCACTTCCAGGGTGGTCCTGGGGCAGCGAGCCAGGTTCTGGCCCAAGTGCATATCGCACTGGTCGAGGGGTAACACAGGGACGCACTCACACCCCTGGCCTGCACCGTGGGCCTGCCATGATGGGGTAAGCGACCCGACCCGAGGACGCCAGTGTGGCCTATACGGGCTCAACCGGGAGACCTGGTAAAAATGGTACAACCATGCACACACACACACACACACACACACACACATACACACACACACACATACGCACACACAGCACTGCACTCATTGATATTTTTGCGGGTGCACGCACACACGCATGCGCGCACGTACGCACACACGCACACGCACACGCACACGCACACACACACGCACACGCACACGCACACGCACACGCACACGCACACGCACACAGACACACACAATGAACTGCATTGATTCCTTTGTTTACAGACCATGCCGGCATTGTGGCCTCCTCAACCCTACCCATCATCCTGCCCCCCACCTCCTCCCATTTGGTGCCACGCTTTTGCAAGACCACTGGTCGAAGTACAAGGATGTGTTTGAATACTATCTGATATCT
Organism: Eutreptiella sp. 'Long Island Sound 2002'; assembly: GCA_964036045.1. NCBI lineage: Eukaryota > Euglenozoa > Euglenophyceae > Eutreptiales > Eutreptiaceae > Eutreptiella > Eutreptiella sp. 'Long Island Sound 2002'. The sequence continues at coordinate 80,643,241 of OZ038384.1, forward strand.
GTAAAGCAAATGCTGCTGTGAGTATGGCACACGAGTAACGTCATGCGGTTGAAGAGGAATCACCTCGAAGAGGGTTGTTAGATCAAGCGCAGGCGCGTACGCCATATACCCCCCTTTTTGGGGGTCATTCGCGTAGGATACCCCAAGATATGGTACCAGATGTCTAACCCCTTGTAAAATCATCATTTTAGGAGAGAAAATGATCCCCCAATGAATTTTTCGTTTTTGACCCCCCTACCCCCCCGTACCCGGGTACCCCTTTTTGGGGGGGTGGGGGGGGGGGTGTCGGGGGGGGGTCAAAACTTCTTTGCGTATTCTGGGTGCTGTGTGTGGATTTGGACCCAGGTCCGGGGCAACTTTTTTCTTGTACATGGACCCCCTAACCCATGGCGGGGGTCTCGGGTCTGAACTCCGGGTACCCCCGGTCGCCCCCCCCTATGGGCCCTTGCTAGTGAGGACTTAGCCGTTTTCACGCTGGATAAGGCTGTTTAGTGACACTTGCAAGATTTCCAAAATTGGACTTTTTCGGAAACCCTTCTGTCGCCCCTAGGATGGGTTTGGGTGATGATTTAGTGACAATACGGGTACTTGAGCACCCATGGGGACCCTCATAGTGGCTGCCAAGCCCATATAGCCCGAGCCATGGCCCCCCCAAAAGCCCTGAAATTGCCGTTGTGTAGGCTATTTAGTGACACCTGCAAGATTTTCGAAATTCGCCTTTTTCCGAAACCCTTCTGTCGCCCCTAGGATGGGTTTGGGTGATGATTTAGTGACAGTACGGGTACTTGAGCACCCATGGCCACCCACGTAGTGGCCACTGGGCCCCTCTAGCCCTAGCCATGGGCCCCCCAAAAGCTTCAAAATTGCTGTTTGTAGGTGGTTCAATGGCCTTTGGCGTGTGCACAAACTGCTTAAGCAGTTTTCCACCCTCTACAGGTCAAAAATGGAAAATTTTGCCAAACATTTTTTGGATATTGTGAAGACTCACAATGATGAAATATGCTATGTAAAGCATGTGTTAGCCCCCTTTTATGTGTTTTTCACCCTATTTGGGTGTTTGGGGGGGGAGGGGGGGCTCCCAAGGGGTCTAGGGCACACAACCTGCTAATGTAGTTTTCCAGCCTCGGCAGCTCAAAAATGGAAAATTTTGCAAAACATTTTTTTGATACTTTGACCATCCAAAATGATCAAATATCCTATGTAAAGCATGTTTTAGCCCCACTTTATGTAATTTTCACCCTATTTGGGTGTTGGGGGGGGGGGGGGCTCCCAAGGGGTCTAGGGCACAACCTGCTAATGCAGTTTTCCAGCCTCAGCAGCTCAAAAATGGAAATTTCCGAAACTGATTTTTTTTATATTTTGACCATCCAAAATGATCAAATATCCTATGTAAAGCATGTTTTAGCCCCTCTTTATGTGTTTTTCACCCTATTTGGGTGTTGGGGGGTGGCTCCCAAGGGGTCTAGGGCACAACCTGCTTATGCAGTTTTCCAGCCTCGGCAGCTCAAAAATGGAAATTTCCGAAACTGGTTTTGTTGATATTTCGACCATCCAAAATGATCAAGTATGCTATGTGAAGCATGTCTTAGCCCCTCTTTATGTGTTTTTCACACCATTTGGGTGTTGTTGGGGGGGGTGGGGCTCCCAAGGGGTCCAGGGCACAACCTGCTCATGCAGTTTTCCAGCCTCGGCAACGCAAGAATGGTTGTCCCTCTCCCCTCTTCGAGGTGCCTTGCCGAAGGCAATAGAATTTCCTTCTTGCTTTGTAGCCGTGAATTTCACTTTTCTTTTACATGGGTTGCATTGAAGGATGGAGATGTACTGCTCAACCTGATTCTGAAACTCGGTGGTCTCTCTGAAGAAGTAGCCGGCACATGTATGACGTGCACAGAATACACAGCATGTGTGAACATACACGGCTTGTAATGCGTGCCCAGAAAATCTTTTTTTTGCATCATGCAAAGGTTAGCTGGAGAGCAACGCTGCATACCAGGTAAGTTGCAGCCTATGCCCAGGACACCAGAGAGCCCGAGTGCTGTGGACTCCAGCCCGGAAGTAGGGCTCGGAGGGCTCAGTGTCTCCCGGAAGCACAACCTGCCAAGCCCTCAGAGGGGTGCCTGCTCACCCCTGGGGCTGCTGGTGTGCCACCGCGTTTATTTTAATATGGAGCAGCAGAGTGTCATCTATGGTAACGGCAGTCCCTTCAGCCATTGGTGCATGTGCAGCTTTATGCCCGATCACACATGCGCCTGTGTGATTCCACAGTATAAACAATGCAGTAGTGGAAGAGTATTGTATGGGTTTTGGGAGATTGCCTCACTCAGGGCCCACCTCCTTTTATCCCTGGTATACATGCAGAGACAGAAAGACAGACATACTTATATACGTGTACTCATGTGCCGGTGTAGGTGTGTAGGTGTACTCATACAGACGCATGCTCACAGATAGATATACATACAAAAGGGCTAGCACCAACAGGCTCTGACCCTGCCCGAAGACACTGGCGCTCGCCACACGGGTGTAAGCGCAGAGCTTACCTGGGCAAATGGTGCATCCCTGGCATGCTCACATACACATTCATGCATGCATGCAGGCATGTATGTACGTATGAATGTATGTATGTATGTATTTATGTACATATGTATGTATGTATGTATGTATGTATGTATGTATGTATGTATGTATGTATGTATGTATGTATGTATGTATGTATGTATGTATGTATGTATGTATGTATGTATGTATGTATGTATGTATGTATGTATGTATGTATGTATGTATGTATGTATGTATGTATGTATGTATGTATGTATGTATGTATGTATGTATGTGTATGTACGTATGTATGAATGTATTGGTATCGGCGAGACGGTGTATGTTCGGGGAGGTGTTTCCCCTAGAAGTATGGCAGTCACCTCATGTGTGGCGACATGACTGGTAGTTGGTCTGTCGGTCTGCAGGGCAATACACATTGTAAGATTCAGTTCATTCTTGCATTTTTCAGATGCATTCTGACAATTCAGGTGTCGATTATTGTAGATAGTTAGTCAGTATTACCCTGTGAAGCCTTGCCTCTCCATTCTTTATACTGACTGCTGATTCGAGGTTTCCTCGAGTGCTTGCTCGCACACAGGGTGTCCCCGACGAAAGGTATTCTGGTGCCTTAGTTCATGCCAAAACTGCACTGTTTAACAGTCCCTGGCCACTTTTTCAGGATGGTAGTGACAATGGACATCACCAAGCACACGTAGTTCACACCATTGTCAGAGGGAGGGTTGGGTGATAAGGTGATTCACAACCCTCTCCTCATGCCATTCTGGGCATGCGCTCAAGCGAAGTAGAATGATATGAAGGGAAAGCAGTTGCCGTTGGCAGTAGCTTAATATTGGGTTGATGTTCGACCTACAGACCTCCACTGTTGTATCCTCCCTCAGTCTGTAATACCGAGTTTCTTTTTACTTGGCACCAGTTAAGCAAATTTCGGAATGTAGAAATCGAAATGAACCAGACAAATGATGCCCTGCCCCTCTCCCCATGCCTGTGTGCGTGCGTGCGTGTGTGTGTGTGTGTGTGTGTGTGTGTGTGTGTGTGTGTGACAGCCCCCCTTTTGCCTGGCATTGTGTTGGTGGTGGTGCCTGCGATCACTAGCGTTACTGCTGCAGTTGGATGGCTTGTGCTGTTTACGGCGTTTGTGGTGTGTGACTGGACCCTTGGTGCAGCAACCGGCCTCTCGTAGAAATCAGCGATGTCAGTGAGACGTCACACCAAGGTGCTCGCTGATGGAGAGAGATAACCTGGTGAACCCAGGTTGCAGCTGGCTCTGAGCACCAGTCACTGTTTGTTCGTTTCTGTGTGCCATGCATGATGTATCGCGGGGTCTGCTCTGCTGTCAGATCTCTGCACAGTTTCACACTGTATACAGGTCGTGCACATGACTGTTAGTTCTCTCGTTCCAACTGTGTGTGTGTGTGTGTTGTGTGTGGGGCTGCTCTGCAGCTCCTGAGGATTTTCCTCCAACTGCTTTTCTTCTGCCTTTACTCTTGTTTTCGCGGTTGCCAACTTGCGTCTGTGCACTGGACCGCCCCCCACCACTTTGCTTGTCATCATGCCTCGTCGCTACAGGAGCGCCTGGGTCCTCCCCCTGTGCACAGGATTGCACACTTACAAACAACTGCCAACCCTTCGCGGATCTGGGCTGGGCGCAGACCATGAAGTGAGTCACAGGGCCCCTAGCTTCTCGTAACAGCACCTGCCCTGCCATCTGTTGCAACCTTGTCTTCTGACATGCTCAGTCTATCTTGGAGATGGCCTGGTCACAGCACCGCACTGCAACCAACGGACGTGACGTCCGCAGCTACACCTAGTGCTCATCCAGGGCTCTGTATGCCCCTGCAAGTTGTCACTTTCACACTACGTTTGAGGCATGCACCAGGAGCATGCACACGGTGCAAGGAACAAATTATGCTCTGTATGCCACTCAACGCTTTGAACTAATGGAGACACACACCTTGTGTGGCAGAGGACTACATCGGTGGGTGGAGGACCTATGGGCACAGGAAACCACTGCAGGCTGACCGCTTCTGCAGTAGCCGCTGAAGGCGCATTACACCTCTGCACTGATGGGCTGCAACTGGTTTGTTGTCCGCCCTTCTTCTACTGCCCACCCACACCAGCGTACGCTGCCTGTTTGCCCCCGTGTTCCCTGCCGTCTCCTTTTGTTGAAGCGCACACCAGCGCAATGCGGGACCTCTGGGGCACCCCCACAATCAATCAGTTGGGGCGCACACATTCGACGACCACATCACTGTCCACGCGCGTTTTATTGTACCTTCCTCATACTACCTTTCCTTGCTAGGTGAACGACCAGAAGATGAAATCTTGCCTTTCACCTGGTTCAGACCTTTCCGTTGTCCCTGCCGTCTCCTTGTGTGTGTATGTGTGTGTGTGTGCGGAACTGCAAGGCGCAGTTCTGCTTGCCCTTTCCTGTAGGTCCCGCCGCACTGGATCCCGCTGTCTACTGCAGAAAGGCGCCTAGTCGCCCATGTCTATTGTCACATGGACGGCCTGATGAGCTGATGAGTGCCCAGTGCTCCGTTTTGCCTGCAGGGGTTTAACGGTTTGGGTATTCTTTACATCGTGTGTGTGTGTGTGTGTGTGTTTGTGTGTCTGTTTGTGTGTGTGTGTGTGCCGAAGGTTTCCTCTGCACTGCCTCACTGCTTGCGAGCAGTGGGCGGTGGGAATCGTTCAGTGCACTACCCCACTGCTGGAGCGCAGTGGGCAGCGCGACCCTTTCCCTTACACTGCCACACCGCCGGGGAGCAGTGGGCAGTGGGACTCCTTCTGTACACCGCCACACGGGAGGGGGGGGACTTCGGGAGGGGAGAATTTCGCAGGGAAAATTTCGCCATTAAGAAAAGCGGCAAATTTTCCCCCTGGCGAAATTTTTGCGGCATGTGACAGGCGAGTACTGTGAATTCAGACATGCGCAGCACTGTACCAAGCAGAGAGAAGGGACCTGGGATGGGCATAAGAAGGGGTCCAATCTTTTGGTGGTTGGAGTGGGGGGGTTGGGCGATCTGGAAGGGACAAGGATGTTTGTGTTTGCAACATGCAGTGGTTGTGACCGGAATGCATTGGAATGCCGTGTTGCCCAAGGAACAGGAATCATCCAGAGACCACTAGGAAATAACAGGAACCATCCAGAGCCCACCAGGATATATCAGGAACCATCCGGAGCCCACCAAGAAATAATAGGGATCATCTAGAGCTCACTAGTATATGACAACAAGCCTCAGGATTCCTGTAGGTGGCAAAATTTCCCCCCCGGCGAAATTATCCCCGTCGAAATTGTTCCCTGGCAACTCCCCTCCCCCTGCACTGCTTGGGAGCACTGGGCAGCGGGACTCTTTCCATACACTGCCTCACTGGTGTGGAGTAGTTGGCAATGGGTCCCCCTCAGTACACCGCCACACTGTTGTGAAGCGGTGGGCAGTGGATCCCCCTTAGTACACCGCCACATTGCTGTGGAACAGTGGGCAGTGGGACTCTTTCTGTACACTGCCACACTGCTGTGCAACAATGGGCAGCGGGACTCCTTCAGTACACGGCTCTTTCCGTGCACTGTCACACTGCTATGGAGTAATGGACAGTGGGACTCCTTCGGTACATTGCCACACTATGTGGAGCAGTGGGCAGTGGGACTTCTTCGGTACACTGCCACACGGCTGGGAAAAAGTGGGCAGTGGGACTTCTTCAGTACACTGACACACTGGTGGTGAGTAGTGGGCAGTGGGTCCCCCTCAGCACACAGCCACAGTGCCGTGGAACAGCGGGTCTCTTTCAGTACACCGCCACACTGTTGTGGAAAAGCGGGCAATGGGCCCCCCTCAGTACACCGCAACACTGTTGGGGAGCAGGGGGCAGTGGGTCTTTTTCAATACACTTCTGCACTGCTATGGAGTACTGGGCAGCAGGACTCTTTCAGTACACCGCCACACCACTGGGGAGCAATGGGCAGTGGACCCCCCTCAATTCGTTGCCACACCCATGGGGAGCAGTGGGTAGTGCGACTGTTGCAGTACAGTGCCACACTGCCGTGGAGCACAGGGCAGTGGGACTTCTTCGGTAAACTGCCACACTGTTGGGGAGCAGTGGGCAGTGCACCTCTTTTAGGACACCACCCCACAGCTGGGGAGCAGTGGACACTGGATCCCCCTTAGTACACTGCCACATGGCTGGGGAGCAGTGGGTAGTGGGTCTCTTTATGTACACTGCCTCACTATTGTGGAGTAGTGGGCGGTGGGTCTCCCTAAGTAGACTGCCGCACTGCTGGGGAGCAGTGGGCAGTGCGTCTCTTTCAATACACCGCCACACTGTTGTAGAGCAGTGGGCAGTGGGACTCTTTTAGTACACTGCCAGACTGTTGTGGAGCATTGGGCTGCCAAGGAGCATTGGGCACTGGGTTCTTTCAGTACACCGCCCCACTGCCGTGGAGCAGTGGGTCCCCCTCAGTACTTTGCCACACTATTGGGCAGCAGTGGCCCGTGTGTTTGCTTCAACACACTGCCACACTGCTGGAGAGCAATGGGCAGTAGGACCTTTTCAGTACACCGCCACACTTCTGTGGAGCAGTGGGCAGTGGGCCTTTTTTAGTACACCACCACATTGGTGGCGGGAAACGGGCAGTGGGCCTCTTTTAGTACACCGTCACATTGCTGGGGAGCAGTGGGGAGTGGGACTCTTTCAGTACACCGCCACACTGATGGGGAGCAGCGGGCAGTGGATCCCCCTCAGCACACCGCCACACTGCTGTAGAGCAGTGGGCAGTGGGACTCCTGTGGTACACTACCACAGTGTTGTGCAGCAGTGGGCAGTGGGACTCCTTCAATACACTACCACACTGCTGTGGAGCAATGGGCAGTGGGTCGCCCTTAGTACACTGCCTCATTTTTGGGAAACAGTGGGCAGTGGAACTCCTACAGTTTACTACCACACTGTTGGGGGGCAGGGGGCAGTGGGACTCTTTTAGTACATTGCCGCACTACTAGGGAGCAGTGGGTGGTGGGATCCTCTCAGTACACTGCCACAGGGCTAGGGAGTAGCGGGACTCCATTAGTATATCGCCACACTGTTCGGGAGCAGTGGGTAGTGCGGACTCTTTCCCTACACTGCCACACCGCCGGGAGACAGCGGGCAGTGGGCCTCTTTTAGTACACAGCCCACTACTTGAGAGCTGTGGGCAGCGGGACTCCTACAATACATTGCCTCACTGCGCTACATGGCAAGGCTAGGGAATTCTCCGTTGATAATATGTGCCGACTTTGAATTTCCGACTCTCCGATGAGAACGACATGCCCGGGGCAAATGTTCACGCTGTTAAGGAAAGGTCTCTCGTGGACATCAGGAGGGCCCGCGCGAGGGCGCGGGGGCATCAGCCATGCCCAACCTATCAAGGCGGTTCGGGCACGGAAACCCGCATTTATGGGATTCTAACGAACCCCAGAGTGGTCTCCCTGGTGCAAGATGAGAGGGTGATTAAAAAGCGAGGGCTGCCGGGTCACTCTATCCTGCGAATAGACATCAGCCTGGACATGGCGAACCAGAAGGTGACCAGATCAGAAGCCTAGAGGACCCCGAGGAGCATAACATGCACACGGAGGAGCGCCAACGGCAGGCCTCAACATTCTGGGACAGTGTACGCAGGCGCTGGAAAGCGGCTGTATGCGCCGAGGAAGTCAACGGAATGTGGCACACGTGGACATGGGCAGCGGAGGAATTCCTGTTGATGGAGCTCGGGTAGCCGGGCTCCATAGCTGGTCCAATAGCACGAGGGGATCTCCTCCTCCTTCGGCGCGGGCGGCATCTTCTTCGTGGTGACCACCACCAGCTTTCCGACTTTATCGATGATGCGCTTCCACTTGGTCGTGAGAGCATTAATTACTATCACGCCGAGCGGACACCCTTGCAGCACCCCAGCTGCCGGTACATGCCGCTGAACGCTCTAAGGAATCCATGTTCTTCCATCAGTGCCATCGAGATGGCCTGCGGTATTAGGTCGAAGCACTTTGCGTAATCAGGGGCCTGCCCCCATCAGTGGTGTCTTGAGCGCCTGTGCTAGCTCCACCAAGGGAGTGAGGACCGCCGCGGCGTCTATGGGCCCCCGGTGGGGGCAGAACCCGGACGCCTCTGGATGTACCCACTTCTCCTGCCACTGCAGTGTGTCTTTGTAAATAAACCGTTGGGGTATATTTGGGTTCTTGCTCTTTTTCCGTGAAATCTCTTCGTTTTTCAAAATCAACTTTCCAAAAGTTCTTTCATCCTTCCAAACTCTTTTCTGAGTATCCCACAACGCGAGCACGATGAACATCATTCATGATTACAATAAATGAATAGAGTGTTCATTTAGCATGCCTGCACAACAAAATAATGCAGGGCCTGCCAACAACAACCTAAACTATGCATGCCAAAAAATATACATGACACTCAGCACTTTTCTATAATAAAAAAGTAATCTTTCAGGCGTGTCCTGCATGCGATATTATCCTGCGAAACTACAACGCAATCTCTGTGATGTCTCCGTGCGCGTGCTCTGTCTGATTGCGCTTCTGTTTCCTGTTTCTAAATCTTTTACCCCACTAGATACTGTGCTGAAGGGGGGGCTGTCAAATAGGTATGTGGGTCTGATGCCCAGGGTATAGCACTCCCCTCCCAAAACGTTTCGTGGGGGCACCAAGGGTAGACCCTTGAAATGTTTGAAATAAAAACTGATACCCTGGCATCTGTCTCACTTACCTTACCAACCCCAAACTCTTTGTGGTCCTTCATGGGCCTTATGTCCCTTTAAACTACCCCACTGAGTTTGGTTTTCTCTATACTGTTTACTACTCACATGGCATCTACTACGTTGTGGTCCCAAAAGCATAGCATGGGCCACCTGCACAAATCTCGCGACAGTTAGCAATTTTGTAGTCGCCGACAAAACAAAAAAAAAACAATTTCAGAATTGCATACACCGGACAGCCTGCAAACAGCACCCTTGCACGAACCAACAGTACAAAGAAAAAGATGAGCTCTGCATTTCAGAAGAAAATGCAGTGCACTACCATTCATGTTAATATACCACTGATAAGCCACTAGGCTCCTGCACAGGACCGATGCTGCAAAACACGTGAATTTTGTTTCAAAATCCAGACCACACTTGTACCTTTGCCCTCAAAGCAACGCACTGCTCATACACGTCGTAATTAGTGAACTTGTCCGTGAATCCACAGTCAACATGGTCACAAAGACCCTGTGCAACACACAGAAGTCCAGTCTCCGAATACTTTACAGAGCACATGCATACACGATGTGTAAAATGCAATCACCATGCTATTTAATAATCGTTAATTATTCCGTCGTAATTTTGTCTGTGCTCTGTCGTAATTCTGTCTGTACTCTGTAGTATTGATGTCGTCTGTATTACATTGTCAGGCCTATCGCTCGCGAGCGACCTCGCAGATGAGTCGCGATCGCCGGAGTCTGTACTCTGCTGCCTACTACTAACACTCCCCTCCTAAGGCAGCGCCCTGGCGAGAAAGCACAGCCAGAAAAAGGGCGCGCCTGGTAGATCTACTTAGTAGGAGGCAGCGGACGTCGCTGAGAGGATTACTGCATAGAAAGAAAATCCTGTAGCGCACTCCGGCGCGGAAAAATGTCAGCAGCGACGGGGGGTAGGGGCTCCCCATCAGCTCAAAGCCAGCAGTGAGGATCAGCTCTGAGGGGGGGGGGGGCAACAACGACATGTGTTTTCTTCGTTTTTTTTTCACGAAGAAGATGGAGGATCACAGGTAGAGAAAGTGCGTCGGCCGCAAGCAGAGCGACTGGGTATGGGCTCAGGACCCCAGTCTGAAGGAAGACGGCAACGCACGGCACGTCAGCACCACACTGGCGACACTGACGGCTGCTGCAGGCAACGACTGCGATGCTGACGACGGCGACGACTGCTGCTGTCGACGACGCTGACGACGACGATGACTTCTGCTGTTGACGACGACACGTGCTGTGGACGTTTGCGCAGCAGCACAGCGACACACCGGGACGCGTGCAGAACACGCCGACGACGACATTGACGGCAACGACGACGTCGGTAATGGTCCGCACTGGGGTCCACGTGCTCACTGTCCATACTAATTAATAATTCAAAAAGGCAGAGGCCAGGTAGAGGCCAGCTGGCATAGGCATGGGCACGACATGGTACACAGGCTTGCCTTTACCCATGGAGAGCTGCAGTATCCCGTCTTGCCACAACCCCACCGAGCACCGGGCAAGTGGACCGCGTTCCGCATCTTGGCACACGCGCTTGGTGGTCTTGATGAATCAGGATGGAGGGACAGAGTCGGAGGGTAAGCGCAGAAATGAATCACTGGCAAACAGTTTTCCCTCTCCCCTTCCCAATAAAAATGCTGCTCGGCAACCCTCGACAGCCACCAAGGCCAGAGAGTCGCCCGAGACACTGAGACACACGGTGCTGGGCAAGAAGCGGAGGGTTAGCGCAGAAATGACTGGCTAGTCGCTCAGCTCGGTGCTGGTGGTGGCTGATCTGCGCCCGCGCTCTGACCTCAGGTCGCAGCCTGAAAACAAACACAGAAGCATGGCAGGATGGGAGAGAGAGCACAGGAGGGAAAAAGCAAATCGCCAGATGCATGGGTTGGATGTGGGCTCACTCGCAGGGCCCCTGCCACAGTGGGCGGGCCGAGGTCGTCTCCTCATGTAGCTCGCCAGGACCGCCACGCAGGGGTCGAGGAAGTAAGAAAAAGTGCTTTTCCATTGCTTTGGGACATACTCTAGTTGTATTAGAGATGCACTGAGCATCCATGCATTTTTATCTTAGTATTGGTCCAGCCAAAAGTGGTGATAACACATTTTGACCTATGGAACCAAACACCCAATCAGGATATGGATTGGACCCCTTAATCCCCTTTCAATCAGAAGTAAAACATCTTTTCCTGAGTTGACTGAGCACTGACATACCTAAGGTAGAGCCTATGAATTTATCTATGTTTTTCCATGAATACTTATCTGCCCTAGTGGTATGCACCATAGGGGGTTAGGCACCTCTTTTTGAGAGGTCCTGGGTTCAATTCCTGGTCAGCCTAACTAAGTAGGAAGATCCCAACTGAGTAGGAAGATCCCATGTGACATGGCAGTGACCTCATCGCCACATACCATGCCACCTCAGCACATATGGGAGCCAAAACAAAGAGTGCACATCTCCTAAGATGGCACTATGGAGAGAGAGTGATCCTGAGGCAGTTTTCTAACTCTTTTCCCAAAACATTTCAGCTATCTCTGTGAATATGCATTCATTTGTATCCTGAGTTGCAGTTTCTGTGAATATCTAATCATCTTTCACTGTTTTCACTGCAGCCCTTCATGCTTTGATCCTGAATTACCTTCTCCTTGCATACTATTGGCTTGGGCTATCCTGGATTGGGTTGGCTTTACTGTATTTCAACAAACAAAAGCTTTTCATCATCCAAAACCAGCAGCAGGACACCCTACAGCAACAACAAGCAGCAGGAGAAGCAAAAACACAGTGCTGAAAACACTATAAACTTTTCTGGTAGCAAGAGGCAGCCTGTCTCTGTGCACCGGCAGCGACCCCGCGCCGTACAACCAGTGCTCCGAGCAGGCAAACATAAGCAGAAGGGTGGATTAAGATGGATCCAGGAAGAGTGGACGCCGAGGTGAACACAGCGCCAGCGCCAGAGACACCGGCAAGGCCGGCGCCTGACGCTGTACCTTCGGTGGAGCCCTTACTTGGGCCAATGGATACGGCGGAGGACTCCTTGGATGGCCTCCAGACGGCCTTTGGGGCCCTGTCGGTGAAGGAAATGGTCTCTCAGCCTCAACCTGTGAAGAGGAAGAGAGGAAACGAGAGCGAGAAGGATGCTGGAGAAGGAGCAGACGAAGGAGAGGAGCAAGGGCAAGACCCGACGGATATCCCTACCTTCGAAGGCGCACCAAGCGCTTCTGGCCTCCAAGCATCACCCTCTCCCATAACCACCACACACCCAGCCGCCGCTACATCCACTTCCACAACCAACCAGCCTATGGCAGAGGGCACAGGCTTTACTGGCATGCCTCACTACCCCGCCTATGGCATGGGCCCACCTACCACTGCGCTCCTTGAGGCAACTACTGCCAGTGAACCAGTGGCTTCCAGCTCTGCGCCGCGTTGGTATGCGGCTGACCATCCCCATCCACTTCACTCCACTGGAACCTACATGGAAGTTCCTGGGTATGCTCCTGGGTGTGCACCTGGGTATGCACCCCTGAGTGGGTTGAGGAGAGGACCAGAGTCTCTGGGAGGCAGGAGTAGAGGATCGGGAAGATCCTCCAACAGGTCCCTGACGCGGTCGGAGATCAACGAGGTGCTCCAAGGAGCCACTTCGAAAATCGTGAGCGACCTCACGCAAGAGATCAGGGAGAAATTGCAGCCCCTGATGATCCCGTCCCATGCGTCACCTACGACAGTGGGGATGTCACCCCACCGAGTACAGGCTAACCACCTGGCGGCAGGGTTGACGAATACCCTGGGGAGCCTGAGGAGCCGACCGATGCCGACTCCTGCAGTAGTACCAAGAAGCCCATTCGTCCCGAGGACAGCCCAGCCGCCCTACAGTCACGTGACGAACTCGACGAGGGCCGAGCTGGACCAGCTGGGGCTGACAGCCCTAAGGGCTATGGTGGACGTGGAGCCTTATGGCTCCAGTGATCTAGGCGGAGACCCCTCCGATGATGGGCCGCCTTCGATGACTTCTTCTTCGCCATCGGATGACGAAGACCCTGAGGACCCCGAGGACTCCAAGGGTAAGAAGAAGAAGAAGAAGAAGAAGAAGACCCGACGCCCTGAAGGACGCCGAGCTCAGGAGGCGAAGGCTATTGCCACCTCCAAGATAGTGGTGAACCTGCCTGAATTCACAGGCAAGGACCTCAGCGAGTTCGCTGAGAACTTTGGCCGGTTCCTACGACTGACCGGCCAAACCCACGCGAGTGGGCGAGTGAAGTGCGACCTGCTCCTGCAGTGCTGCAAGACGAAGTACCTGGAGAAGCAGGTCAGGCAGATCGTCACCAACTCCGCCACCTTTGCCGACGTGTTGGTTGCCCTGGAGAGGCAGTACCCAACCTACGAGACCGACCTCTCCATCAGGGCCGAGATCCAGAACCTGCCCGTGCTGCCGAACAACCCCAAACCCGGCAGGGTCTCCGAGCTGTTGGCGGACCTGGACCACTGGGCTGGGCGACTGACGCCCGGTTCCTACAGCAGCGACGACCTGCTGTTTTGGTTGTGCTCCAAGCTCCCCCGTGAGCTATGGGACGAGTGCCGTCTGACGGCTGAGCGCAAGGCTAGATCCCTCCGCTACGAGGATCTATGCGTGCTGCTCCTGGAGATGGCGCTGGAGAAGGAGAGCGACCAACACCTGAACCACTACCGTCCTGGTGGTGGAGGTTCTGGAGGCAAAGGGTACCAAGGGTCCCGACCTGGGCAGGGGACTACCCCCAAACACGCCCACGCCCGCCTAATGGAGAACGTGAAGGAGCTATTCTGGTGTGATGCCAGAGATGAACAGGGCCACCTGCAGCATGCCTCCGACTGCGAGCAGCGAGACTGCTTTGTTGTCCAGGGGAAGCAGCAGGAAAAGATCACCGGCGCCAAGGTGAAGATGCCGGATCATTACCGCTGCACCATCACGTGTGCATTCTGCGGTAAGCGGAAGCACTATGAGGACGAGTGCTACCATAAGCAACGCCTATCGGCGAAGCTTAAGGGGGAAGATCCTGGCAAAAGCTCAGGCAAAGGTGGAGGCAAGGCCAAAGGCAACGACTCCGGCAAGGGCAAGTCGAAAGGACGTGGTCAAGGTGGTCAAGACAAGGGTCAAGGCGGACGAGGAGGAGGCGCTAATCGCCAGAACGACAACAAGAACAAGGACAAGAACGGAGGTAACCCCAACCCTAATCCAGGGGGGAACTCCGAGCCCTCTGGAGGGCAGTCTGGACCTACCACACGCTCACAGACGCAGGCCCAGCAAGAACAAGGAGCCAAGCGTGAGCATGAAGGTGGTGACGACGGCAACGCCAAGAAGAGAAGCCGTTTCATGAGGATGGCCCGCAAATTGCGGAACAAGGGGTTCGAGGTGACCTGTCCCGCGGAGTTCTGACGGGGACGCTCTGGTGGCACCCAAGACCTGGTGTTTTGGGTACGTATCCGACTAGGGGGACGTGAATACCTGGGGGTACTGGATACTGGAGCCACAATATCGATAGTGGCCAAGAAAATTTTACCTTGTGGGAGCCTGAAGAACACCATGACCACCGCCGCTATACGGATGGGGGATGGACATGTGGTGCACAGCTGCGGGGACTGCGAAGTGGAGGTACCTATGGGCTCCAAGACTATCGCCCATCGGTTCTATGTGATGGACACTGATGCCTTCGACTTTGTACTGGGTACTGACTTCTTCGTGCAGCACTCCCAGATACAATCCCTGACGCTGCAAGCGCCCTACCTCCTATACGTGGACCACGGCAGTGGCAGAGAGTCTGTGCCACTGGAGCAGTCGGAACATACCTCGAGTTACCTGAGACTATCGAAGGAGGAGCCCTCGAACATGATGGCGGCCTCCAAAACTGAAGACTATCAACTATTGGGGGAAGTCCTAGACCAAGGTCTGAGGGAGTTGGGTTACTCTCGAGAAGACCTAAGTGTGGAACTGTTCGCCAGCGACAAGCAGCATGTACTGGACCTATACTGCAGCAAGGGGAAGAACTGCAGCTACAAATTTTACTGGCCCTCTTTCGGGATGGCCTACGGGAACCCCAGATTCAGTGAACTGGGGAAGGTGCTGACCAAGGTGGCCTTGGAACGTTCCCGTATGGTCCTGTGTTCCCCCGATTGGGGAGCCCACGGGGGCAACGAGTACTGGCGAACCCTCCTTGATAAGCTGACTATCAGCTCTGTGCGGTTACCTGATGAGGCCATCTACGTGCCTCTGGGACGCAAGACGCCCATTGGGAAGCCCGGATGGGGGAGTATGCTCAGCGTGGTGGACGGAAGTCTTACCACCATCCCCTGGGAAGACCTGGACCCTACTCTGGTCCAGGCTATACAACGAGAAAGCGATGGACTCGCCTTGGGTGACTTGAAGGATCGCCTACGACCTCAAGATGCTGTTGAAACTACACCCGGAGGAGATGAGTACGTCGTGACTGACACCAACGCCCCCAACTCTCCCTGTCATGTACCTGTTCCTGATGGAGTCTCTGAGTGTGGACTATCTGAGCTACCTAGCTCTATCCACTCAGACGACGAAACTGAGCACGACGCCTTCTTCGTGCAGACTGCGGTGGAAGAAGTGGAGAACGCCGAGTACGTCGCCCCACTAAAACCCCTACTCTCCATGAGGGTGGAAGACCCCGTGGATGAAGAGCTGGACCCTCGATCCAGGCTCAGGGAGTACGTGGATTCCAAGAGGAAGTTGGTGGCGAAAAAGCTATGCTACGCGAAGCCTACCCGCAGCTCGTGGCCACTGAAGCAAAAACGTATGGGAGACCTATCCCAACTGAAGGAGGACCTCGAACAGAAGATCACCACCTGGCAAAGGGAGGTGGATCTCAAGCTCATGAAGAGCGTATGGGGTGCCCATGTGAGGACCCCAGATGAGGACGACCTCTCGGAGGAATGTGTATGTGAACCCCCTAAAGCGTGCCTATGTTGCCATCGTCCACCGGAGATGGTTGAGCAAGACCTTCTGTATGCCTACCAAGGGCTGAAGGATGCTACCGCGGGCGAAGAGTCGGTGGAGGACCACCTCCCGACGTCTATTCAAGGGGCAAGCAACTTACACTCCGACGAGGACATGGAGGACAAGATCAAGGTACTGGACCCGCGGGTACAAAAGCTGATAAGGACCTATCTGGAGGTGTTCGGAGAACTACCCCCTCCAGCCTCATGCGACAAGCTGGTACAGATGGACCTCAAGCTGAAACCCGAGTTCGTGGGTCACAAGATCCGGAGGAGACCCTATCCAGCTCCTAAAGAGCAGGCCGACGAGATTGAGCGACAGATACAAGAATGTATCGACGCTGGCCTAGTCCTGGAGTACAAGGATGGGGACTACCCCCTACACTGCAGCCCCTGTTTCCTGGTGGCTAAACCTGGGTCTACAGCCAAACGGCTGGTAGTGGACTATGGAGAGCTGAACAAGAAGACGCTGAACCACTCAGGGTCCATTCCCAATATGGAGTCTACCCTGGAGAAGATAGCCTCCTGTCGCTACAAGACCAAGATGGACAAGCGAAGAGGATTCTGGCAAGTGGACCTGACGCCCAACGCGCAGGAACTACTGGCCTTCATCACCCCTCAGGGGAGGGTGTTCAAGTGGAAGGTCATGCCATTCGGCGTGGCTAACGCCCCCGCTCTGTTCCAAGAGCTGATGAACAAGATCTTGTCCATCCTACGACGGAGACCTAAGGTGCAGGAGCTCATATCCCGTGGGGCCCAGATGGAAGCTCACAGCGACGATGTATGCCTCGGGACCAATACCCAGGAGGATCACCTAATCCTCTTGGGTGAGTTCTTTGCGGTCTGCCAGGAGAACCACACACGACTCAAGCTGGAGAAGTGTGAGTTCATGCAGGAGACCATGCAGTACCTGGGGTTTGACGTTGGCTATGGGTGGTGGACCCCAGCGGCCTCTAAGGCCAAACCCCTGATGGATGCCAAGGTACGACACGAAGACCCCAAGAAAGGACTTCATGATGTACGCAGTTTCATTGGGGCGTGCAACTTCTATCGCCGCCACATCAAAAACTTCACCTACACCAGCGCGGTACTGACTGACTTGATCAAGAAGAGTACTACTTGGCGCTGGGGCCCACAAGAGCAACAAGCGTTTGACGAGCTCAAAGACAAGGTAGCCAACGCTAAGTGCTTGGGCGTGCCTAGGGCACAAGGGGAGATTATCCTGGTGACCGACGCCAGCAATGTGGGCGGTGGTGGAACGTTGTTCCAATGGCAAGCACTAGAGAAGGAGGAGTTCGACTCGGCCATTTCCCAATGGGGGACGGAAGGTCTCAACCGAGATGGAACCCTCAAGCACAGCTACCCTGACGACAAGTGGGTCCTAGTACCTCTGGGCCACTGGAACTGGAAGTGGAACCAGGCCAGGGGGAACTACTCCACCTATGAGCAGGAACTGCTCGCGGGTATGCTGGTGCTATCCTCACAAGCACGACTATTGGGGAGTAACCCTGTGGTCTGGCTATGCGACCAAGAACCGGTTCGCAGTTTCCAGAAGGGCCCCCCACCTGAGAAGGCCAAGCTACGTCGCTGGTGGACCTACCTCAGTCAACTACGGCTGACGGTACACCATATCCAGGGAGTGAAGAACCAGTGTGCCGACTACATCAGCCGAAACAACTTCGACGCCCTGATTGGTGCCCGGTCTGAAGCGCTGGCTAAGGAAGCGTTCAGCCGTATGGACGTACACCTGGACCTGAACATGACCATGATACGCCCCCTGGATGGACTCCAACAATCGGAGTACCTACAGGAGTTTGGGGATATCTACCGGCGCCTGGAGAAACGCCTTGAACCCCTCCTGGTCAACCAAGACCAGTGGAAGCGGGACAAGAGCTACCTCTGGCACGAGGACCGCATCGTGGTGCCTAGTGACCGAGTCCCAGCGCTGCTGAAGTGGACCCATGAGTCCAGTGGTCATGTGGGTGCTGACCGTACCCTGAGGCTGTTCAAGCAGTGGTTCCACACTACGTGGACGGACGACCAACTGCGGAAGACGCTCCTGCCTATCGTGGACAAGTGCCCGTGCAGGTCCTGTAAACCAGGGGATATCAGGGACAGAGGTCTCTACTCGACCCTGCCCATCCCTCACTGTGCTAACAGTGTTCTATACGTGGACTACACGGAGATGCCGAAGTTCGGGGGCTATGACTTCGCCCTCGTGGTAACCTGTGGGTTGACCAGGTTTACCAGGGTGTTCCCATGTACCAAGCACATCACCGGAGAGGAGACTATCAAGATACTCCTGGAGGAGTGGTTTTGTGTCTATGGGGCGCCCAAGGAGATCAACTCCGATGAGGACGTACGAGTACGCTCAGATACTGGCTGGTACAAGAGGGTCCTGAGGTCCCTCAATGTCCAGGTATCTACGGGGATTCCCTACTCTCACACGAGCAACCCCCTATGTGAGCGACAGATTCGTGTCCTGAAGGAGAACGTCAGGATATGGTGCAAAACTGAACGCACCAGAGACTGGGTGAGACTACTCCCCGTCATATCCTTGATGATGAACTCCCAAGAGAGTTCAGCTACTGGCTACTCGCCACATGAGCTATTCATGGGGCGCCCGGCATGGTTCCTACATGCCCCCTATCCAGAGGACACCCATTCCTCTGTGGGTGAATGGGTCCAAGAGCAACAAGCGAAGGTGGACAAGGCCAAGGCTATGCTCCAGAGAGTGAGGGAGCGTCAGTGGAACAAGAAGAACAAGCACCGTGTACCGGCCACCTACCAAGAAGGGGACTGGGTGCTGGTGCACCACAGTCGACTACCCGCCTGGCCACGCTCTACCAGCGATGACCCATACTTCGGGCCGTACAAAATCCTATCTGTGGATGGGCACCGTATCACCGTGCGGTGTTCTCCCCGGCTAGGGGGGACCCTGGTGTGCGCCGCTCAACACCTGAAGCGCTACCATGATCCTGAAGACCTCTGTGGGGAGGAGTGGGAGCTGAACGACGAGGAAATCGCCGCTCTGGACCTACAAGGGGCTGCTAGCCCTATGGAAGTTGAAGGTGAACTCCCCGACATGAACGCCGAGGAGATGGCTAAGGAGGGCTTCTACCTGGTGAAGTCTGTCCTACGCCACCGCTATCGCCAGGGTTGGCGCTTCCTCACCCTCTGGGAAGGGTTTGGAGTCGAAGAGGCCACCTGGGAGCCCTTCTCTGCATTTGTTCTACCTGAGGGACGTCTAAACTCAGTTCTGGTTGACTACTTGTCCCAGAACAACCTTGGTGAGTTACTGAGGCTCGCTGAGGCGCTTGCCTCCAAGAATAAAGCTAGGGACTGAACCTTACCCTTACCTGCCAAAGCGTATGTGTGAGTGTGCTAGTCCTAAGGTCCTGAGAGCAAGCCGCAGAAGTGGTGTCCTAATTATACCCAAGTCTGCGCCCTTGCTGAACCTGGAGGGTTGGCTTATTGATGCCACGGGGTACGCCCCGGGTCTCCCCTCCCCTATGCGCCCAATTTCTGTGCTGGCGCAAAACCTTGGGGGAATACCCAGAGTGTTAATCCAGGTATTGTTTTCCCTACCTACCTGTCTACTACAGGGAGGGGTGGCCAAAAGCTATGAAGGCATGCAAAACGCCTGTTTGCTATGTGGCCAAAAACACTAGCCTAACCCACTGTCACAGCCCACCAACCCAGCTAAAATTGCAGGAAAAGGGTGGGACAGTGACACGCCCCCTACAGGTCCTACACACCCTACAGTGGCACCATCCTGGTGGGCGAGCGCTGGGCAACTGGCTCTAGCCCCCACGCAGGACTACCACTCCTACACGCACACTCTACTTGGCGTTGCGAAGAGGAAGTTCTCGAGGGTCCTAGCGACCCACCTGTGAAATGACAAGAGAACACAGCGCTGCTAAGCAACTGTGGCCTCACAGGGGACGCCACAACGCGTTTCCCCTGCAAGGGCTTGGAGGGAAGGAGTGCTCTCGTGTGCAAGGCGCAGATGTCGATGAAGTCGGACTCCCTGCTCTGCCACAGGCGGAGCGGAGTTACTTGTTTGTGTGATCTGCGCCCCTGTTTAGCAGGGCATAAAAAAATGCTGCTGCACCACTCACCCTACCTGCCCACCTGTAAAACAAAGGCAAATGAAAGGGCGTTTGCGGCGGAGGAACCAAGGCACACTCCAGGTATTATACCCTTCTCAGTGTGCCCTATAATACGCTGTCCGCAAACACGCTGCATGGAGCAGCTACCCTTATCAAGCAAGCAAGCGTTAAGGGACTCCTCAGGTTCTCTTAAAGAACGTACCGAGGAGCCCCTGGGTAGCCTAAACAAGGTTTACCGTGCGCACTTCGCGTGGCCTACCCTTTAATGCGTGTGTGCATGCACGACTATGCACAATCACGTGGGCAAACCTGCCCATCTCCACAACAATCTTGACTCCACCAGGGGGTGGCCCCGCCTGGGCGTACCTACCTTACCTACCGCTGGGAAGTGAAGCAAGGAGAGACGACAAAAGGGGCGCACGCGAAGAACGTTGCTATGCACTTGTGTGTATGACTAATCACCCTGATCTGACCGCTAATCATCTGCAATCTTTCTAATCAATCCCTCTACCGCGTCCTATCGTGGTTATCGTTGTTAACGCTGCTACACGACTCGGTCACGGAGACTCGAGACGAGCAATGTGTATGCGGCATGCAAGACGAGCATACCTGTAGTTTATACCTGATTCATTGAAGTCTTTTCAATTGATTTTCGAATTCTTGAATTTTTGAAGCTTCTATTAGTGTGGGTGGAATCTGTATGTTTGTTTATTAATGTGTGTCTCGTCATTTTCAAGACTACGTGATACATACGTTTATAATTCCATTATTTTTCCATTTTCCGGCGCTTCGCTAGGAGCCGCTCCTGCGCGCCGCCATTTTATGCGTATGAATTTCTGGACTTAAAAAAATCCAGAGATGACTATAATTTCTATAAAAATGTGCTGAAGATGCACAATTGGATTCTGCTCAGGTGTGTCGTTTCAGAAAAATTCTGCGCCGTCATTTGACGGATTTTGGTGTCGTCGCTTCGTTTTTGCGTGGATTCGTCCATAATTCTCCCATTCCTGCCTCTGCAGATACCCAGGCGCAGCCTCGCTGAGTAGGCCGTGTTCGGGCCGAAACGCAGGTGCCTGGAGAGACTGAGCAGAACCAAGACCCCACCAAGGGGCAAATTAATTTTTTTTCGACTCCCTACGCCCTAAGACAGGTCACAGGTCGCCAGCAGGTTTACGAGAACCCATGCGAGTGTGTATAATGTGTCTTGCGTTTGGGTTATGTCGACGCTGCGTCTTGGAGGAAGGGATGCATATGCACATGTTTGGCATGCTCCCAATCTAACCCAACCAAGCCACAGTAGCCCCGGCAGCGCCAAGAGCGCTGAGTCTTCTGTAGGAAACTGTACAATCAGAGCAGCAAAAGGACGCCAGCCATGGTGAGCGCCCATTTTTCAGTGTGAGGGAGACTGTAGGTATTTTAAAGTAGATGTGGAAACCAAGGAAAGGCCAAGAAAAATTCCCTTTTCTCCTAAAATGCGACAGTGGTGGCCACCACAGCACAAGGGGGGAGTAAGAAAAAGTGCTTTTCCATTGCTTTGGGACATACTCTAGTTGTATTAGAGATGCACTGAGCATCCATGCATTTTTATCTTAGTATTGGTCCAGCCAAAAGTGGTGATAACACATTTTGACCTATGGAACCAAACACCCAATCAGGATATGGATTGGACCCCTTAATCCCCTTTCAATCAGAAGTAAAACATCTTTTCCTGAGTTGACTGAGCACTGACATACCTAAGGTAGAGCCTATGAATTTATCTATGTTTTTCCATGAATACTTATCTGCCCTAGTGGTATGCACCATAGGGGGTTAGGCACCTCTTTTTGAGAGGTCCTGGGTTCAATTCCTGGTCAGCCTAACTAAGTAGGAAGATCCCAACTGAGTAGGAAGATCCCATGTGACATGGCAGTGACCTCATCGCCACATACCATGCCACCTCAGCACATATGGGAGCCAAAACAAAGAGTGCACATCTCCTAAGATGGCACTATGGAGAGAGAGTGATCCTGAGGCAGTTTTCTAACTCTTTTCCCAAAACATTTCAGCTATCTCTGTGAATATGCATTCATTTGTATCCTGAGTTGCAGTTTCTGTGAATATCTAATCATCTTTCACTGTTTTCACTGCAGCCCTTCATGCTTTCATCCTGAATTACCTTCTCCTTGCATACTATTGGCTTGGGCTATCCTGGATTGGGTTGGCTTTACTGTATTTCAACAAACAAAAGCTTTTCATCATCCAAAACCAGCAGCAGGACACCCTACAGCAACAACAAGCAGCAGGAGAAGCAAAAACACAGTGCTGAAAACACTATAAACTTTTCTGAGGATGCTACACGTGTCTCACCAGTTTTCGATATGCAATGACAGGCAGGACCCCTGCAGGGTCGAACCATAAACTCAGATATTGGTATACTGGCAGAGCCCTGCCGAGGCGGGCCGAGCCATCTCCCCTACATGAAAACTGCGGCAAAAATTCAGGGTAGAGCCTCTCTGGGGGCCGAACCCGACAGCAAGAATTCAGGGTAGGGCCCGTTTGGGGGCCGAACCCAACACAAAAACTCAGTGTAGGGCCTTACTGGGGGCCGAACTCGACTTACCCGTGCACTAGGGCCCGCTACCGTATGGCGGTGGGCCGAGGTGTAATGGGCACCGCCTTGAGATATTGTAGGTGACATGTAGTGAAGGTAAGTGACATGTAGTCAATGTAGGTGACACGTAGTGAATGTAGGGGACCTAACGGTGGCGGGGAGGGACGGGAGGTCACAATGGGACCTGAATGCCATGCTTGGCATTGTAGGCCCGCCAGGGGTCGCACACGTGGTGCAAAAATTGGTCCCTGGTCTCCCATGTCCACTCCTGGTGACCTTTCCACTTGACAAGCCATTTCTGGACCTTGCCGTTACCCCGAGTGGAAGGCACCTCCTTGACATCCACCACATCCTCCACCACCCAGCTGTCGTCGTGTTCGCAGGAGGGACGGAGCGTGTGGTGGTCGCATTTCAGCTTAACGCCCGACAATAGCGGCAGGGCCAGCTTGAGACGGCCTATCCCCAAAATTTGAGGTCCCTGGGCGGTCGCCACACGGTATCGACCCCCGCCCATAATTTCGAGGATCTCATATGGTCCCGACCAAATGCGGGCCAGCTTGTCAAAATGCCTGTCCCCGCTTTTGGGCAAATTGCGGACCCAGACGCGGTCACCCACTTCCCACAATTTTTCAGGGTGCGTCTTTCGAAATTCTTTTTCGTGTTTTTCATGGATGGCCGTCAGCTTTTGCTGAACCTCCTCACGCTCGCGCCCGAGACGCAAGAAAAAATCAAGGGCGTCTTCGCACCCGTTTTCCTCCACAATGGGAGGCATGTCCCCGAATCCAATTGGATCCCTCCCGAACAAGAGACGGTGGGGAGAGTACGGCGCTATGGCACCCCACAGTGTTGAAATCACTATAAAACTTTCTGGTAGCAGAGGCAGACTGTCTCTGCGTACCGGCAGCAACCCCGTGCCGTACATCCAGTACGCCGAGATCAGTCATATATAAGCAAAAGGGCGAGAATATGGACACAAGGAAAGAGGACACCGACGTGAGGACGGCGCCTGAGGCACCAGCAATGCCAGCACCTGGTGAACCTGGACCTGGACCTAGCGCTGTACCTTCGGAGCCCTTACATGGGCCAGTGGACTTGGCGGAGATTCGCTGGAAGGACTTCAGTCGGCCTTCCGGGCCCTCTCAGTCGAAGAGGTGGACAGCAATCCTGTGAAGAGGAAGAGAGAGAGAGAGAAGGAAGCTGGAGAGAGCATAGCAGACGAAGGAGCAGACCAAGGGCACGACCCGACGAATGATCCTACCTTCGAGGGCGCACCAAGCGCTTCTGGCCTCCACGCATCACCCTCTCCTACTACCACCGCACTCCCAGCTCCAGACCCAGCCGCTACAACATCCACACCCATAGCCAACCCGCCTATGGCTGAGGGCACAGGCTTTACTGGTATGCCTACCTACCCTGCCTATGGTGTGAACCCACCTACCACTGCGTTTCCAGAGACAACTACTACCAGTGCGCCGGTAGCCTCCAGTCCTGCGCCGTGATGGTATGCGGCTGACTACCACCATCCTCTACCCACTACGGGAGCCTATGTGGATGTTCCTGGGTATGCAACCTTGAGTGGGCTGAGGAGAGGACCTGAGTCATGCGGGAGCAGGAGTAGAGGATCGGGGAGATCCTCCAACAGGTCCCTGACGCGATCAGAGATAAAAGAGGCTCTTCGAGGAGCCACCTCTGAACTTGTGGTGGATCTCACTCAAGAGATTCGAGACAAACTGGAGCCCCTGATACCGCCCCAAGCGTCGACTACCACGGTGGGAATGTCACCCCATCGAGTACAGGCTAACCACCTGGTGGCAGGGTTGACAAACACCCTGGGGAGCCTGCGGAGCCGACCGATGCCGACCCCTGCAGCGATACCGAGAAGCCCTTTCGTACCGAGGACGGCCCAGCCACCCTACAGCCACGTGGGGAATTCTACGAGAGCCGAGCTGGACCGACTGGGGCTGACTGCCCTGAGGGCAATGGTGGACGTGGAGCCCTGTGGCTCCAGTGACCTAGGCGGAGACCCCTCTGACGATGAGCCGCCTTCAATGACTTCTGCTTCGCCCTCGGAGGACGACGACCCTGAGGACCCCGAGAACCCAAGTGGGAAGAAGAAGAAGAAGAAGAAGAGGACCCGACGCCCTGGGGGACGCAGGTCTCAGGAGGCTAAGGCTATTGCCACCTCCAAGATCGTGGTGAACCTGCCTGAGTTCACAGGCAAGGACCTCAGCGAGTTAGCTGAGAATTTTGGCCGGTTTCTCCGATTGACCGGCCAAACCCACGCTAGTGGACGGCAAGCAGATCGTGACTAAGTCCGCCACCTTTGCCGACGTGTTGGTTGCCTTGGAGAGGCAGTACCCCACCTATGAAACCGACCTCTCCATCAGGGCCGAGATCCAAAACCTACCCATGCTGCCCAACAACCCCAAACCTGGCAGAGTCTCTGAGCTATTGGCTGACCTGGATCACTGGGCTGGACGATTGACGCCCGGTTCCTACAGCAGCGACGACTTGCTTTTCTGGTTGGTGGCTAAGCTCCCTCGAGAGCTGTGGGACGAGTGCCGTTCAACGGCAGAACGCAAGGCTAGAGCCCTCCACTACGAGGATCTATGTGTACTACTCTTGGAACTGGCGCTGGAGAAAGAAAGCGACCAGCACCTGAACAACTACCGTCCTGGAGGTGGAGGCTCCGGAGGCCAAGGCAAAGGGTACCAAGGATCCAGACCTGGGCAGGGGACTACCCCCAAACACGCCCGTATCATGGAAAACGTCAAGGAGCTCTTCTGGTGTGATGCCAGAGACGAGCAGGGCCACCTGCAGCACGCCCCTGACTGCGAGCAGCGAGACTGCTTCGTAGTCCAAGGGAAGAAGCAGGAGACCAACACCGGCGCCAAGGCGAAGATGCCGGATCACTACAGGTGTACTATCACCTGTGCCTTCTGTGGGAAGAGGAAGCACTACGAGGATGAGTGCTACCACAAGCAACGCCTGTCGGCGAAGCTGAAGGGTGAGGATCCAGGCAAAGCCTCTGGCAAAGGTGGAGGCAAAGGCAAAGGCAACGACTCCGGCAAGGGCAAGTCGAAAGGACGTGGACAAGGGCAAGACAAGAGTCAAGGTGGACGAGGAGGAGGCGCTAACCGCCAGCCAGACAAGGACAACAAGAATCCTGACAAGAACGGAGGCAACCCTAACCCTAATCCAGGGGGGAACTCCGAGCCCTCTGGAGGGCAGTCTGGTCCCACCACACGCTCGCAGACGCAGGCCCAGCGAGAACAAGGGGCCAAGCGTGAGCATGAAGGTGGTGAGGACAGCAACGCTAAAAAGAGAAGCCGTTTCATGAGGATGGCCCGCAAATTGCGGAACAAGGGGTTCGAGGTGGTGGTACCCGCTGAGTTCTGACGAGGACGCTCCGGTGGGGACATGGACCTGGTGTTCTGGGTACGTATCCGTCTTGGGGAACGTGAATACCCGGGGGTACTGGACACTGGCGCCACAATATCTATAGTGGCTAAGAAAATTTTACCTCGGGGGATCTTGAAGAACACCATGCCTACCGCGGCTATACGTACCGGGGATGGCCATGTGGTACACAGCTGTGGGGACTGTGAAGTGGATGTGCCTATGGGCTCACAAACTATAGCCCATCGTTTCTATGGCATGGACACTGAGGCCTTCGACTTCGTGCTGGGTACTGACTTCTTCGTGCAGCACACCCAGATTCAGTCTCTGACGCTCCAGGCCCCCTACCTCCTCTACGTGGACCACGGCAAAGGCACAGAGTCTGTGCCATTGGAGCAGTCTGACCACACCTCGAGCTACCTGCGGGTAACGAAGGAGAACCTGATGGCAGCCTCAAAAACGGAGGACTATCAACTATTGGGGGAAGTCCTAGACCAAGGTCTGAAGGAGTTGGGTTACTCTAGAGAAGACCTGAGTGTGGAGTTGTTCGCCAGCGACAAGCAACATGTACTGGACCTTTACTGCAGCAAGGGGAAGAACTGCAGCTACAAATTTTACTGGCCCTCTTTCGGGATGGCCTACGGGAACCCCAGGTTCAGTGAACTGGGGAAGGTCTTGACCAAGGTGGCCTTGGAACGTTCCCGTATGGTCCTTTGTTCCCCCGATCGGGGAGCCCATGGGGACAACGAGTACTGGCGAAACCTCCTGGACGGGCTGACTATCAGCTCTGTTCGGTTACCTGATGAGGCCATCTACGTGCCTCTGGGGCGTAAGACGCCTATTGGGAAACCCGGATGGGGGAGTATGCTCAACGTGGTGGACGGAGGTCTTACCTCCATCCCCTGGGAGGACCTGGACCCGACTCTGGTCCAGGCAATACAACGAGAAAGCGATGGACTCGCCTTGGGTGACTTGAAGGATCGACTACGACCTCAAGATGCTATTGAGACTATACCCGGGGGAGATGAATACGTCGTGACTAACACCAACGCCCCCAACTCTCCCTGCCATGTACCTGTTCCTGATGGAGTCTCTGAGTGTGGACTATCCGAGCTACCTAGCTCAATCCACTCAGATGACGAAACTGAGCACGACGCCTTCTTCGTGCAGACCTGTGTGGAGGAAGTGGAGAACGCCGAGTACGTCGCCCCACTGAAACCCCTACTCTCCATGAGGGTGGAAGACCCCGTGGACGAAGAGCTGGACCCCCGATCCAGGCTGAGGGAGTATGTGGACTCCAAGAGGAAGTTGGTGGCGAAAAAGCTATGCTACGCTAAGCCTACCCGCAGCTCATGGCCACTGAAGCAAGGACGTATGGGAGATCTATCCCAATTGAAGGAGGACCTCGAACAGAAGATCACCACCTGGCAGAGGGAGGTAGATCTTAAGCTCATGAAGAGCGTGTGGGGTGCCCATGTGAGGACCCCAGAGGAGGACGACCTCTCAGAGGAATGTGTATGTGAACCCCCCCGAGCGTGCCTATGTTGCCATCGTCCACCGGAGATGGTTGAACGAGACCTACTATATGCCTACCAAGGGTTGAAGGATACTACCAAGGGCGAAGAGTCGGTGGAGGATCACCTCCCGACGTCTATTACTCAGGGGTCAAGCAATTTACACTCTGACGAGGACATGGAGGACAAGATCAAGGTATTGGACCCGCGGGTACAGACGCTTATAAGGACCTATCTTGAGGTGTTCGGGGAACTACCACCCCCAGCCTCATGTGACAAGCTGGTACAGATGGACCTCAAGCTGAAACCCGAGTTGGTGGGTCACAAGATTCGGAGGAGACCCTATCCAGCTCATAAAGAGCAGGCCGACGAGATTGAGCGACAGATACAAGAATGTATCGACGCTGGCCTAGTCCTGGAGTACAAGGACGGGGACTACCCCCAACACTGCAGCCCCTGTTTCCTGGTGGCTAAACCTGGGTCTACAGCCAAACGGCTGGTAGTGGACTACGGAGAGCTGAACAAGAAAACGCTGAATCACTCAGGGTCCATTCCTAACATGGAGTCTACCCTTGAGAAGATAGCCTCCTGTCGCTACAAGACCAAGATGGACAAGAGGAGCGGATTCTGGCAAGTGGACCTGACGCCCAACGCTCAGGAGCTACTGGCCTTCATCAGCCCTCAGGGGAGGGTGTTCAAGTGGAAGGTCATGCCATTTGGCGTGGCCAACGCACCCGCTCTATTTCAAGAGCTGATGAACAAGATCTTGTCCATCCTACGAAGGAGACCTAAGGTGCAGGAACTCATATCCCGTGGGGCCCAGATGGAAGCACACATTGACGATGTATGCCTTGGGACCAATACCCAGGAGGATCACCTAATCCTCTTGGGTGAGTTCTTTGCAGTCTGCCAAGAGAACCACACACGACTCAAGCTGGAGAAGTGTGAGTTCATGCAGGAGACCATGCAGTACCTGGGATTTGATGTTGGCTATGGGTGGTGGACCCCAGCGGCCTCTAAGGCCAAACCCCTGATGGACGCTAAGGTACGACACGAAGACCCCAAGAAAGGACTTCATGATGTACGCAGTTTCATTGGGGCGTGCAACTTCTATCGCCGCCATATCAAAAACTTCACCTACACCAGCGCCATTCTTACGGACTTGATCAAGAAGAGTACTACGTGGCGCTGGGGCCCACAAGAGCAACAAGCGTTTGACGAGCTCAAGCACAAGGTGGCCAACGCTAAGTGCTTGGGAGTACCTAGGGCACAAGGGGAGATTATCCTGGCGACTGACGCCAGCAATGTGGGCGGTGGTGGAACGTTGTTCCAATGGCAAGCACTAGAGAAGGAGGAGTTCGACTCGGCCATTTCCCAATGGGGGACGGAAGGTCTCAACCGAGACAGGACTCTCAAGCACAGCTACCCTGACGACAAGTGGGTCCTAGTACCTCTGGGCCACTGGAACTGAAAATGGAACAAGGCCAGGGGGAACTACTCCACCTATGAGCAGGAATTGCTCGCGGGTATGCTAGTGCTATCCTCACAAGCACGACTGTTGGGGAGTAACCCTGTGGTCTGGCTGTGCGACCAAGAGCCGGTTCGCACTTTCCAGAAGGGCCCCCCACCTGAGAAGGCCAAGCTACGGCGCTGGTGGACCTACCTCAGTCAACTACGGCTGACGGTACACCATATCCAGGGAGTGAAGAACGAGTGTGCAGACTACATCAGCCGCAACAACTTCGACGCCCTGATTGGTGCCCGGTCTGAAGCGCTGGCTAAGGAGGCGTTCAGCCGTATGGACGTCCACTTGGACCTCAACATGACTATGATACGCCCCCTGGATTGACTCCAACAATCGGAGTACCTGAAGGAGTTTGGGGATATCTACAAGCGCCTGGAGAAACGCCTTGAACCCCTCCTGGTCAACCAAGATCAGTGGAAGAGGGACAAGAGCTACCTCTGGCACGAGGACCGCATCGTGGTGCCCAGTGACAGAGTCCCGGCGCTGCTGAAGTGGACCCATGAGTCCAGTGGTCATGTGGGTGCTGACCGTACCCTGAGGTTATTCAAGCAGTGGTTCCACACTACGTGGACTGACGACCAACCGCGGAAAACCCTCCTGCCTATCGTGGACAAGTGCCCGTGCAGGTCCTGCAAACCGGGGGATATTAGGGACAAAGGTCTCTACTCGACCCTGCCCATCCCTCACTGTGCTAACAGTGTTCTATACGTGGACTACACGGAGATGCCGAAGTTCGGGGGCTATGACTTCGCCCTCGTGGTAACCCGTGGGTTGACCAGGTTTACCAGGGTGTTCCCATCCGGAGAGGAGACTATCAAGATACTCCTGGAGGAGTGGTTTTGTGTCTATGGGGCGCCTAAGGAGATCAACTCCGATGAGGACGTACGAGTACGCTCAGATACCGGCTGGTACAAGAGGGTCCTGAGATCCCTCAATGTCCAGGTGTCTACGGGGATCCCCTACTCTCACACGAGCAACCCCCTATGTGAGCGACAGATTCGTGTCCTCAAGGAGAATGTCAGGATATGGTGCAAAACTGAACGCACCAGAGACTGGGTGAGACTACTCCCCGTCATATCCTTGATGATGAACTCCCAAGAGAGTTCAGCTACTGGCTACCCGCCCCATGAGCTATTCCTAGGGCGCCCGGCGTGGTTCCTACATGCCCCCTATCCTGAGGACACCCATTCTTCAGTGGGTGAATGGGTCCAAGAACAACAAGCGAAGGTGGACAAGGCCAAGGCTATGCTCCAGAGAGTGAGGGAGCGCCAGTGGAATAAGAAGAACAAGCACCGAGTACCGGCCACCTACCAAGAGGGGGACTGGGTGCTGGTGCACCACAGCCGGCTACCCGCCTGGCCACGCTCTACCAGCGATGACCCTTACTTCGGGCCCTACAAGATTCTATCTGTGGATGGACACCGTATCACCGTGCGGTGTTCTCCCCGTCTAGGGGGGACCCTGGTGTGCGCTGCTCAACATCTGAAGCGCTACTATGACCCTGAAGACCTCTGTGGGGAAGAGTGGGAGCTGAACGACGAGGAGATCGCCGCCCTAGACCTACAAGGGGCTGCCAGCCCTATGGAAGTAGAAGGGGAACTCCCCGACATGAACGCCGAGGAGATGGCTAAGGAGGGCTTCTACCTGGTGAAGTCTGTCCTACGCCACCGCTATCGCCAGGGTTGGCGCTTCCTCACCCTCTGGGAAGGGTTTGGAGTCGAAGAGGCCACCTGGGAGCCCTTCTCTGCGCTTGTACTACCTGAGGGACGCCTAAACTCAGTTCTGGTTGACTACTTGTCCCAGAACAACCTTGGTGATTTGCTGAGGCTCGCTGAGACGCTTGCCTCCAAGACTGAAGGGACTGAACCTTACCCTTACCTGCCTAAGCGTATGTGTGAGTGTGCTATTCCTAAGATCCTGAGAGCAAGCCGCAGAAGTGGTGTCCTAATTATACCCAAGTCTGCCCGCTTGCTAAACCCGGAGGGTTGTCTTATTGATGCCACGGGGTACGCCCCGGGTCTCCCCTCCCCTAAGCGCCCAATTTCTGTGATGGCGCAAAACCTTGGGGGAATACCCAGCGTACTAATCCAAGTATTGTTTTCCCTACCTATCTGTCTACTACAGGGAGGGGTGGCCAAAAGCTATGAAGGCATGCAAAACGCCTGTTTGCTATGTGGCCAAAAACACTAACCTAACCCACTGCCACAGCCCACCAACCCTGCTAAAATTGCAGGAAACAGGTGGGACTGTGACACACGCACTACAGGTCCTACACACCCTACAGTGGCACCATCCTGGTGGGCGAGCACTGCTGCAATTGGCTCAAGCCCCCACACAGGACTACCACTCCTACACGCACGCACTACTGGGTGGTGTTGAGGTTGAAGTCAAGAGCCCTAGCGGCTCACCTGTGAGAATACAAGAAAACACAGAGCTACTAAGCATCTGTGGCCTAACAGGGACGTCACAACACATTTCCCTGCTAGGGCTTGGAGGGGAGAGGCGCACAGGTGGCGTGCACAGCGTGGATGTCGATGGAGTAGAACTGCCCTCGCCACTCCTGGCTGAGGCGCAGTTAATTGATTGTGGGATCAGCGCCCTTGTTTAGCAGAGCAAGTAAAAAACGAACGCTGCTGCACCAGTCACCCTACCTGCCCACCTGTAAAGCACAGGCCAATGAAGAGGAGCTTCCAGCGGAGGAACCAAGCCACACTCCACGTATTATACGCTTCTCAGTGTGACCTATAATACGCTGTCTGGAACCCCCTCTATCAAGCAAGCAAGCGTTAAGAGACTCCTCTGGTTCTCTTATAGAACGTGCAGAGGAGCCCCTGGGTAACCTAAACAAGGGTTTTACCGTGCGCATTTCGCGTGGCCTACCCTTTAATGCCTGTGTGAATGCACGAGCATGCACGAGGTTTCGAGGTTACCTGTGTTAATCACTGTTTTTCCTACAAATCTTATCCACAATCACGAACTCCACCAGGGGGTGGCCCCACCTGGGCTTACCTACCTTACTCACCGCTGGAGAGTGAAGCAAGGTGAGGGGAACGCGTGACACAAGCGAAAAACGTTGCTATGCACTTGTGTGTATGTCTAATCACCCTGATCTTACCTCTAATCATCTGCAATCTTTCTAATCTATCCCTGTATCGTGTTCTATCGTGCTACCAGGCTTGAAGACGACGACACATGGCGAGCACTGTGCGTCATGCAAGCAGGACGAGCACACCTGCAGTTTATACCTGATTCATTGAAGTCATATTCTTATTTTTCGAATTCCTGAATTTCTGTTTGATTCTGACAATGTGGGTGGAATCTTTAATTACGTCTATTTATGTGTGTCTCGTCATTTTCCTGTTTACGTGAGACATACGTTTATAATCTCTTTATTTCTTGATTTTCCGGCGCTTCGCTAGGAGCCGCTCCTGCGCGCCGCCTTTTTCTGCGTAAGAATTTCTTGATTTAAAAAATCAAGAGATGACTATAAATTTTATAAAAATGTGCATCTGATGCACAATTGGATTCTGCCCAGGTGTGTGCCTTCAGAAAAGTTCTAGGCCGTCATTTGACGGATTTAGGTGTTGTCGCTTCGCGCTTGCGTGGATTCGTCCCTCATACTCCCATTCCTCTGTTGTACAGACCTCCTCGCAAAGTCTCGTTGAGTAGGCCGCTGTTCTGGCCGAAAAGCAGCAGCAGGAGACTGAACCAGAATCAAGACCCCTCCAAAGGGCAATTCTAATTAAATCAGCGCACCCTCGCCCCAGTACCAGGACAGGTGTCTACAACAGGTTCAATGAGACTTGGGTCGAGCGTCCTATGTGAGTCTGGCGTTGGGTTGTGTTACGCTGCAGCTTGGAGGGAGGGATGCACATGCATATTGTCTTGGCATGCCCGATTCTAACCCCACCAAGCCACAGGAACCCCGGCAGCGCCAAGAGCGCTGAGTTTTCTGTTGGAGATTGTCATCAATGCAGCAAGAGTCGCTGGCCATGGTAAAGCGCTCTTTTCCAGTGTTAGGGAAGCTATAGGTATTTTAGAGTAGGTGTGGAAACCAAGGGTAGGCCAAGAAAAAAATCCCTTTTTCCTGATATGCGACAGTGGTGGCCACCACAGCACAAGGGGGGAGTAAGAAAAAGTGCTTTTCCAATGCTTTAGGGTATACTTTAGTTGTATTAGAGGTGCTCTAAGCACTCATGCATTTTTATCTTAGTATTGGCCCAACCAAAATGGGTGATAACACATTTTGACCTATGGAACCAAACACTAAATCAGGATGTGGTGTGGACCCCTTTATCCCCAAGCTATAGGCACTAAAACATCTTTTCCTGGGCTGCTGGGGCACTGATATACTGAGGGCAGAGCCTATGAATTTATCTATGTTTTCTCATGAATTCTTAGCTATCCTAGTGGTATGCACCCTAGGGGGCTGGGGCACCTCTTTTTGAGAGATCCTGGGTTCAATACCCAGTCAGCCTCCCTAAGTAGGAATATCCCATGTGACATGGCAGTGACCTCAGCGCCACAAGCCATGCCACCTCAGCACCTATGGGACCCAAAAACAAAGAGTGCACATCTCAAGATGGCACCGTGGATGAGTGTGAGCCCTTGGGGCAGTTTTCCAATCAGTTTTTCTCAAACATGTAAAATATTTCATCCTGAGTTGCATTGTATGCTAATTGCTGTGGTCTATTGTGGATAGTTGTCTTTATCTAACTCTTTGTGACTGCAGCCCTTCATGCTTTGATCCTGTTTATCTTCTACTTGCTTATCTCTGGCTTGGGTTATTCTGGATTGGTTGTATTTCAGCAATAGAACCTTTTCCTCATCAAAAACAAGCAGCAGGAAACCCTACACCAGCAGCAAGCAGCAGGAGAGGCACAACAAACACACAGTGTTGAAATCACTATAAAAGTTTCTGGTAGCAGAGGCAGACTGTCTCTGCGTACCGGCAGCAACCCCGTGCCGTACATCCAGTACGCCGAGATCAGTCATATATAAGCAGAAGGGAGAGAATATGGACACAAGGAAAGAGGACACCGACGTGAGGACGGCGCCTGAGGCACCAGCAATGCCAGCACCTGGTGAACCTGGACCTGGACCTAGCGCTGTACCTTCGGAGCCCTTACATGGGCCAGTGGACTTGGCGGAGGATTCGCTGGAAGGACTTCAGTCGGCCTTCCGGGCCCTCTCAGTCGAAGAGATGGACAGCAATCCTGTGAAGAGGAAGAGAGAGAGAGAGAAGGAAGCTGGAGAGAGCATAGCAGACGAAGGAGCAGACCAAGGGCACAACCCGACGAATGATCCTACCTTCGAGGGCGCACCAAGCGCTTCTGGCCTCCACGCATCACCCTCTCCTACTACCACCGCACTCCCAGCTCCAGACCCAGCCGCTACAACATCCACACCCATAACCAACCCGCCTATGGCTGAGGGCACAGGCTTTACTGGTATGCCTACCTACCCTGCCTATGGTGTGAACCCACCTACCACTGCGTTTCCAGAGACAACTACTACCAGTGCGCCGGTAGCCTCCAGTCCTGCGCCGCGATGGTATGCGGCTGACTACCACCATCCTCTACCCACTACGGGAGCCTATGTGGATGTTCCTGGGTATGCAACCTTGAGTGGGCTGAGGAGAGGACCTGAGTCATGCGGGAGCAGGAGTAGAGGATCGGGGAGATCCTCCAACAGGTCCCTGACGCGATCAGAGACAAAAGAGGCTCTTCGAGGAGCCACCTCTGAACTTGTGGTCGATCTCACTCAAGAGATTCGAGACAAACTGGAGCCCCTGATACCGCCCCAAGCGTCGACTACCACGGTGGGAATGTCACCCCATCGAGTACACGCTAACCACCTGGTGGCAGGGTTGACAAACACCCTGGGGAGCCTGAGGAGCCGACCGATGCCGACCCCTGCAGCGATACCGAGAAGCCCTTTCGTACCGAGGACGGCCCAGCCACCCTACAGCCACGTGGGGAATTCTACGAGAGCCGAGCTGGCCCGACTGGGGCTGACTGCCCTGAGGGCAATGGTGGACGTGGAGCCCTGTGGCTCCAGTGACCTAGGCGGAGACCCCTCTGACGATGAGCCGCCTTCAATGACTTCTGCTTCGCCCTCGGAGGACGACGACCCTGAGGACCCCGAGAACCCAAGTGGGAAGAAGAAGAAGAAGAAGAAGAAGACCCGACGCCCTGGGGGACGCAGGTCTCAGGAGGCTAAGGCTATTGCCACCTCCAAGATCGTGGTGAACCTGCCTGAGTTCACAGGCAAGGACCTCAGCGAGTTCGCTGAGAATTTTGGCCGGTTTCTCCGATTGACCGGCCAAACCCACGCTAGTGGACGGGTCAAGTGCGATCTGCTCCTGCAGTGTTGCAAGACCAAGTACCTGGAGAAGCAGGTCAAGCAGATCGTGACTAAGTCCGCCACCTTTGCCGACGTGTTGGTTGCCTTGGAGAGGCAGTACCCCACCTATGAAACTGACCTCTCCATCAGGGCCGAGATCCAAAACCTACCCATGCTGCCCAACAACCCCAAACCTGGCAGAGTCTCTGAGCTATTGGCTGACCTGGATCACTGGGCTGGACGATTGACGCCCGGTTCCTACAGCAGCGACGACTTGCTTTTCTGGTTGGTGGCTAAGCTCCCTCGAGAGCTGTGGGACGAGTGCCGTTCAACGGCAGAACGCAAGGCTAGAGCCCTCCACTACGAGGATCTATGTGTACTACTCTTGGAACTGGCGCTGGAGAAAGAAAGCGACCAGCACCTGAACAACTACCGTCCTGGAGGTGGAGGCTCCGGAGGCCAAGGCAAAGGGTACCAAGGATCCAGACCTGGGCAGGGGACTACCCCCAAACACGCCCGTATCATGGAAAACGTCAAGGAGCTCTTCTGGTGTGATGCCAGAGACGAGCAGGGCCACCTGCAGCACGCCCCTGACTGCGAGCAGCGAGACTGCTTCGTAGTCCAAGGGAAGAAGCAGGGGACCAACACCGGCGCCAGGGCGAAGATGCCGGATCACTACAGGTGTACTATCACCTGTGCCTTCTGTGGGAAGAGGAAGCACTACGAGGATGAGTGCTACCACAAGCAACGCCTGTCGGCGAAGCTGAAGGGTGAGGATCCAGGCAAAGGCTCTGGCAAAGGTGGAGGCAAAGGCAAAGGCAACGACTCCGGCAAGGGCAAGTCGAAAGGACGTGGACAAGGGCAAGACAACAGTCAAGGTGGACGAGGTGGAGGCGCTAACCGCCAGCCAGACAAGGACAACAAGAATCCTGACAAGAACGGAGGCAACCCTAACCCTAATCCAGGGGGGAACTCCGAGCCCTCTGGAGGGCAGTCTGGTCCCACCACACGCTCGCAGACGCAGGCCAACAAGGGGCCAAGCGTGAGCATGAAGGTGGTGAGGACAGCAACGCTAAAAAGAGAAGCCGTTTCATGAGGATGGCCCGCAAATTGCGGAACAAGGGGTTCGAGGTGGTGGTACCCGCTGAGTTCTGACGAGGACGCTCCGGTGGGGACATGGACCTGGTGTTCTGGGTACGTATCCGTCTTGGGGAACGTGAATACCTGGGGGTACTGGACACTGGCGCCACAATATCTATAGTGGCTAAGAAAATTTTACCTCGGGGGATCCTGAAGAACACCATGCCTACCGCGGCTATACGTATGGGGGATGGCCATGTGGTACACAGCTGTGGGGACTGTGAAGTGGATGTGCCTATGGGCTCACAAACTATAGCCCATCGTTTCTATGTCATGGACACTGAGGCCTTCCACTTCGTGCGCGGTACTGACTTCTTCGTGCAGCACACCCAGATTCAGTCTCTGACGCTCCAGGTCCCCTACCTCCTCTACGTGGACCACGGCAAAGGCACAGAGTCCGTGCCATTGGAGCAGTCTGACCACACCTCGAGCTACCTGCGGGTAACGAAGGAGAACCTGATGGCAGCCTCAAAAACGGAGGACTATCAACTATTGGGGGAAGTCCTAGACCAAGGTCTGAAGGAGTTGGGTTACTCTAGAGAAGACCTGAGTGTGGAGTTGTTCGCCAGCGACAAGCAACATGTACTGGACCTTTACTGCAGCAAGGGGAAGAACTGCAGCTACAAATTTTACTGGCCCTCTTTCGGGATGGCCTACGGGAACCCCAGGTTCAGTGAACTGGGGAAGGACTTGACCAAGGTGGCCTTGGAACGTTCCCGTATGGTCCTTTGTTCCCCCGATTGGGGAGCCCATGGGGACAACGAGTACTGGCGAAACCTCCTGGACAGGCTGACTATCAGCTCTGTTCGGTTACCTGATGAGGCCATCTACGTGCCTCTGGGGCGTAGGACGCCTATTGGGAAACCCGGATGGGGGAGTATGCTCAACGTGGTGGACGGAGGTCTTACCTCCATCCCCTGGGAGGACCTGGACCCGACTCTGGTCCAGGCAATACAACGAGAAAGCGATGGACTCGCCTTGGGTGACTTGAAGGATCGACTACGACCTCAAGATGCTATTGAGACTATACCCGGGGGAGATGAATACGTCGTGACTAACACCAACGCCCCCAACTCTCCCTGCCATGTACCTGTTCCTGATGGAGTCTCTGAGTGTGGACTATCCGAGCTACCTAGCTCAATCCACTCAGATGACGAAACTGAGCACTACGCCTTCTTCGTGCAGACCTGTGTGGAGGAAGTGGAGAACGCCGAGTACGTCGCCCCACTGAAACCCCTACTCTCCATGAGGGTGGAAGACCCCGTGGACGAGGAGCTGGACCCCCGATCCAGGCTCAGGGAGTATGTGGACTCCAAGAGGAAGTTGGTGGCGAAAAAGCTATGCTACGCTAAGCCTACCCGCAGCTCATGGCCACTGAAGCAAGGACGTATGGGAGATCTATCCCAATTGAAGGAGGACCTCGAACAGAAGATCACCACCTGGCAGAGGTAGGTAGATCTTAAGCTCATGAAGAGCGTGTGGGGTGCCCATGTGAGGACCCCAAAGGAGGACGACCTCTCAGAGAAATGTGTATGTGAACCCCCGCGAGCGTGCCTATGTTGCCATCGTCCAACGGAGATGGTTGAACGAGACCTACTATATGCCTACCAAGGGTTGAAGGATACTACCAAGGGCGAAGAGTCGGTGGAGGATCACCTCCCGACGTCTATTACTCAGGGGTCAAGCAATTTACACTCTGACGAGGACATGGAGGACAAGATCAAGCTATTGGACCCGCGGGTTCAGACGCTTATAAGGACCTATCTGGAGGTGTTCGGGGAACTACCACCCCCAGCCTCATGTGACAAGCTGGTACAGATGGACCTCAAGCTGAAACCCGAGTTCGTGGGTCACAAGATTCGGAGGAGACCCTATCCAGCTCCTAAAGAGCAGGCCGACGAGATTGAGCGACAGATACAAGAATGTATCGACGCTGGCCTAGTCCTGGAGTACAAGGACGGGGACTACCCCCAACACTGCAGCCCCTGTTTCCTGGTGGCTAAACCTGGGTCTACAGCCAAACGGCTGGTAGTGGACTACGGAGAGCTGAACAAGAAAACGCTGAATCACTCAGGGTCCATTCCTAACATGGAGTCTACCCTTGAGAAGATAGCCTCCTGTCGCTACAAGACCAAGATGGACAAGAGGAGCGGATTCTGGCAAGTGGACCTGCCGCCCAACGCTCAGGAGCTACTGGCCTTCATCACCCCTCAGGGGAGGGTGTTCAAGTGGAAGGTCATGCCATTTGGCGTGGCCAACGCACCCGCTCTATTTCAAGAGCTGATGAACAAGATCTTGTCCATCCTACGAAGGAGACCTAAGGTGCAGGAACTCATATCCCGTGGGGCCCAGATGGAAGCACACATTGACGATGTATGCCTTGGGACCAATACCAAGGAGGATCACCTAATCCTCTTGGGTGAGTTCTTTGCAGTCTGCCAAGAGAACCACACACGACTCAAGCTGGAGAAGTGTGAGTTCATGCAGGAGACCATGCAGTACCTGGGGTTTGATGTTGGCTATGGGTGGTGGACCCCAGCGGCCTCTAAGGCCAAACCCCTGATGGACGCTAAGGTACGACACGAAGACCCCAAGAAAGGACTTCATGATGTACGCAGTTTCATTGGGGCGTGCAACTTCTATCGCCGCCATATCAAAAACTTCACCTACACCAGCGCCATTCTTACGGACTTGATCAAGAAGAGTACTACGTGGCGCTGGGGCCCACAAGAGCAACAAGCGTTTGACGAGCTCAAGCACAAGGTGGCCAACGCTAAGTGCTTGGGAGTACCTAGGGCACAAGGGGAGATTATCCTGGTGACTGACGGCAGCAATGTGGGCGGTGGTGGAACGTTGTTCCAATGGCAAGCACTAGAGAAGGAGGAGTTCGACTCGGCCATTTCCCAATGGGGGACGGAAGGTCTCAACCGAGACGGGACTCTCAAGCACAGCTACCCTGACGACAAGTGGGTCCTAGTACCTCTGGGCCACTGGAACTGGAAATGGAACCAGGCCAGGGGGAACTACTCCACCTATGAGCAGGAATTGCTCGCGGGTATGCTAGTGCTATCCTCACAAGCACGACTGTTGGGGAGTAACCCTGTGGTCTGGCTGTGCGACCAAGAGCCGGTTCGCACTTTCCAGAAGGGCCCCCCACCTGAGGAGGCCAAGCTACGGCGCTGGTGGACCTACCTCAGTCAACTACGGCTGACGGTACACCATATCCAGGGAGTGAAGAACGAGTGTGCAGACTACATCAGCCGCAACAACTTCGACGCCCTGATTGGTGCCCGGTCTGAAGCGCTGGCTAAGGAGGCGTTCAGCCGTATGGACGTCCACTTGGACCTCAACATGACTATGATACGCCCCCTGGATGGACTCCAACAATCGGAGTACCTGAAGGAGTTTGGGGATATCTACAAGCGCCTGGAGAAACGCCTTGAACCCCTCCTGGTCAACCAAGATCAGTGGAAGAGGGACAAGAGCTACCTCTGGCACGAGGACCGCATCGTGGTGCCCAGTGACAGAGTCCCGGCGCTGCTGAAGTGGACCCATGAGTCCAGTGGTCATGTGGGTGCTGACCGTACCCTGAGCTTATTCAAGCAGTGGTTCCACACTACGTGGACTGACGACCAACTGCGGAAAACCCTCCTGCCTATCGTGGACAAGTGCCCGTGCAGGTC
Organism: Eutreptiella sp. 'Long Island Sound 2002'; assembly: GCA_964036045.1. Taxonomy (NCBI): domain Eukaryota; phylum Euglenozoa; class Euglenophyceae; order Eutreptiales; family Eutreptiaceae; genus Eutreptiella; species Eutreptiella sp. 'Long Island Sound 2002'. Next base: position 80,683,834 of record OZ038384.1, read on the forward strand.
CTGCAAACCGGGGGATATTAGGGACAGAGGTCTCTACTCGACCCTGCCCATCCCTCACTGTGCTAACGGTGTTCTATACGTGGACTACACGGAGATGCCGAAGTTCGGGGGCTATGACTTCGCCCTCGTGGTAACCTGTGGGCTGACCAGGTTTACCAGGGTGTTCCCATGTACCAAGCACATTACCGGAGAGGAGACTATCAAGATACTCCTGGAGGAGTGGTTTTGTGTCTATGGGGCGCCTAAGGAGATCAACTCCGATGAGGATGCACGAGTACGCTCAGATACCGGCTGGTACAAGAGGGTCCTGAGATCCCTCAATGTCCAGGTGTCTACGGGGATCCCCTACTCTCACACGAGCAACCCCCTATGTGAGCGACAGATTCGTGTCCTCAAGGAGAATGTCAGGATATGGTGCAAAACTGAATGCACCAGAGACTGGGTGAGACTACTCCCCGTCATATCCTTGATGATGAACTCCCAAGAGAGTTCAGCTACTGGCTACCCGCCCCATGAGCTATTCCTAGGGCGCCCGGCGTGGTTCCTACATGCCCCCTATCCTGAGGACACCCATTCTTCAGTGGGTGAACGGGTCCAAGAACAACAAGCGAAGGTGGACAAGGCCAAGGCTATGCTTCAGAGAGTGAGGGAGCGCCAGTGGAACAAGAAGAACAAGCACCGAGTACCGGCCACCTACCAAGAGGGGGACTGGGTGCTGGTGCACCACAGCCGGCTACCTGCCTGGCCACGCTCTACCAGCGATGACCCTTACTTCGGGCCCTACAAGATTCTATCTGTGGATGGACACCGTATCACCGTGCGGTGTTCTCCCCGTCTAGGGGGGACCCTGGTGTGCGCTGCTCAACATCTGAAGCGCTACCATGACCCTGAAGACCTCTGTGGGGAAGAGTGGGAGCTGAACGACGAGGAGATCACTGCCCTAGACCTACAAGGGGCTGCCAGCCCTATGGAAGTAGAAGGGGAAATCCCCGACATGAACGCCGAGGAGATGGCTAAGGAGGGCTTCTACCTGGTGAAGTCTGTCCTACGCCACCGCTATCGCCAGGGTTGGCGCTTCCTCACCCTCTAGGAAGGGTTTGGAGTCGAAGAGGCCACCTGGGAGCCCTTCTCTGCGTTTGTACTACCTGAGGGACGCCTAAACTCAGTTCTGGTTGACTACTTGTCCCAGAAGAACCTTGGTGAGTTGCTGAGGCTCGCTGAGACGCTTGCCTCCAAGACTAAAGCTAGGGACTGAACCTTACCCTTACCTGCCTAAGCGTATGTGTGAGTGTGCTATTCCTAAGATCCTAAGAGCAAGCCGCAGAAGTGGTGTCCTAATTATACCCAAGTCTGCCCGCTTGCTAAACCCGGAGGGTTGTCTTATTGATGCCACGGGGTACGCCCCGGGTCTCCCCTCCCCTAAGCGCCCAATTTCTGTGATGGCGCAAAACCTTGGGGGAATACCCAGCGTACTAATCCAAGTATTGTTTTCCCTACCTATCTGTCTACTACAGGGAGGGGTGGCCAAAAGCTATGAAGGCATGAAAACGCCTATTTGCTAAGCGGCCAAAACACTGACCTAACCACTGCCACAGCCCACCAACCCTGCTAAAATTGCAGGAAACAGGTGGGACTGTGACACACGCACTACAGGTCCTACACACCCTACAGTGGCACCATCCTGGTGGGCGAGCACTGCTGCAATTGGCTCAAGCCCCCACACTCCTACACGCACGCACTACTTGGTGGTGTTGAGGTTGAAGTCAAGAGCCCTAGCGGCTCACCTGTGAGAATACAAGAAAACACAGAGCTACTAAGCGTCTGTGGCCTAACAGGGACGTCACAACACGTTTCCCTGCTAGGGCTTGGAGGGGAGAGGCGCACAGGTGGCGTGCACGGCGTGGATGTCGATGGAGTCGAGCTGCCCTCGCCACTCCTGGCTGAGGCGCAGTTAATTGATTGTGGGATCAGCGCCCTTGTTTAGCAGGGCAAGAAAAAAACGAACGCTGCTGCACCAGTCACCCTACCTGCCCACCTGTAGAGCAAAGGCCAATGAAGAGGAGCTTCCAGCGGAGGAACCAAGCCACACTCCACGTATTATACGCTTCTCAGTGTGACCTATAATACGCTGTCTGGAAACCCCTCTATCAAGCAAGCAAGCGTTAAGAGACTCCTCTGGTTCTCTTATAGAACGTGCAGAGGAGCCCCTGGGTAACCTAAACAAGGGTTTTACCGTGCGCATTTCGCGTGGCCTACCCTTTAATGCCTGTGTGAATGCACGAGCATGCACGAGGTTTCGAGGTTACCTGTGTTAATCACTGTTTCTCCTACAAATCTTATCCACAATCACGAACTCCACCAGGGGGTGGCCGCACCTGGGCTTACCTACCTTACTCACCGCTGGAGAGTGAAGCAAGGTGAGGGGAACGCGTGACACAAGCGAAAAACGTTGCTATGCACTTGTGTGTATGTCTAATCACCCTGATCTTACCTCTAATCATCTGCAATCTTTCTAATCTATCCCTCTATCGTGTTCTATCGTGCTACCAGGCTTGAAGACGACGACACATGGCGAGCACTGTGCGTCATGCAAGCAGGACGAGCACACCTGCAGTTTATACCTGATTCATTGAAGTCATATTCTTATTTTTCGAATTCCTGAATTTCTGTTTGATTCTGACAATGTGGGTGGAATCTTTAATTACGTCTATTTATGTGTGTCTCGTCATTTTCCTGTTTACGTGAGACATACGTTTATAATCTCTTTATTTCTTGATTTTCCGGGATCAGCGCCCTTCTTTAGCAGGGCAAGAAAAAAACGAACGCTGCTGCACCAGTCACCCTACCTGCCCACCTGTAGAGCAAAGGCCAATGAAGAGGAGCTTCCAGCGGAGGAACCAAGCCACACTCCACGTATTATACGCTTCTCAGTGTGACCTATAATACGCTGTCTGGAAACCCCTCTATCAAGCAAGCAAGCGTTAAGAGACTCCTCTGGTTCTCTTATAGAACGTGCAGAGGAGCCCCTGGGTAACCTAAACAAGGGTTTTACCGTGCGCATTTCGCGTGGCCTACCCTTTAATGCCTGTGTGAATGCACGAGCATGCACGAGGTTTCGAGGTTACCTGTGTTAATCACTGTTTTTCCTACAAATCTTATCCACAATCACGAACTCCACCAGGGGGTGGCCGCACCTGGGCTTACCTACCTTACTCACCGCTGGAGAGTGAAGCAAGGTGAGGGGAACGCGTGACACAAGCGAAAAACGTTGCTATGCACTTGTGTGTATGTCTAATCACCCTGATCTTACCTCTAATCATCTGCAATCTTTCTAATCTATCCCTCTATCGTGTTCTATCGTGCTACCAGGCTTGAAGACGACGACACATGGCGAGCACTGTGCGTCATGCAAGCAGGACGAGCACACCTGCAGTTTATACCTGATTCATTGAAGTCATATTCTTATTTTTCCAATTCCTGAATTTCTGTTTGATTCTGACAATGTGGGTGGAATCTTTAATTACGTCTATTTATGTGTGTCTAGTCATTTTCCTGTTTACGTGAGACATACGTTTATAATCTCTTTATTTCTTGATTTTCCGGCGCTTCGCTAGGAGCCGCTCCTGCGCGCCGCCTTTTTCTGCGCAAGAATTTCTTGATTTAAAAAATCAAGAGATGACTATAAATTTTATAAAAATGTGCATCTGATGCACAATTGGATTCTGCCCAGGTGTGTGCCTTCAGAAAAATTCTAGGCCGTCATTTGACGGACTTAGGTGTTGTCGCTTCGTGCTTGCGTGGATTCGTCCCTCATACTCCCATTGCTCTGTTGTACAGACCTCCTCGCAAAGTCTCGTTGAGTAGGCCGCTGTTCTGGCCGAAAAGCAGCAGCAGGAGACTGAACCAGAATCAAGACCCCTCCAAAGGGCAATTCTAATTAAATCAGCGCACCCTCGCCCCAGTACCAGGACAGGTGTCTACAACAGGTTCAATGAGACTTGGGTCGAGCGTCCTATGTGAGTCTGGCGTTGGGTTGTGTTACGCTGCAGCTTGGAGGGAGGGATGCACATGCACATTGTCTTGGCATGCCCGATTCTAACCCCACCAAGCCACAGGAACCCCGGCAGCGCCAAGAGCGCTGAGTTTTCTTTTGGAGATTGTCATCAATGCAGCAAGAGTCGCTGGCCATGGTAAAGCGCTCTTTTCCAGTGTTAGGGAAGCTATAGGTATTTTAAAGTAGGTGTGGAAACCAAGGAAAGGCCAAGAAAAAAATCCCTTTTTCCTGATATGCGACAGTGGTGGCCACCACAGCACAAGGGGGGAGTAAGAAAAAGTGCTTTTCCAATGCTTTAGGGTATACTTTAGTTGTATTAGAGGTGCTCTAAGCACTCATGCATTTTTATCTTAGTATTGGCCCAACCAAAATGGGTGATAACACATTTTGACCTATGGAACCAAACACTAAATCAGGATGTGGTGTGGACCCCTTTATCCCCAAGCTGCGATCACCAGCATTGCTCCCAGAGCAAGTGTGTTCTAGTTAAATTGATGTGCAACAAAATACTACCACGTGGTTCACAAATAAAGCACAGACCCACAGTACAGCAAGCACCTGTGTGTTCAGTGAACATTACTGCAAAGAAAATGGCTACCTCATTGCTCATTTTCTGGCCAGTGAAAACAGGGATGAGTTGAAATACAGCTATGCATGTGAAGGTGCATGATGCATTCGCAGATGTGTAGATGTGCTGGTACCAAACGTTCAATCATCGCTTGCCAATGACATGTTGTTTGCATTCAGGCATTCCAATTTTTCGACAAGCCTGGACGTGGATACCTTCAATCCAGCGATCTGGAGAGTCTCATGTACAACCTTGATGCAGAACTGCCTTGCAGGATGGTGCATGATATCGTCAGCTCCTACTGCAAGCGCGGCCATGTGGAATACACAGACCTGTGTAAGTGATTGTGATTCCAAAACTGCACATTTGCATCTGCAGAAGCTGAAGTGCTTTACTGCAGCCCTAGGACGTACAAAAGGAATGTTTTTCTATTATGCGGGTTTGAAGGGACCTCAGGCTCCCCTGTTGGAACATATTGCATTCTACGATTTGGGAATTTCAAGGGTGCCACAATTTCCCCTGACCAATTTTTCCCTCGCGAACCCCACCCTCCCCCTTGTACAAGAGTTGCAGGATTGTTGTCATATGTGCATTGCCCCCACTGCTTTAGTTACCCCGGCAACTTAATAGCTGCGCCCTGTGTCGGCATGTTTTCTGTTGTTGTTGCTGTTGTTGCTGTTGTTGTTGTGGTTGGTGTTGGTGTTGTTGTTGTTGTTGTTGTTGTTGTTGTGTGGATCAGCAGGCCAAGCGTTAGGGGTGTGCATCAGTCCTTGCGCAAGGCAGTTGTTGCGTTGGGTGGGGTGGGGGGGGCTGACAGGGGTGACAGGCGTGACAGGTAACCTTCTGGCACACACCCCACTTCCCAAGCCATTCCTGTCATATCTGTGCCACCTGTGAGTCGAGCAGAAATTTATTTGAATGGTTGATTAACCAAGTTGGCGTGTCGTTGGAGGAAGACTACCGCATTTGGTTTGTTTTGGGGCAACAAAATCCCTGCTGCTGCGCATGTGCAGAGCTCCACGCTGCTGCCCATGTGCACGATTCTGTGCAGCTGCCCACGTGTGTAGCCCCTTGGTGCTGCCCATAGGCACTGCTCTCTGTTACTGCCCCCATGCACAATGCACTGCTGCTGCCCATTTGCAAAGCCATTAGCTGCTGCACTGCCCTGTTGCACATCTCCCTGCTGCTGCCTGCATGAATGCGTTGCCATGCTGCCAATGTGCACAGCTGCCCATGTGCACAACTCCCGCTCTGATGTGCGGACCCCTCTGTAGCTGGCTGAGTTCGCTGCTCCCTCCTGCAACACTATGCATTTGATTTTGAGCGTAGTCCTGGTGGCATCTCAAAGTCAGTAGCAAGGGCCACGGCTTAGTCGTGAGTTTTACATATACATATAATGGTCAGGGCGGGGGGTATCAGAGGCCAAAAAACATACGCCCCCCCCCCCCCCGCATTGCGCCTAAACATTCGCCTCCAATTTAGGACCTCTTCGATAGATTTCCTTTTTTTCCTGAGGAACAATGTTTGATGTGGGTGAGGGGTGGGGGGGAGAGGAGCCCCCGACCACCATTCCGCCCCTCCCCCACTCCCCAGTAACAGTGATCCCACATGTCACAAACACCACCAAGGCACCCTGTCCTGTAGCATGTGTGGGTCTTGATCCTGAGTGCCCCGCCGCATGGTTGTTTTGTCTGGTCAGTAGGTTTGCAGCTTACAATTGAGGAGCTGTCGCTTTGTCTAGCAGGTTGGGCACGCGCTTGGCCAACTGGGTGCCAGCTCAGGGTGGCTGCCTTATTATTTGTCGTGCAGCAGTGCAGGTCTGAGAACCCTAAACCTAACCCCGAAGAGGGGCCGACAATTGCGAAGGTAAGGGCATGTGGGATACGGCAAGGAGCACATGACTGATAGTAAGAAAAAGTCACTGCCATGTCTTTCTTGGAGGGCTTGATCCAGGCGAAGCCCCCCTTAAAACCCTTTGTTGATGCTGAGACAAACTTAAGTGTTTTTATCTCTCTTTTGTGGCCTAAAGTACACTTTCTCAAGGTAACTAGGGTTGTGACCCTAGCCCCCCCCATGAAGTTCACCCCTACCACTCAACTGAGCGGAGGTACCTTCCTTCATGGAGGTCATACCAAAATAAATCAGGCATTCCATGCTTGTGGGCCTTGGAGGTTAAGCCTAAGTGGTCTCCCACCCCAAGACCCCTATACTCAATTGAATCTACCACTTATTGTGGTCCTACTTTGTAACTGTTTCTGAATTCAGTTGCTTGGCCAAGTCATTTTCTGTGTGGTCCTGACATCTATGCCCCTCAGTCCTAACCAGCACCATTTCACCCAAATGAGTGCACATGAAGTGCCTATTGCAACCACTGAGGCTAGAGTCTGACCAATTTTCATTTAAAACCTTTTGCATTATTCATTTGTGATTGAATCTATGTTCATATACCTGCTTTGTCTATCTGCAGCCCTTCTGTGTTACACTGGATTCCAAAACCAATCATTGATTTCATTGATTCGATCCATATTCAGTCCTTGCTCTACTTGCTGCTTTGGTTTGGGGTTTTCCACTACAAAACCAACTTGCAGGAATACATCAAAAGACCTAGGGCATAATTCAAGGACATCTTTCCGGTAGCAGAGACAGTCCCTTGAGACCTTTTGAACCGACCCTGAGAAGTGCAGAACAAAAGCTCAACAAAAAGTCCATAATGTCCACACCAAGTGTAAGGACCTGGCCTATCCGAACTGTCCAAGTACAAATGGGCAGTGTGGTCCACCCAATGAGTGAACCACCACACCGAGCACCACATCACCTCAGTGGCGCATCTGGGTCCCAAGGAGATCCAGAACGCAGAAGGGCGGAGAAGAATAAAGGCCTTACCACCGAGGCCTTAGCAGCACACGGTGGAGACAGCTTCAGTCACCTCCACAGACGTGTGGCTGCTTCAGTATCACGATCCAATTGCCCAGCTTCATCCTCAACTGCCATTGAAGGACCTGAGGAATATGAGAAGCTGAAGATGAAGATGGATGAGTACATCATGCACGATGAGTACTACAAATCCATCCGTGGGGAAGATGGAGAGGAACCACTGGCTGTACATGGGTCAAGACCACGTACGGATCTAGGGTCCTACTCACACTCAGGCCCTCCGTCTACTGCATCCCTGCCAAGACGACTACGACCTGAGTACCCAACCCCAAGGGCTCCCGAAGTGGGCCCAACTCGAGTCGAAGAACATCATCCAAGGCCAACCTACGGTGCCCTGGATCAAACGGCCGAGCTGCTGGCCAAATTCCTGTCTGGATCAGAAGATCCAGATGTGACGGCCTTATCAGAGGCCATTAAGGCTAAACTGGGTATTGCAGAACCCTTACCCTAGCCTGAGTTCCTCTCTCTCTCTCCAGGGCTGAGTACCTTGGCCGAAGATCTCAAGAGATCGAGGGTCTCAAGGCTGTTGCCTAAGGTTACCTGCCCCAGCCCCTTTCACCCCCGTGCCAGGACTGTGCCTATGGCGGACCTACAGGACGTGCCTGTCACAGAGAGTGAGAGAAGAGGGCTGTCAGCCCTGGCCCCACTTGCCGGCGTGTCGCCTTCAGGCCTAACTCCGGGAGGTGGGAAGATGGGCAGACCGATTGCCCAGGCGAACATCCAGCTGGAACTGCCGGAGTTCGACCCTAAAAACCTGCCAGAATGGGCAGAAGAATTTGCGGAGTTCCTTTTGTTGACTGGCCAATCCCATGTGGATGTGGCCACCAAATGTTCACTGCTAAAACGCTCATGCAAAAAGAAATTTTTGCAAAAACAGGTCAAACAGATTGTGAAAACCTGTTCTACTTGGGCGGAGGTACTCCTGAGGTTAGAGAAAACATTCCCAGTCTATGAGACTGACCTCAGCGTACGCACACAAATCGAGGAGCTACCTATGCTCCCGGAGTTTCCATCCGCTGCGCGAATTTCTGAGTATGTGTGCGACATGGAGTACTTATTTTCGAGGATGAATGTGCGCTCCTACGGAGCCACTGAGCCCCACCTGTGGCTCATGAGTAAGATCCCCCAGCGTACGTGGGATGATTGCCGCTCAACCTCTGAGAGGAAGAGCAGGACCCACTCGTATGATACACTGGTGGATCTCTTGATTGAGCTAGCTCTTGAGAGAGAGAACGACTCCCACATGGAGAAGTTCCTCAAGAAACACTTGGGACGAGGTGGTACCCCTACCCCTGAACGTGGCGAAGGGAAGGGGCATAAAAATCCCACTAACACCAACCAGGGAGGCGGTAAAGGGAGGGGCAACCTACGTGCCATGAACGAGGTTCCAACTGATGCAGGCACCCCCCCCCTGTTTTACTGCCGACCTGTCAATGACAAGGGGGGACCTTGTCATGCCTCTGACTGCGATCTTCGCAGTGGCTGTATGCTGCAGATGAAACGTCAGCAGCATACTAAAGATGGGAAAACTGTGACCCATCAGGACCACTTCAGGTGTACCATCACCTGTGGTTACTGTGGCAAGCGTCGTCACTATGAGGACGAATGCCACATCAAGAAACGCGAGAGTGACAAACTCAAGCGTCAGGAGGCGGAGCGCCAGAAGAACCCGACGCCCGCCAGGAATCCCCCGAATGGGGATAAAGGTAAAGGAGGTGGCAAGGGGGGTGGTAAGACTGGACCCCCTAACCCCCAGAGGCGCTCATCAGCGCCTGTTGCTACGCCTACTCCTGCTGCCACACCCGCTCCTGCCGCAGGTGTCCCCCAGAAGCGACCCCAAGGGGATAACGCTACCCCTGAGGGGAATAATTCTAAAAAGAGGCGCTTGGCCTGGATGGCCAAGTCCCTCATGGCTGCAGGAGTGGATGTGAAATTCCCTGATGAGGAATAGGGGGGCGGCTCCGAAGAGGAGGACTTGGTTTTCTGGATCCTCGTGAAAATCGGGGATCAGGTTTTTCGAGCAGTGCTTGATACCGGTGCAACACTTTCCATAGTGGCCCGGCGCCTGCTTAAAACTTTCAAGAAGACTAAGACCGTGGCCATAAGAGTAGGGGATGGGCGTACCATCCATTCCTTGGGGGGTGTCGATGTGACCATCTGTCTGGGCGACGAAACCGTGACTCAACACTGCAGAGTGTTGGACACTGACGCCTTTGACATTGTCATTGGCACTGACTTTCTAAGAAGAAACCCCCAGGTTAAAATGCTGTCCCTACAGCGACCTTACTCTTTGCACTGCGACTTTGGCAGTGGGCTATTCTCCGTTCCTTTGGAGCTGTCAGGACGAAAAGAGTCTGGGCTGCGCTACGCAGCCAAGACGAACTATCGTACTGAAAATTACCAACTGGCCCGTCATGTTCTCGAAAATGGACTGGCGGCCCTTCAGGTAAACCTGGATGAGATCCAGGTGGAATTGTTTGCGAGCCAACAACAGCACATCATGCAGTTGTACTGCTCGAAACAGACGAACAATGCTTTCCGTTTCTTCTGGAAAGCAATGGGCCTAGCGTATGCTAACCCTCCCTTCTCCCTGCTCGCGAAGGTCCTGACCAAGATCGCTTATGAGGGAGGAAGGGTTGTTATGTGCACCCCTGACTGGGGTTGCTCTGGTGAACATGCCTACTGGCGCCGTATGCTTGACCGAATGACCGTGGGAAGAGTGCAACTCCCCGACGGCCCCATCTATGTGCCTGAGGACTCAGACACAGCTATGCAGGCCCCTGAGTGGGCCAGTTTCCTGTCCATCATCGATGGATCTCTCAGTCCTGTACCCCTGTGTGACCTGGACCAGGTGCTACTAAAAGAGGTCATGGCCGAAAATCGTGGCCTGACCCTTTATGATCTCAAAAATCGATCTCCTGAGCACCTATCTGCCACACTTACAGGGTGTGAGTCTCCTGATGACTATCTGGAACCTGCAGCTGTAAAAGAGGATGCTGACGACCAACTGTCTGAGATCGCCAGCACTATTCCCTCTGTTGATCCCAGCTGTGTTGACCTAAAACATAGTGCTTTCCTGGCCCAGCTGTTGCTAGAGGAGGTAGATCTAGAGTCAACCTCTGAACCCGCTTCCTCTGTTGGGAAACCAGTGCTACAGCAGCCTGTGCACACAGGTGAACCCGTGGCCCGGAGTACTGATGCTCTGGCACGGCCTGCTGCTAATAACATGCCCTTGTCTGAGCTTGACACGCAAGAACTCCGACGGCTGTTGTACCTGAAGGCCGAAGGTATTGAGCGCCAAGAGCGGCTGCAATACCTCAGACAGACCTGGAAATACTCCATCTGGTCTGAGGAGGACGATGAGTCCTATACGCTGCCTGATCCTGAGATACCTCTAGTGTACTCTCTACACTATGGGCAGCAATGTCCCCCTGAGTGGGACGATGGTACTGTACCTGCCGAAACTGCTGATCGGCATAAAAAGAAAGAACATGGAAAAAGCAACCTCCATGCTGAGGAGGATTTCCTTCAGAAAGTCGAGAGTCTTAACCTTGACCCCCGCCTGAAGAAACTGCTGATAACATATGAGGAGGTGTTCGGCGCCTTGCCGCCTCCCCTATCTTGCAAAAAACTGGTCCAGATGGACCTGAAATTGAAACCAGAATTTGAAAAGACGCGAGTGAGGCGTCGTCCCTATCCCGCTCCACAGGAACAGGTTGAAGAAATCGAGCGCCAGATCCAAGAATGCATTGATGCTGGCCTCGTTGAAGAGTACAAACATGGGGACTATCCCCATCACTGCAGCCCCTGTTTCCTTGTTGCTAAACCAGGGTCGACTGCTCTACGTCTTGTTGTAGACTATGGTGAGGTCAACAAGAAAACCCAGAACCACTCAGGGAGTATTCCTAACATGGAAAACACCCTGGAGCGTATTGCCAAATGTAGGTATAAGACCAAAATGGACAAACGCTCTGGTTTCTGGCAGGTTGACCTAACCGCCGCAGCTCAGGAGCTGCTTGCCTTTATAACCCCTAAGGGTCGTGTCTTCAAGTGGAAGGTTATGCCTTTCGGGGTGGCTAACGCCCCAGCGCTCTTCCAGGAGCTTATGAACAAAATTTTGTACATACTGAGGCGCAGGCCTCTAGTACAAGAGTTGATTTCTCGGGGTGCAGAAATGGAGGCTCACATCGACGACGTGAGTTTGGGTACTAATACCAAAGAGGACCATGTCCTTCTCCTACGTGAATTCTTCACTGTTTGTCAAGAAAACCATCTCCGAATCAAACTCGAAAAATGTGAGTTCATGAAAGAGGAGATGGAGTATTTGGGTTTCGACGTGGGGTATGGCTGGTGGAAACCAGCCGCGTCTAAGATGCAGCCCCTACAGGACATGCAGATTCGCGATGACCCTAAGAAGGGTCTACACGATGTGAGGAGTTTTGTGGGCGACTGTAATTTCTATCGGCGTCACATCCACAATTTTACTTACTCCTCTGCACCCCTCACTGACCTAATCAAGAAAACTACTCCCTGGAGGTGGACCTCCAGAGAGGAAGAGTGTTTCCAGGAGTTGAAGAAGAAGATTGCCTCCTCCAACTGCTTGGGAGTTCCCCGCCCCGAGGGCGAGATAGTCCTGATCACTGATGCCAGTGATGTAGGGGGGGGAGGTACGATCTATCAATGGCAGGAGCTTAACCCCGCTGAGCTAACCCACTGCCATTATCGTACTACTGGACTGAACCGTGATGGTTCGTTGAAACACGACTATCCTACCAGTGAGTGGCGACTGGTGCCACTGGGACACTGGAATTGGAAGTGGAACCAAGCGCGTTCCAACTACAGCACCTATGACCAGGAACTCCTGGCCGGTATGTTGGTGCTATCTTCACAATCCCGACTCCTGGGGTCTAACCCTATTGTCTGGCTGTGTGACCAGGAGCCTGTGAAGTCATTTCAGAAGGGCCCACCACCAGAGAAAGCGAAGCTAAAACGGTGGTGGACTTACCTGAGCCAGTTCAGGCTGACAGTGCATCATATCCCCGGGATTAAGAATGAACTGTCTGACTATATATCGCGCAACAACTTCGATGCGCTTATTGGTGAGAGCTCTGACGCGCTCGCCAAAGAGGCTTTCCAGCGTATGGATGTCCAGCTTGACCTGTCCATGCGCACTGCTGGAATCCTGGAGGGTTGGAGTCTAACCGACTATCAGTCAGAGTATGAAGAAATTCTCCAAACCCTCAACACTGGTCTCGAACCCCGTGTCATTGACGGGCACCAGTGGTATAAAAACAATCAGTACCTCTTCTACGAGGACCGAATTGTGGTGCCTGAGGCACGACTAGATGGGTGCCTACAGTGGTCCCATCTCAGTTCCGGTCACACTGGCGCTAATCGCTCAGTGGACTTCTTCCGTGAGTGTTTCTACTCCAGTCTAACCCTGACTGAACTGAGGTCGCGTATGCAGACCATTGTGGATGCTTGTGGCTGTCATGCCAGCAAGCAGAGCGACAGTAGGGATAGGGGTCTGATCTCCAGCTTACCCATACCCTATTGTGCTAACTCTCTTCTCTACGTGGATTACATCCACGGCCTACCACGCTTTGGCGGCTATGATAGTTGCCTCGTGGTCACCTGTGGTCTATCTCGCTTCACCCGTGTGTTCCCTTGCAATAAGAAAATCACAGGTGAGCAGACTGTGAAAATGTTGGTCGAACAATGGTTCGAACCCTATGGAGCACCTAAACAGGTGCACTCTGATGAAGATGTACGCATCCGCAGTGACACTGGGTGGTACAAACGAGTGCTAAATGCCCTCAACGTGGAGGTAACCACAGGTGTGCCCTACACTCACACGTCTAACCCTCTCTGTGAGAGACAGAACCGTGTGGTGGAGCAAAACTTAAGAATCCTGATGAAACAGGAGCGCACCAAGGACTGGGTACGCCTAGTGCCCTGGGCAGTTCTGTCCATGAACTCACAGCGGAGCTCTTCTACGGGTTTCACCCCCCACGAACTGTTCCATGGAGGACGACCTGCTTGGTTCTTCAAAACCCCCTTTCCTGAGGACTTCAAGAGCCCTGTAGGAGATTGGCTAGAACACAAGCAGTCTCTGGCTAACCAGGCTGGTACTAACCTGAGGCACATTCGTGACCGTGAACAGAGCCGACGGAACCGCCTACGGCGACCTGCCAGCTTCAAGGTTGGTGACCTTGTTTTGGTACACCATTCACGCCTACCCTCCTGGTCACGTAACTGCCTACAGGACCCTTACTTTGGACCCTATCGTATCATCAGGATAGATGGATCCAGGATCCATGTCAGGTGCAGTCCACGTCTAGGTGGTGAACTGCTATGTGCTCCTAAGCAGCTGAGGCACTATCACTCCCCTGACGACTTGTCTTGGGATGAGTGGCGCCTCAGCGACAGTGAGATTGAACGTATAGACCTAGAGAACGCTGCCAGTCCAGAGGAGGCAGACGAACTCGAAGAGATGACTGCCGATGAGATGGCAGTCGATGGTTACTACGTGGTTGCAGGTATTGCTCGCCACGAGTATAAACAGGGCTGGGAATTCCTTACCCTGTGGGATGGCTATGGGTTGTCCGAGGCGACCTGGGAACCTATGTCAGCCTTCATACAACCAGATGGGAGTATCAACCCCATCTTCCGCACTTACCTCGTTGAGAACAACGAGGGGCAGCTCTTAACCCGTGCTGAGACTATGTCCCAGCGTAAGAAGCGAAACTAATTACCCTGTGTCAGTCAACTGACCCTGTCTGTGCCCTGCAGACCCATGCCTATGGTTTCCAGCGTGAGCCAGGTGGCCGCTTATCAAGATTGCAGCCACCCAGCGAGTGTTTGCCTTGTTGACCATGTGTTGCATGGGTACTGCCCTAATGTAATGACCTTGGTGAGCCAACGAAGAACGGTGGCTTTCTACACCAGGGGGGAATGACAAGCAAGGTGTTATGAGGCAAGGTGTGTCTTCCCTCCTTGGGGACAAGCGAGCCCACAGTTAGGACCCCTGACTGGTCCAGACCCATGGGGTTCTACCCTTCCTTTCTGGGTTTACCTTACCCTTACTTGCCATGACGTATGTGTGAGTGTGCTAGTCCTAAGGTCCTAAGAGCAAGCCGCAGAAGTGGTGTCCTAATTATACCCAAGTCTGCGCCCTTGCTAAACCCGGAGGGTTGGCTTATTGATGCCACGGGGTACGCCCCGGGTCTCCCCTCCCCTATGCGCCCAATTTCTGTGCTGGCGCAAAACCTTGGGGGAATACCCAGAGTGTTAGTCCAGGTATTGTTTTCCCTACCTACCTGACTACTACAGGGAGGGGTGGCCAAAAGCTATGAAGGCATGCAAAACGCCTGTTTGCTATGTGGCCAAAAACACTAACCTAACCCACTGTCACAGCCCACCAACCCAGCTAAAATTGCAGGAAAAGGGTGGGACAGTGACACGCCCCCTACAGGTCCTACACACCCTACAGTGGCACCATCCTGGTGGGCGAGCGCTGGGCAACTGGCTCTAGCCCCCACGCAGGACTACCACTCCTACACGCACACTCTACTTGGCGTTGCGAAGAGAAAGTTCTCGAGGGTCCTAGCGACCCACCTGTGAAATGACAAGAGAACACAGCGCTGCTAAGCAACTGTGGCCTCACAGGGGACGCCACAACGCGTTTCCCCTGCAAGGGCTTGGAGGGAAGGAGTGCTCTCGTGTGCAAGGCGCAGATGTCGATGAAGTCGGACTCCCTGCTCTGCCACAGGCGGAGCGGAGTTACTTGTTTGTGTGATCTGCGCCCCTGTTTAGCAGGGCATAAAAAAAATGCTGCTGCACCACTCACCCTACCTGCCCACCTGTAAAACAAAGGCAAATGAAAGGGCGTTTGCGGCGGAGGAACCAAGGCACACTCCAGGTGTTATACCCTTCTCAGTGTGCCCTATAATACGCTGTCCGCAAACACGCTGCATGGAGCAGCTACCCTTATCAAGCAAGCAAGCGTTAAGGGACTCCTCAGGTTCTCTTAAAGAACGTACCGAGGAGCCCCTGGGTAGCCTAAACAAGGTTTACCGTGCGCAATTCGCGTGGCCTACCCTTTAATGCATCATGTGCACGCAGGGAAGGGAGGCTTAACCACAGACTCAACCAGGAGGTGAGCTCCTCCTGGGCTAACCTACCTTACTTACCATGCATCGTGTGAATGCCGCATTGAAACGAACACAAAACAAACCTAAGCGTTTTAAGCAACTCAACTTGAACGCTACGGCCGCACACGTACAAACGCTAACCTGTGAGAAAAGAAACAAGGGTGGATTAGGGATACAGGTGAAGCGATACAGCGTGTGGATGCCTAGATTAGGCACATGCATCGCGAGCACAGCGCATATTCTAACCCTACATACGCGCTGCGCGCTCCATTCGCATCACATACCTTTCACTCCTGCTTTCACCTGTGCAGAGCACGCGAGATGAACACCCGACCCCCCAACGAGCACAGCGTTAACAACCCTAACGTTTTGACGGAGCAACCAACACGAACGCAATGCGTGAGTGTGAAATGACACAGACATACCTGAGAGACGGGTTGTTGAATTGCTCTGTGGTGCGGGCTGATTGTGAATACTTTACTCTGAAGTTTGTAAAAATTTTGATGCAACTGTGCAAAAATTTTCTTTAAAACTTTAAAAACTACGGCTCATACCTTCTTTTGCAAATGCTGTTTTCGCTTGCGCAACCCTTTTCTTGGCGTCCGCTTCGTTTGCGCTTGTCTGCGACTTTAAGTTATGTGTAAAAATGACGATTTCCCGCGTGGTTTCGTCGATTTTCAACGATTTCACTTGCTAAATCGCAGCCCCTTCCGCAAAACCGCAGGAATCACTCCCTGCTGGTTCCATTTTCTATTTTTTTCAGCTCCTGGGGGTTTGTGTCCTCCATTGGGAGTATTGCTCCGCCCTGACCCTTGGTCAGGACGTTTACTAAAACGCTGTTTATACGGCGATAACCGTCCGCATTAGAGCGTTCGGCTGTACCCTAGTGGACAGACACATGTGGTCTAGACAGGGAGTCCTGGGTTCAATTCCCACTACCCCCACACTTTTTCCAAAAGTTTTCGCCGCACGCCAGCGACTTTTGAGGAATGCCCCTTCGAAGGGACATCATTCACGGTACATTACACTGTTTTTCAAGGGTCCATACAGTGTGATAGGCTTCTATGAAGTGATGAGAATGTTTTCTGTGAGTTTAATGCATTTTTTGAGGTAATTTTGGGAATATTTGAGCCTTTTTCCTTGGTCCTACTAGCTTGATCAACTAGTACTCCAGGGGGGAGTAAGAAAAAGTCACTGCCATGTCTTTCTTGGAGGGCTTGATCCAGGCGAAGCCCCCCTTAAAACCCTTTGTTGATGCTGAGACAAACTTAAGTGTTTTTATCTCTCTTTTGTGGCCTAAAGTACACTTTCTCAAGGTAACTAGGGTTGTGACCCTAGCCCCCCCCATGAAGTTCACCCCTACCACTCAACTGAGCGGAGGTACCTTCCTTCATGGAGGTCATACCAAAATAAATCAGGCATTCCATGCTTGTGGGCCTTGGAGGTTAAGCCTAAGTGGTCTCCCACCCCAAGACCCCTATACTCAATTGAATCTACCACTTATTGTGGTCCTACTTTGTAACTGTTTCTGAATTCAGTTGCTTGGCCAAGTCATTTTCTGTGTGGTCCTGACATCTATGCCCCTCAGTCCTAACCAGCACCATTTCACCCAAATCAGTGCACATGAAGTGCCTATTGCAACCACTGAGGCTAGAGTCTGACCAATTTTCATTTAAAACCTTTTGCATTATTCATTTGTGATTGAATCTATGTTCATATACCTGCTTTGTCTATCTGCAGCCCTTCTGTGTTACACTGGATTCCAAAATCAATCATTGATTTCATTGAGTTGACTGAGCACTGATATACCTAAGGTAGAGCCTATGAATTTATCTATGTTTTTCCATGAATACTTATCTGCCCTAGTGGTATGCACCATAGGGGGTTAGGCACCTCTTTTTGAGAGGTCCTGGGTTCAATTCCTGGTCAGCCTAACTAAGTAGAAAGATCCCATGTGACATGGCAGTGACCTCATCGCCACATACCATGCCACCTCAGCACATATGGGACCCAAAACAAAGAGTGCACATCTCCTAAGATGGCACTATGGAGAGAGAGTGATCCTGAGGCAGTTTTCTAACTCTTTTCCCAAAACATTTCAGCTATCTCTGTGAATATGCATTCATTTGTATCCTGAGTTGCAGTTTCTGTGAATATCTAATCATCTTTCACTGTTTACACTGCAGCCCTTCATGCTTTGATCCTGAATTACCTTCTCCTTGCATACTATTGGCTTGGGCTATCCTGTATTGAGTTGGCTTTACTATATTTCAACAAACAAAAGCTTTTCATCATCCAAAACCAGCAGCAGGACACCCTACAGCAACAACAAGCAGCAGGAGAAGCAAAAACACAGTGCTGAAAACACTATAAACGTTTCTGGTAGCAAGAGGCAGCCTGTCTCTGTGCACCAGCAGCGACCCCGCGCCGTACAACCAGTGCTCCGAGCAGGCAAATACAAGCAGAAGGGCGGATTAAGATGGATCCAGGAAGAGTGGACGCCGAGGTGAACACAGCGCCAGCGCCAGAGGCACCGGCAAGGCCGGCGCCTGACGCTGTACCTTCGGTGGAGCCCTTACATGGGCCAATGGATACGGCGGAGGACTCCTTGGATGGCCTCCAGACGGCTTTTGGGGCCCTGTCGGTGAAGGAAATGGTCTCTCAGCCTCAGCCTGTGAAGAGGAAGAGAGGAAAGGAGAGCGAGAAGGATGCTGGAGAAGGAGCAGACGAAGGAGAGGAGCAAGGGCAAGACCCGACGGATGTCCCTACCTTCGAAGGCGCACCAAGCGCTTCTGGCCTCCATGCATCACCCTCTCCGGTAACCACCACACTCCCAGCCGCCGCTACATCCACTTCCACAACCAACCAGCCTATGGCAGAGGGCACAGGCTTTACTGGCATGCCTCACTACCCCGCCTATGGCATGGGCCCACCTACCACTGCGCTCCTTGAGGCAACTACTGCCAGTGAGCCGGTGGCTTCCAGCGCTGCGCCGCGATGGTATGCGGCTGACCATCCCCATCCACTCCACGCCACTGGAACCTACATGGAAGTTCCTGGGTATGCTCCTGGGTGTGCACCTGGGTATGCACCCCTGAGTGGGTTGAGGAGAGGACCAGAGTCTCTGGGAGGCAGGAGTAGAGGATCGGGAAGATCCTCCAACAGGTCCCTGACGCGGTCGGAGATCAATGAGGTGCTCTGAGGAGCCACTTCGCAAATCGTGAGCGACCTCACGCAAGAGATCAGGGAGAAATTGCAGCCCCTGATGATCCCGTCCCATGCGTCACCTACGACAGTGGGAATGTCAGCCCACCGAGTACAGGCTAACCACCTGGCGGCAGGGTTGACGAATACCCTGGGGAGCCTGAGAAGCCGACCGATGCCGACTCCTGCAGCAGTACCGAGAAGTCCATTCGTCCCGAGGACAGCCCAGCCGCCCTACAGTCACGTGACGAACTCGACGAGGGCTGAGCTGGACCAGCTGGGGCTGACAGCCCTAAGGGCTATGGTGGACGTGGAGCCTTATGGCTCCAGTGATCTAGGCGGAGACCCCTCCGATGATGGGCCGCCTTCGATGACTTCTTCTTCGCCATCGGATGACGAAGACCCTGAGGACCCCGAGGACCCCAAGGGTAAGAAGAAGAAGAAGAAGAAGAAGAAGACCCGACGCCCTGAAGGACGCCGAGCTCAGGAGGCGAAGGCTATTGCCACCTCCAAGATAGTGGTGAACCTGCCTGAATTCACAGGCAAGGACCTCAGCGAGTTCGCTGAGAACTTTGGCCGGTTCCTACGACTGACCGGCCAAACCCACGCGAGTGGGCGAGTGAAGTGCGACCTGCTCCTGCAGTGCTGCAAGACGAAGTACCTGGAGAAGCAGGTCAGGCAGATCGTCACCAACTCCGCCACCTTTGCCGACGTGTTGGTTGCCCTGGAGAGGCAGTACCCAACCTACGAGACCGACCTCTCCATCAGGGCCGAGATCCAGAACCTGCCCGTGCTGCCGAACAACCCCAAACCCGGCAGGGTCTCCGAGCTGTTGGCGGACCTGGACCACTGGGCTGGACGACTGACGCCCGGTTCCTACAGCAGCGACGACCTGCTGTTTTGGTTGTGCTCCAAGCTCCCCCGTGAGCTATGGGACGAGTGCCGTCTGACGGCTGAGCGCAAGGCTAGATCCCTCCGCTACGAGGATCTATGCGTGCTGCTCCTGGAGATGGCGCTGGAGAAGGAGAGCGACCAACACCTGAACCACTACCGTCCTGGTGGTGGAGGTTCTGGAGGCAAAGGGTACCAAGGGTCCCGACCTGGGCAGGGGACTACCCCCAAACACGCCCACGCCCGCCTAATGGAGAACGTGAAGGAGCTATTCTGGTGTGATGCCAGAGATGAACAGGGCCACCTGCAGCATGCCTCCGACTGCGAGCAGCGAGACTGCTTTGTAGTCCAGGGGAAGCAGCAGGAAAAGATCACCGGCGCCAAGGTGAAGATGCCGGATCATTACCGCTGCACCATCACGTGTGCATTCTGCGGTAAGCGGAAGCACTATGAGGACGAGTGCTACCATAAGCAACGCCTATCGGCGAAGCTTAAGGGGGAAGATCCTGGCAAAAGCTCAGGCAAAGGTGGAGGCAAGGCCAAAGGCAACGACTCCGGCAAGGGCAAGTCAAAAGGACGTGGTCAAGGTGGTCAAGACAAGGGTCAAGGCGGACGAGGAGGAGGCGCTAATCGCCAGAACAACAACAAGAACAAGGACAAGAACGGAGGTAACCCCAACCCTAATCCAGGGGGGAACTCCGAGCCCTCTGGAGGGCAGTCTGGACCTACCACACGCTCACAGACGCAGGCCCAGCAAGAACAAGGAGCCAAGCGTGAGCATGAAGGTGGTGACGACGGCAACGCCAAGAAGAGAAGCCGTTTCATGAGGATGGCCCGCAAATTGCGGAACAAGGGGTTCGAGGTGACCTGTCCCGCGGAATTCTGACGGGGACGCTCTGGTGGCACCCAAGACCTGGTGTTTTGGGTACGTATCCGACTAGGGGGACGTGAATACCTGGGGGTACTGGATACTGGAGCCACAAAATCGATAGTGGCCAAGAAAATTTTACCTTGTGGGAGCCTGAAGAACACCATGACCACCGCCGCTATACGGATGGGGGATGGTCATGTGGTGCACAGCTGCGGGGACTGCGAAGTGGAGGTACCTATGGGCTCCAGGACTATCGCCCATCGGTTCTATGTGATGGACACTGATGCCTTCGACTTTGTACTGGGTACTGACTTCTTCGTGCAGCACTCCCAGATACAGTCCCTGACGCTGCAAGCGCCCTACCTCCTGTACGTGGACCACGGCAGTGGCAGAGAGTCTGTGCCACTGGAGCAGACGGAACATACCTCGAGTTACCTGAGACTATCGAAGGAGGAGCCCTCGAACATGATGGCGGCCTCCAAAACTGAGGACTATCAACTATTGGGGGAAGTCCTAGACCAAGGTCTGAAGGAGTTGGGTTACTCTCGAGAAGACCTAAGTGTGGAGCTGTTCGCCAGCGACAAGCAGCATGTACTGGACCTATACTGCAGCAAGGGGAAGAACTGCAGCTACAAATTTTACTGGCCCTCTTTCGGGATGGCCTACGGGAACCCCAGATTCAGTGAACTGGGGAAGGTGCTGACCAAGGTGGCCTTGGAACGTTCCCGTATGGTCCTGTGTTCCCCCGATTGGGGAGCCCATGGGGGCAACGAGTACTGGCGAACCCTCCTTGACAAGCTGACTATCAGCTCTGTGCGGTTACCTGATGAGGCCATCTACGTGCCTCTGGGACGCAAGACGCCCATTGGGAAGCCCGGATGGGGGAGTATGCTCAGCGTGGTGGACGGAAGTCTTACCACCATCCCCTGGGAATACCTGGACACTACTCTGGTCCAGGCTACACAACGAGAAAGCGATGGACTCGCCTTGGGTGACTTGAAGGATCGCCTACGACCTCAAGATGCTGTTGAAACTACACCCGGAGGAGATGAGTACGTCGTGACTGACACCAACGCCCCCAACTCTCCCTGTCATGTACCTGTTCCTGATGGAGTCTCTGAGTGTGGACTATCTGAGCTACCTAGCTCTATCCACTCAGACGACGAAACTGAGCACGACGCCTTCTTCGTGCAGACTGCGGTGGAAGAAGTGGAGAACGCCGAGTACGTCGCCCCACTAAAACCCCTACTCTCCATGAGGGTGGAAGACCCCGTGGATGAAGAGCTGGAGCCTCGATCCAGGCTCAGGGAGTATGTGGATTCCAAGAGGAAGTTGGTGGCGAAAAAGCTATGCTACGCGAAGCCTACCCGCAGCTCATGGCCACTGAAGCAAGGACGTATGGGAGACCTATCCCAATTGAAGGAGGACCTCGAACAGAAGATCACCACCTGGCAAAGGGAGGTAGATCTCAAGCTCATGAAGAGCGTGTGGGGTGCCCATGTGAGGACCCCAGAGGAGGACGACCTCTCGGAGGAATGTGTATGTGAACCCCCTAAAGCGTGCCTATGTTGCCATCGTCCACCGGAGATGGTTGAGCAAGACCTTCTGTATGCCTACCAAGGGCTGAAGGATGCTACCGCGGGCGAAGAGTCGGTTGAGGACCACCTCCCGACGTCTATTCAAGGGGCAAGCAACTTACACTCCGACGAGGATATGGAGGACAAGATCAAGGTATTGGACCCGCGGGTACAGAAGCTGATAAGGACCTATCTGGAGGTGTTTGGAGAACTACCCCCTCCAGCGTCATGTGACAAGCTGGTACAGATGGACCTCAAGCTGAAACCCGAGTTCGTGGGTCATAAGATTCGGAGGAGACCCTATCCAGCTCCTAAAGAGCAGGCCGACGAGATCGAGAGACAGATACAAGAATGTATCGACGCTGGCCTAGTCCTGGAGTACAAGGACGGGGACTACCCCCTACACTGCAGCCCCTGTTTCCTGGTGGCTAAACCTGGGTCTACAGCCAAACGGCTGGTAGTGGACTATGGAGAGCTGAACAAGAAGACGTTGAACCACTCAGGGTCCATTCCCAATATGGAGTCTACCCTGGAGAAGATAGCCTCCTGTCGCTACAAGACCAAGATGGACAAGCGAAGTGGATTCTGGCAAGTGGACCTGACGCCCAACGCGCAGGAACTACTGGCCTTCATCACCCCTCAGGGGAGGGTATTCAAGTGGAAGGTCATGCCATTCGGCGTGGCTAACGCACCCGCTCTGTTCCAAGAGCTGATGAACAAGATCTTGTCCATCCTACGAAGGAGACCTAAGGTGCAGGAGCTCATATCCCGTGGGGCCCAGATGGAGGCGCACATCGACGATGTATGCCTCGGGACCAATACCCAGGAGGATCACCTAATCCTCTTGGGTGAGTTCTTTGCGGTCTGCCAGGAGAACCACACACGACTCAAGCTGGAGAAGTGTGAGTTCATGCAGGAGACCATGCAGTACTTGGGGTTTGACGTTGGCTATGGGTGGTGGACCCCAGCGGCCTCTAAGGCCAAACCCCTGAGGGATGCCAAGGTACGACACGAAGACCCCAAGAAAGGACTTCATGATGTACGCAGTTTCATTGGGGCGTGCAACTTCTATCGCCGCCACATCAAGAACTTCACCTATACCAGCGCCGTTCTGACCGACTTGATCAAGAAGAGTACTACTTGGCGCTGGGGCCCACAAGAGCAACAAGCGTTTGACGAGCTCAAAGACAAGGTAGCCAACGCTAAGTGCTTGGGCGTGCCTAGGGCACAAGGGGAGATTATCCTGGTGACCGACGCCAGCAATGTGGGCGGTGGTGGAACGTTGTTCCAATGGCAAGCACTAGAGAAGGAGGAGTTCGACTCGGCCATTTCCCAATGGGGGACGGAAGGTCTCAACCGAGATGGAACCCTCAAGCACAGCTACCCTGACGACAAGTGGGTCCTAGTACCTCTGGGCCACTGGAACTGGAAGTGGAACCAGGCCAGGGGGAACTACTCCACCTATGAGCAGGAATTGCTCGCGGGTATGCTGGTGCTATCCTCGCAAGCACGACTATTGGGGAGTAACCCTGTGGTCTGGCTGTGCGACCAAGAACCAGTCCGCAGTTTCCAGAAGGGCCCCCCACCTGAGAAGGCCAAGCTACGTCGCTGGTGGACCTACCTCAGTCAACTACGGCTGACGGTACACCATATCCAGGGAGTGAAGAACGAGTGCGCCGACTACATCAGCCGCAACAACTTCGACGCCCTGATTGGTGCCCGGTCTGAAGCGCTGGCTAAGGAGGCGTTCAGCCGTATGGACGTACACCTGGACCTGAACATGACCATGATACGCCCCCTGGATGGACTCCAACAATCGGAGTACCTACAGGAGTTTGGGGATATCTACCGGCGCCTGGAGAAACGCCTTGAACCCCTCCTGGTCAACCAAGACCAGTGGAAGCGGGACAAGAGCTACCTCTGGCACGAGGACCGCATCGTGGTGCCTAGTGACCGAGTCCCAGCGCTGCTGAAGTGGACCCATGAGTCCAGTGGTCATGTGGGTGCTGACCGTACCCTGAGGCTGTTCAAGCAGTGGTTCCACACTACGTGGACTGACGACCAGCTGCGGAAGACGCTCCTGCCTATCGTGGACAAGTGCCCGTGCAGGTCCTGTAAACCAGGGGATATCAGGGACAGAGGTCTCTACTCGACCCTGCCCATCCCTCACTGTGCTAACAGTGTTCTATACGTGGACTACACGGAGATGCCGAAGTTCGGGGGCTATGACTTCGCCCTCGTGGTAACCTGTGGGTTGACCAGGTTTACCAGGGTGTTCCAATGTACCAAGCACATCACCGGAGAGGAGACTATCAAGATACTCCTGGAGGAGTGGTTTTGTGTCTATGGGGCGCCCAAGGAGATCAACTCCGATGAGGACGTACGAGTACGCTCAGATACTGGCTGGTACAAGAGGGTCCTGAGGTCCCTCAATGTCCAGGTGTCTACGGGGATTCCCTACTCTCACACGAGCAACCCCCTATGTGAGCGACAGATTCGTGTCCTGAAGGAGAACGTCAGGATATGGTGCAAAACTGAACGCACCAGAGACTGGGTGAGACTACTCCCCGTCATATCCTTGATGATGAACTCCCAAGAGAGTTCAGCTACTGGCTACTCGCCACATGAGCTATTCATGGGGCGCCCGGCGTGGTTCCTACATGCCCCCTATCCAGAGGACACCCATTCTTCTGTGGGTGAGTGGGTCCAAGAGCAACAAGCGAAGGTGGACAAGGCCAAGGCTATGCTCCAGAGAGTGAGGGAGCGTCAGTGGAACAAGAAGAACAAGCACCGAGTACCGGCCACCTACCAAGAGGGGGACTGGGTGCTGGTGCACCACAGTCGACTACCCGCCTGGCCTCGCTCTACCAGCGATGACCCATACTTCGGGCCGTACAAGATTCTATCTGTGGATGGTCACCGTATCACGGTGCGGTATTCTCCCCGTCTAGGGGGGACCCTGGTGTGCGCCGCTCAACACCTGAAGCGCTACCATGATCCTGAAGACCTCTGTGGGGAGGAGTGGGAGCTGAACGACGAGGAAATCGCCGCTCTGGACCTACAAGGGGCTGCCAGCCCTATGGAAGTTGAAGGTGAACTCCCCGACATGAACGCCGAGGAGATGGCTAAGGAGGGCTTCTACCTGGTGAAGTCTGTCCTACGCCACCGCTATCGCCAGGGTTGGCGCTTCCTCACCCTCTGGGAAGGGTTTGGAGTCGAAGAGGCCACCTGGGAGCCCTTCTCTGCATTTGTTCTACCAGAGGGACCCCTAAACTCAGTTCTGGTTGACTACTTGTCCCAGAACAACCTTGGTGAGTTACTGAGGCTCGCTGAGGCGCTTGCCTCCAAGAATAAAGCTAGGGACTGAACCTTACCCTTACCTGCCAAAGCGTATGTGTGAGTGTGCTAGTCCTAAGGTCCTGAGAGCAAGCCGCAGAAGTGGTGTCCTAATTATACCCAAGTCTGCGCCCTTGCTGAACCTGGAGGGTTGGCTTATTGATGCCACGGGGTACGCCCCGGGTCTCCCCTCCCCTATGCGCCCAATTTCTGTGCTGGCGCAAAACCTTGGGGGAATACCCAGAGTGTCAATCCAGGTATTGTTTTCCCTACCTACCTGTCTACTACAGGGAGGGGTGGCCAAAAGCTATGAAGGCATGCAAAACGCCTGTTTGCTATGTGGCCAAAACACTAACCTAACCACTGTCACAGCCCACCAACCCAGCTAAAATTGCAGGAAAAGGGTGGGACAGTGACACGCCCCCTACAGGTCCTACACACCCTACAGTGGCACCATCCTGGTGGGCGAGCACTGGGCAACTGGCTCTAGCCCCCACTCAGGACTACCACTCCTACACGCACACTCTACTTGGCGTTGCGAAGAGGGAGTTCTCAAGGGTCCTAGCGACCCACCTGTGAAGTGACAAGAGAACACAGCGCTGCTAAGCAACTGTGGCCTCACAGGGGACGCAACAACGCGTTTCCCCTGCAAGGGCTTGGAGGGAAGGAGTGCTCTCGTGTGCAAGGCGCAGATGTCGATGAAGTCGGACTCCCTGCTCTGCCACAGGCGGAGCGGAGTTACTTGTTTGTGTGATCTGCGCCCCTGTTTAGCAGGGCATAAAAAAATGCTGCTGCACCACTCACCCTACCTGCCCACCTGTAAAACAAAGGCAAATGAAAGGGCGTTTGCGGCGGAGGAACCAAGGCACACTCCAGGTATTATACCCTTCTCAGTGTGCCCTATAATACGCTGTCCGCAAACACGCTGCATGGAGCAGCTACCCTTATCAAGCAAGCAAGCGTTAAGGGACTCCTCAGGTTCTCTTAAAGAACGTACCGAGGAGCCCCTGGGTAGCCTAAACAAGGTTTACCGTGCGCACTTCGCGTGGCCTACCCTTTAATGCGTGTGTGCATGCACGACTATGCACAATCACGTTGGGCAAACCTGCCCATCTCCGCAACAATCTTGACTCCACCAGGGGGTGGCCCCGCCTGGGCGTACCTACCTTACCTACCGCTGGGAAGTGAAGCAAGGTGAGAGAACAAAAGGGGCGCACGCGAAGAACGTTGCTATGCACTTGTGTGTATGACTAATCACCCTGATCTGACCGCTAATCATCTGCAATCTTTCTAATCAATCCCTCTACCGCGTCCTATCGTGGTTATCGTTGTTAGCGCTGCTACACGACTCGCTCACGGAGACACGAGACGAGCAATGTGTATGCGGCATGCGAGACAAGCATACCTGTAGTTTATACCTGATTCATTGAAGTCTTTTCAATTGATTTTCGAATTCTTGAATTTTTGAAGCTTCTATTAGTGTGGGTGGAATCTGTATGTTTGTTTATTAATGTGTGTCTCGTCATTTTCAAGACTACGTGATACATACGTTTATAATTCCATTATTTTTCCATTTTCCGGCGCTTCGCTAGGAGCCGCTCCTGCGCGCCGCCATTTTGTGCGTATGAATTTCTGGATTTAAAAAATCCAGAGATGACTATAATTTCTATAAAAATGTGCTTTTGATGCACAATTGGATTCTACTCAGGTGTGTCGTTTCAGAAAAATTCTACGCCGTAATTTGACGGATTTTGGTGTCGTCGCTTCGTTTTTGCGTGGATTCGTCCATAATTCTCCCATTCCTGCCTCTGCAGATACCCACGCGCAGCCTCGCTGAGTAGGCCGTGTTCGGGCCGAAACGCAGGTGCCTGGAGAGACTGAGCAGAACCAAGACCCCACCAAGGGGCAAAATAATTTCTTTTTCGACTTCCTACGCCCTAAGACAGGTCACAGGTCGCCAGCAGGTTTACGAGAACCCATGCGAGTGTGTATAATGTGTCTTGCGTTTGGGTTGTGTCGACGCTGCGTCTTGGAGGAAGGGATGCATATGCACATGTTTGGCATGCTCCCAATCTAACCCAACCAAGCCACAGGAGCCCCGGCAGCGCCAAGAGCGCTGAGTCTTCTGTAGGAAACTGTACAATCAGAGCAGCAAAAGGACGCCAGCCATGGTGAGCGCCCATTTTTCAGTGTGAGGGAGACTGTAGGTATTTTAAAGTAGATGTGGAAACCAAGGAAAGGCCAAGAAAAATTCCCTTTTTCCTAAAATGCGACAGTGGTGGCCACCACAGCACAAGGGGGGAGTAAGAAAAAGTGCTTTTCCATTGCTTTGGGACATACTCTAGTTGTATTAGAGATGCACTGAGCATCCATGCATTTTTATCTTAGTATTGGTCCAGCCAAAAGTGGTGAGAACACATTTTGACCTATGGAACCAAACACCCAATCAGGATATGGAGTGGACCCCTTAATCCCCTTTCAATGTGAAGTAAAACATCTTTTCCTGAGTTGACTGAGCACTGACATACCTAAGGTAGAGCCTATGAATTTATCTATGTTTTTCCATGAATACTTATCTGCCCTAGTGGTATGCACCATAGGGGGTTAGGCACCTCTTTTTGAGAGGTCCTGGGTTCAATTCCTGGTCAGCCTAACTAAGTAGGAAGATCCCATGTGACATGGCAGTGACCTCATCGCCACATACCATGCCACCTCAGCACATATGGGACCCAAAACAAAGAGTGCACATCTCCTAAGATGGCACTATGGAGAGAGAGTGATCCTGAGGCAGTTTTCTAACTCTTTTCCCAAAACATTTCAGCTATCTCTGTGAATATGCATTCATTTGTATCCTGAGTTGCAGTTTCTGTGAATATCTAATCATCTTTCACTGTTTACACTGAGTAAGAAAAATTGCCTTTCCTGAGGGATGCCTTCTGTTCTGTTGAATGTACATAACACTGCATCGCTGCAGTGTCTGGTGTTGCCGCTGTGCGTGTTAATTCCGCAACCTGAGTCGCGGCGACATTTCCTGTCGACGATGATATTTTCTCTTCATGAAGAACTGATCAGAAATCGACTGTAGACTTCATAGAAATTTACTATGTGTGATTCGAGAATTTTCTGTGGATTTGAAAATAGTGTTAGAGAACAAACACTGTTAATTCGCTCCGCAATCTGTACTGATGTCCATTCCCGATTGCATCGCTCATTGAGTTGTTATGTTCACTATGCATTGCATGCCATTATTGAATCTCTGAGACTTGTCATACATACGCCGTGCTTATTCTTTAGCCATGGTGTGACATGTATGGATCAGTGCATGGGGATATCTTGGGATGTACAAGTGGAACGATACTCGTGGAGTATCTTGCAAGACGATGTTGGATTTGTACGAAGAGTGTGCATACCAATGGTTGGAAAACAAGGAGTTGACGGACGTTGCGGTCCTATGGTGATCATGGCCATCTTATCTTGTTGTCTTTGTCTTGCTTCGCTTTGTTGTTGTTGTTGTTGATTTAATGTAGGAACATACTCTTTGGGAAAACATGTTCATCAATTCTTTTCACCTTTTTTAGTTAATATCCAAGCATTCTTTATGATATGGAGTTATCAAATATTTTGTTAACAATTCTTTTGGGAAATGCATCCTCAAATAGATAGCCTTTCATTTTTGTGGCAATCGAATCTTTTATCAAGGAGCCGTGAGGGTGCTTTTTCTTTGTGGTAGCAGAGGCTTAGGTGAGTGGAGACCCACACCCATCACCTCATATGGTTTCGAATTTTGTGAGTTTTCCTCACCTCATGATCGTGTAGAGGCTCCATCAAGGGGTAGCGCCAAGGACCAAAAACATGCCTTTTTTGGGCACCCAAAGATGTTCCTACGATATAAATTTTCCCTTGTTGATTACCTTGTTCCTTGAATTGTTTCGATATCTTGTGGTTGATTGCCATCTCCGTTGGGATATTCTACGAAGATTTGATTTACGAACAAGGATTACGGTACAAAGTCCCCAGGCACTGAATCCAATGGGTGCCCCCTTTTCTCCTCAACTCAATATGGGATCAAACTATCTAAAGTCCTTCAAGACCGATACGACAATGATGAGGCGGCGCCACGGCCAAATGCGTAGACACACCTATCATTGGTCCTTTGAGCGTTTTCGGGAACGCATAACATTAAGGAAGCCTTGGGGTCGCTGCACTTTTGATTTCCGAGTTGTTCATTTGGTGCTCGATACCATGTCCTCTTTCCTCGTTTCTCTCAAGGGATTTGGCTTCATCAAATTGGGAGAAGAATTATTTGCGGGGCTCCGTGGAGGACCATGGTTGTTCGACACTACATGGGAATTGACTTCGGTGGTCACATGCACGATGATACCAATAACAAGTTTGTGCTCGAGCATCCTTGCGAAAATGGAGATTGTGAATTTCGAAGACATGTACGAAGGATGATAAAATGAGTGGTATTTATCACGAATCTTGGATCCCCGATGAGTTCTAAGACTTTGCAACAAGAGGTGCTCGTCGGTCGGCGGTGGGGTGTCAGCCAAAACGGTGTTGATTCGTTGGTCAAAGTGTTTGAATTGGTCCCAACCACCGATGAGAGTAGGAACACTGGTAACCGATGGTGGCACTCGCGAACGCGGACACTACCTATGACGGCCCTTTGTTGCTTTGTATGGACGATCATCGTTTGAAGCACGTGACGGCTTCTTGCTTTCATTTTGTTGGGATATCCCGAAGCGCGTGTGAAGCGCGGACTTCGAAGTACTGCATATTTCGGGGAAAGGGAGTTCGTTACATTCATACGACGAATTATTTTGCAATTGACGAAATTGACGAATCAAGATTGTGGATTTGTTATGTCGTTATTTGTGCTCGTCCCTACCTTCGAGGCATGGCGTTACCGTACCTACTTATGACAGGGTGGTTGTGTAGGCAAGGATTCGTGTGCCGTCGCTTGGTTTCATCTCTTGGCACGAGCATCGCCTTTGCATGGGCTTGGGGCCGTGACAATCCTCTTTCCCAATATATCCACACTCGAAGTGATGGATCCGGTTGCAATCACGAAGCAAGGACCGTGGTTACCCTAGAGATTTTTGCCTTGCCTACCATCGGTGTCGTACGGACGGAGTGCGTTGCATTTGTCACGTTGAATTGAAACGCTGTCCCGTTGTCCACGTACCGCATACCATTGATTACAACGCTGGCAGGAATGACGGCGCTTCTGGTGTGGTGCATTGAGATGGTATTCATTCTAGGAGTGACCGACAGACCCTACATGTGCCTCCAATGCCAAAGCGGCACTCGGTATGGCGGGCAGTGCCTAGCACCTTTTGGATGCTGTACTGGTCCCTGGGTATTACCTGGCAGCGTCTTTTAACTCACTGTTCCCACTGCGCAGTGCAGAGCAGACTAATGACTATTTGGACCCAGGGGCAGAGCCCGAGCGATCACCTTCTACACCATGCAATGGTGGTTTCGAGATGTGGCTATTTTCTGTTGCCCTGCCGACTCCATTTGCCTAAGCTTTCGTTCATCTGTGCGCGGGCGTTCGTCACTTACAGGCGGTACAATTTATGCCTTCGGGCGGAGTGCTACGCAGGATGGGTACTGCTGGAAAGGATCCATGAATAACAAACTTCCGTTCCTCTCGAGTGATCAGTGGTCCAGTGAGCTCTGCAAACTGACTGCATGCTCTTTCCGTTGACAGGAATTTCTGTCCCTACCTCAATGCCACAAGAGGTCGCAATGGAGAAGGGTTGGCTACATTTGCTATGTCGATGGCGCCGCATTCATTGGCGCTGTGGACCAACTTCGATTCTGAGGTGTCCCGTATCATGAAGGAGACTCAAAGGAAGGCTTTCACGAGGTATCTGTGCGAGGTCATATTTCATGCTGACACTCCAACTGCGACCTGCCGCAATTGTGCCATTGGGCCTGTCTGGAGATTTTCGCTCCGTGGTGTCAAAACAAAAACCTCTTAGCAACTTCTGGGTCTGAGATTTCAGCAATGTTTGTCAAGAATCCTCTCTAACCGAGCCGTCCAAAATGGAGTACTTGTACAGTGAGTGATCAATAACGCTTGCATTATGCGTTGGACACGGTGGTATCCAGTTGGGTATGAGACCACGTTCATTGATTTTCACAAAGTCCTGAGATGGAACTGGGTACACGTATGAGGTCAACTGTGACTGTTTATCTTTCTTTTGGTCACGACTACATGCTGCACTTCGCCACCATCAGCGAGACCACCTCGGAGTTCTTGCAGAATTTGTGCCGCTGGCGTCTGCAGAGCCCCTTCTCTGGTTTGATTGCCAGTAGCCAGTTAAGCCCACGACTTGGCTGGAGGATGGGAGAATTTTGTGTGGTGGTGTCATTCAGACTATCAGGCCTGGTGTATTCAAAATTTCAAAGTTACAAATGGACCAGTTCAACTTGCAGAAGGCAAATACCGGTACCCACGTGGTCTGTTTTAATTCGGTGTGATTAATCTGTACATCCGACCCATTGGTGCGTGGATGTCTGACCAGGCGCCAGCCCGACACTACCTACTTGGACGCTTGCGAGTATGCATGAATGGTGAGACCCGTGGCTGTGGCCAGGTGATACACTGCAACTGCGTTTGAGTGCTGTGGTTGTCCAACGCTTCTCAATATATTCTCCTGCTACGTGGAGACCTTTGAGGATGGTACTTATGGCCTTGTTCCCTTTTGCTGACTCAATACACCGGTATCATATCTGGCTCGGTTACCATTGGATCGCCAAGACTTCCGTACTCCCGGAGAACTCAGAGTACATGTTCTATTACGTTTGGCAAGCTCATGGCGTATTATAATGACCACCTTCCCACCTGTCGGGTCAGCGACTTGGCTGGTTTTGGACTTGCCACCTCGACTGAAATTCCAGCTCGACTATTGCGCCTACTACCTGTTTACTGTCTGGAACAGACTCCTGCGAGGGGACAGGACTGGGTGTGCTCGTACTCACGTTTGCGCTTCCAGTGATGTACTATCCCTTGAGCAAGCTGCTGCAAATGTGAGGTCCCACGCTTTCCTCGGCTGTATATCCGTCAGGATGATTTTGAAGGAGATTTGCCTGTGTCCAGCTATCATTTGCAGACGTCCTGGAACTGAGCAACTATCCAGTGGGCCAGTTTCAGAACCCTGTACCACAGTACCAGTGTACAGTCAATGGCTTATCCCCTGACTGAACCACAGTGGGGAGCATGTCTGAGCAATTGTTGGAAATGCTGACGCCACACCACGGGCTGGATAATGCGTGTGTGTGACAACTGGACCAGCATCCGAAAACCCGATTCCTTACGTCCCTGTGGAGGAAACGCTCCGAGCGGCCCAAAGGGTCCGTATCCACTGAATGCACACCCCGTCAGTGACTTCAGACAGGGAAGCCCTAGGGCGGAGGAGGGCCGGCAGCAAATGCCCTGGCCCCTGCCCCATGCGGTACAGTGCTGTGGAGATCACAGTGACACGGACAGTGAAGCCCTAGGGCGGAGGAAGGCCGGCAGCAAGTGCCCTGGCCCCTGCCCCACGCGGTACACTGCTCGGGAGATCACCGTGACGGGTCAGTACGAATCGACCCTAAGGAGGGGAAGCAATTTGAGAGGTCATCATTTCACTGGTCAGCGCAACGTCGTTAGCAGGAGTTATGTCTGCAGCACTATTCTTCTGGTGCACTTTGAAGGAGAAGAGATGCTTGAGAAGGAGCGCTGCAGTTGTGAGGCTATTGGTATATTTGTGCGTTATGGCAGCCTTAGGCTCTCCTTCATGACGCTTCTTTGTAAGGTGGACTCCAAGACACGGCCAGTGAGCCATACTGAATTCCATGACAAAACACCAGAGATGGTCGTAAACCTCACCCGGAGTGATACGCAGGAGGAGGCTTTGAAGGATGGTTTCTGAGATCAGTGGACCCCGAAAAGTTACACAAGTTCAGGGGTTTTCTACATGAGAGCCTAGTTTATGTTCAACTGGTTTCAAGCTGTACTGTTGTGTCTCCGGCCTTTCCCAAGGTTTATCATGATGCATCCCATGCAATGGACAACCTGGCTGCTTGCTCTGTAGTGTGGAATGTCAATGCCATGCCTAAGGAAAAGACTGAAGCCTTTATTTGAAATCTGACGATTGGAGGCTATGCGGGCTGTATTTGACCAAGACAAGGATGTCATATGATTAAGTCCAGAGACGAGAATAATGATTGACTGTGCTACGCCCTTGCAGAGCGTTGGACAGGGGACTGAATCTTCAGTACCCTTGGGAGGCAGACATGGTTGTCTGCTCAACATTCACCTGGCTTCGGCCTAATGTTGTCCGGGCGCGACAAGTATTCCAGCAGGTGTGCCGCATGCAGGCTATCTTCTGGGTGTCTATGTCACCTTAATGGAAATGCAGCTGGACCCGTTGGACTGGCGTTTCGGCGCCTAGGAACCTGAGGTTGAACTTCACCGCGAAGCTGGGACCTCCTCCTTGACACTGCCCAGCGAACCAGTGCGTCGACATGAACTCGGAGCGGGAAACTAGTCTACTGTGGGTGCCTTTGGAGAGAGCGCCTTCAACAGCGACTCCATGGTCAGTACGCCACCAACAGAGACCAAGCCAGTGCCTGCAACGGGACTATGAGGTTCTGGAGATCGTACAGACGCTCATAATTGTTCTGGGAGCTGGAACTGGACTTCGTCGACAATGCCAGCCAAATTGGGTGCGGATTCTTCCTCCCCAGGATGCAATCCCTTGCTTGCTCAGGAGTTTGCTTGTTTGCTTGTTGGTTTCCTTGCAAAAAAAAACCTGTTGGTGCTACAACAATTTTTCGTGTAGTCTCCACTGACCTGAACCAGTCTGAACTTTCGTTCATTGAAGCCTACTGTTTATGTGTAGGTGTGTGTATGTGTCAGTGTCACCCAGTGTCCCACAGGAATACTGAGATTGTCTCTCAGGCCTTCGTGGGTGGTGATGGGGCAGGACGGGTATGGGCACTGACACGGCACCAACAAAAGACAGCCTACTTAGTGGGAGGATGTGCGCGTCCTCTGATCCCCTTCACCCAGTGTGTGTGTGTGTGTGCGAAGTTTGAATGCTTACTTCCCCTATAAAACAGGGTGCCAGTCCCCTATGTTTGCTGCTGCCGAGGTCTGCCAAGGCCAGGTTCAGGTGTTTAACTGGACAGCCGTTGGCGGTTGATGATCTCAGGTCTGGTGTACAAAGGGCATACGAGGTATTCTTGTCTGGACCCTTTTTCAGATGTGTGCACTTGCGAATATTCCTTACGCTTCATGTGTCTAGAGCACACGGGGACGCTGTTACCCCCAACATTTGTTGTTATCACAGTCTAAGGTTTGATGCAGCGTGAAGTACCAGGATACAATACAGGGTTCCCACCTTTTTTTTGCTGAGATTTTAGAAAGGCAGGTAACTCAGGAGAAAGCACGCGGCTTGGGGAACGATGCAAAGTACGCAAGCCGAGACTACCCTGGGTGACCCCCCTCTCACAACAAGGGGGGGGCGTCCACATGAAGACACAGTCTCTACTCCGTTCTGGGCCCCTCATGCTGTGCTTTCCGCTGTCTGTCTTTGACCCTGCGGTGTTGCGACACTGGGAAGCTTACGGGCATGGCCGTTTCGCAATCTGGTATTTGACTCAGCTAATCCGCACCACGTGTCAGACCGGCCACCACAGTCATTTTTGGGATCATGGTAGAACTGGACAGCTCTTCACTTGGATCTGGACAGTCATACACGACCTTCAGTTGGCACCTGTTGCTGTAAGGTATGATGGTCCCCGCTTCCTGTGTACACAAGGGTGTCCAGCATGCATGACACGCCTGAGGCCAGTGAACAGCAACATGTGTTTACACCATGTGCAGGCCAGCGTCAAACTGTTCCGCTTCTGTGGAGATAGCCAAGAAGGAACCTGCAGTTAATGTTGTGTTTAGATACTGAGTTTAGCCTGACATTTTGCTCCCCACCTCCTTTCTTCCTTTGTTTGGCCGAAAATGACACCCAGGGCCGTGACCGTCCGGCCCTTGCTGCTGAGGGTAGGAGCAACGACAAGCACTCTCCCGGTTGTAGGTACTACTGATCGGACCCCTTGTCTCTTCTCAAGCGCTAGCTGGAGCGCTATCCAACAAATCTAGTGTGTCCTGACTTGACCCCCTGTTCCTACTCTGGCGCTAGCTGGGGCGCTATCCAGAAAAACCAGCGTGCAATTCACTGCTATGGAAACCTGTACCTGGGATGCGCTGAGAATACACCCAGTGGTAAAGCAATGCTGCTACATGGGACGGAAAGAGTGCAGTCGATCAGTACGACAAACCTACTGTAGGTGAAGGGCCGCATGATTACGATGCTCCTCTCGAGCTGTGCTATCCCTTTGTCAGTTTCAGTCTCCTTTGTTCGCTGGCTCTTGAGTGGATGTAAGTTTACCAGCACGCCTGAAGGTGGATTGGGGTTTGTCTATTCTCACCTGCAGGTAATGGTATGATACCCCCCTATTTTATAACTGGTGGAGGTCGCCTGGGGCGTATTGCTTTATTTTGCAGGAACGCCTGGTGGGGTATTCTTCGTTGTGCCTGCGGTTTTCAACCAGCTCTCCAGGCTACAACCAGTGCTAGGCAGAAAAGCCAGAAGAGTACTCAGGCTTCGATTTTATACAGGCGAGTGCAGACGTTTCCTACGATGCAGGTCTGCATGGCATGCCGCTTAAATCATAAATGAGAGTTGATTCTGACCAGACATACTATGCACCACCCAGAGGAGTCATGTCCAATGGTAGGATGCGCAGCCCGTTTTCGTGTGCGATGTACCTTTGCTGTGTGTGGTGTGGAAAAGTTTGCGGGTGATCCTGAAAGTGAAAGATGTCACACGGACTGACGCAGATTTGATTTGAAAGTCTACTCGCAACCAATCATCTCACGCTCGTGGTCCCTGGAGGACCATTGAAAGCGCACCCGAAGGCCGTGAGCCGGTGCGTTGTAAAGAGTACGGTGTACAGTACTTGCTCTCTACCGCGGTTATTCGTGCATGACAATGTCATGAAAGCCATCAATGACTGAGATGGTGCGTGACTCGCTCTGCCAATGTATTATAGGGTTCCATGTTACAGCCATGGCGTGCACCACTGAGTTCCCCTACGTCATCTGTATTCCTTCAGTTTGCCTATAAGTACCCTCACCGAAGGCGAAGCCGGGCTCGCTGTTCAGGATAAACAATGATACCCCTTATCTGTTCGGGTTAAACAGTTACTTAGTCACAGGCCTTCAACACTGTAAGATACCTCAGACACTGTTGGCTTGTAGACTCATACCTTCATCCTGCAGGCAAGGGTACACCGAGCACACCCCAAGTTCAAGCTTACACCTCTGGGGTGGTACCCGGAATCTATGGCAGGATGTGGTATGGAGTGATGTGGGAGATAAATGCTGTGTGACACAGAAGCACCCCTTGCAGGGAGAAACCTCTGGAGGCTGGTTCAGGTATCAAACCCTTTCTGCCGGTAACAGTTTTGCCCTGGCACCAGACCGGGGAGTCCCTGGGACTGTTCGAAATGGCCCGCAGGGTTTCCGGGACGAGACATGTGTTCTTGCGTCGATCAAACTGTCAAAAGGTTGTGAACGCCTGAGCCTCAGCCGCAAGTTTGCCTCACACAGTACCCCCAATATCACACTCCACCTGAAGGATATGCGGGCCGTGTATGCCCGTAATATTGATCTCAGAAGTTACCTTTTTTCAGGTGTACCTGAGACGCACTGAGGGAACATTCTCCCTTAGGAATCCACAGTGGATTCCCCACAGCGTGAAGAAAAGCAAGGAGGAATTAGGATAATGTAAGCGAATGAAGCAAGCCCACTGATATCCACTAGGAGAAAAATATTCCTTTACCCGCAATGTGAAGAGCTCCACAAGGGGGAATAAGCCTGTGCTTGTATCCATACGGTGGTGGGGTGGGCAGCACATTTCTCCTGGTTAACTTGTTTTGATGATTGACAGTTTGATTTGCCTGCAGCCAGTCCAGTTGAATTCTGTGCTTCTTCTGTTGTGCTTTTTCACTGTACAGAACACCGTGCAGTGGACATGATCCTCATTTCATTACGGTGACACTACTTTCAGTATGAAAAACGTGGTCGCGCTTTTCTGACAATTTATTGCGGAAACCTGGGATTGGTTAGACCAAACTGTCAGTGGTCTGGACATTCAGTGGTCTGGACAGTCAGTGGTCTGGACAGTCAGTGGTGTAAATATGTCAGTGTCAGTGTCAGAAACACAGCTCTCCGTTGTTACACCCAATCTCTGTTTTTGTACGGAACATACCCTGCTGACCTCAGTGTACCTTTGAAGGAAGGGTTATCACAGGTTCCGCAGGATACAACTTCAGTTCTGTCTCTTTAACAATTAAAATTGCCCTGAATGGGGGGGGGGGGTCCCCTAACGTGAACCACCCCTGAGGCGATACATGACACTTTGTTTTTTTTTGTGGTCCTGGCGAAGCTACCCCTGAAATAAGATTATTTCTTTTTTTTGAGCCCATTTAGCTGTCACTGTGCTGAGAGATCACCAGATTTCTCTGGCTTATCAAATTTTGCAAATGTTAGGTTTAGCTTCTGTTTTGTTGTGCTTATCCAGGGTTGGAAAAACACAGTCTTCTGGTAAGTATTTGAATGTTTTGTTGTGTTGTGGCAAAATGAATCACCTTCTTCTGATGTACCAACCCAAATGTGTATGTGGGATGGTAGTACACGTGCATTGCGTTTGGACTGAGCCTTGGTGTTCGGATTGAGAAGTGGTAGGTGTGATGATTACAGAAGTCACCCCCTGAAGACATGCCAGGTGAGTCATGTCTGGGGGGGAGTAAGAAAAATTGCCTTTCCTGAGGGATGCCTTCTGTTCTGTTGAATGTACATAACACTGCATCGCTGCAGTGTCTGGTGTTGCCGCTGTGCGTGTTAATTCCGCAACCTGAGTCGCGGCGACATTTCCTGTCGACGATGATATTTTCTCTTCATGAAGAACTGATCAGAAATCGACTGTAGACTTCATAGAAATTTACTATGTGTGATTCGAGAATTTTCTGTGGATTTGAAAATAGTGTTAGAGAACAAACACTGTTAATTCGCTCCGCAATCTGTACTGATGTCCATTCCCGATTGCATCGCTCATTGAGTTGTTATGTTCACTATGCATTGCATGCCATTATTGAATCTCTGAGACTTGTCATACATACGCCGTGCTTATTCTTTAGCCATGGTGTGACATGTATGGATCAGTGCATGGGGATATCTTGGGATGTACAAGTGGAACGATACTCGTGGAGTATCTTGCAAGACGATGTTGGATTTGTACGAAGAGTGTGCATACCAATGGTTGGAAAACAAGGAGTTGACGGACGTTGCGGTCCTATGGTGATCATGGCCATCTTATCTTGTTGTCTTTGTCTTGCTTCGCTTTGTTGTTGTTGTTGTTGATTTAATGTAGGAACATACTCTTTGGGAAAACATGTTCATCAATTCTTTTCACCTTTTTTAGTTAATATCCAAGCATTCTTTATGATATGGAGTTATCAAATATTTTGTTAACAATTCTTTTGGGAAATGCATCCTCAAATAGATAGCCTTTCATTTTTGTGGCAATCGAATCTTTTATCAAGGAGCCGTGAGGGTGCTTTTTCTTTGTCACTGCAGCCCTTCATGCTTTGATCCTGAATTACCTTCTCCTTGCATACTATTGGCTTGGGCTATCCTGTATTGAGTTGGCTTTACTATATTTCAACAAACAAAAGCTTTTCATCATCCAAAACCAGCAGCAGGACACCCTACAGCAACAACAAGCAGCAGGAGAAGCAAAAACACAGTGCTGAAAACACTATAAACTTTTCTCGGCCTACCACGCTTTGGCGGCTATGATAGTTGCCTCGTGGTCACCTGTGGTCTATCTCGCTTCACCCGTGTGTTCCCTTGCAATAAGAAAATCACAGGTGAGCAGACTGTGAAAATGTTGGTCGAACAATGGTTCGAACCCTATGGAGCACCTAAACAGGTGCACTCTGATGAAGATGTACGCATCCGCAGTGACACTGGGTGGTACAAAAGAGTGCTAAATGCCCTCAACGTGGAGGTAACCACAGGTGTGCCCTATACTCACACGTCTAACCCTCTCTGTGAGAGACAGAACCGTGTGGTGGAGCAAAACTTAAGAATCCTGATGAAACAGGAGCGCACCAAGGACTGGGTACGCCTAGTGCCCTGGGCAGTTCTGTCCATGAACTCACAGCGGAGCTCTTCTACGGGTTTCACCCCCCACGAACTGTTCCATGGAGGACGACCTGCATGGTTCTTCAAAACCCCTTACCCTGAGGACTTCAAGAGCCCTGTGGGAGATTGGCTGGAACACAAGCAGTCTCTGGCTAACCAGGCTGGTACTAACCTGAAGCACATTCGTGACCGTGAACAGAGCCGACGGAACCGCCTACGGCGACCTGCCAGCTTCAAGGTTGGTGACCTTGTACACCATTCACGCCTACCCTCCTGCCACGTAACTGCCTACAGGACCCTTACTTTGGACCCTATCGTATCATCAGGATAGATGGATCCAGGATCCATGTCAGGTGCAGTCCACGTCTAGGTGGTGAACTGCTGTGTGCACCTAAGCAGTTGAGACACTATCACTCCCCTGACGACTTGTCTTGGGATGAGTGGCGCCTCAGCGACAGTGAGATTGAACGTATAGACCTAGAGAACGCTGCCAGTCCAGAGGAGGCAGACGAACTCGAAGAGATGACTGCCGATGAGATGGCAGCCGATGGTTACTACGTGGTTGCAGGTATTGCTCGCCACGAGTATAAACAGGGCTGGAAATTCCTTACCCTGTGGGATGGCTATGGGTTGTCTGAGGCGACCTGGGAACCTATGTCAGACTTCATACAACCAGATGGGAGTATCAACCCCATCTTCCGTACTTACCTCGCTGAGAACAACGAGGGGCAGCTCCTAACCCGTGCTGAGACTATGTCCCAGCGTAAGAAGCGAAACTAATTGACCTGTGTAAGTCTACTGACAGGTGCAGTGAGCACTCTTCTGCAGACGTGCCTGAGTATGGTTGTAAGAGCAGTTGTCACAGTTGCCCCGCATTGCATCGCAGGACAGCACCGTTAGCCCCCCGTAGAAAAGTTTATAGTGTTTTCAGCACTGTGTTTTTGCTTCTCCTGCTGCTTGTTGTTGCTGTAGGGTGTCCTTGAAAGTGCTGCCCTGGGTCGTTGATGGTGCCGGAGGGCTCGGGGCCGGCAAGACCAGTTGGGCAGGCACGCGAGGAGTCGACCTGAACGTTGCTATTGGGGGTAGAACCGGAGACTCGGACACCAACGGAGGCGAGAGCAGCAACAACGGAAGCAAGATCCATGTTGATTGTTATCCGGCAGAAAATCCCAGTCTATGAAGAAAATTGATGCGGATTATTCTAAGTACATCTGAGTGTCCAAAACTATCTGAAAAGATTTAAATAAATCCGATTGTGAAAAATATTTGGCCGATCTGGCCCGCGAGCGCGCGTCAGCGGCAAATGGCGATTCCAGGTAAATGATCGGAACGCGGCGGATTTACGGAGAATGGACCGCGGAATCAGATCCGGCATATCAGAAATATATAGGTCTGATCCTGAGACTGAGCTGCGAGGCGGCGATTCCGCCGAAGCAAAGAAAATGACCAAAATGTAGTCAATCTGGGTTAGATCAGTGAAAATCTGAGCAGATGGGGGTTAGCCGCACTTACACTCCCCCTCCAAAAACACACTGGGGTGTGTCGCTACGTCAACGAAGAACGTAGTGCGGGTAAGTCCCAGAAAAAGATAGAAATGTAGCCTCGATGGGGCGAAATCTGCTTGATCTGACCTGATTTGGGCTGAATTGGCACTGAATCAGGATGGGTGAACCTGAAATGAGACAGAATGAGAAGTGACGAACAGTCCTCCGTGCAGTAAAACATTAGGTTAAGGGCTAAAAAGCATGTAAACGTATCGAGAATCGATACCAAACCATGCACTGGTTGAGAATGAGGTAGATTATTGGTGGATTGAGTGGGGGAATCAAGAAATGGAGTGACATCTCAGCGCTCTGGCACAGTTTCGCTGTCGCGGGCACGCTACGGTGTCCTCGCCGAACTCTACATCGTGTTACTCCCGCTTTTCTCGTTCTGAAAAGTGCAGCATGTGCTTCAGATTTGGCGCATCTGGTGGATGATCACAAGATTCAGCAAGATTGGGAATCAATTTAAGCAGAGATGAAGGAGATTAAGCAATCACCGAGAGGGAAAACAAATACAAATGAAGTCTGCAGGCCCTAAGTGAACAGAAAAGCACCAGCGTCAACGAGGTTAGGCAAGGCCGTAAACAGATCTTCGAGGAATGAGAGGAGATGACAAGGAAATCAACCTAAAATGTCCTAAAATGAGGAAATTCCCTAAGATGAAGGTGAAATGAAACGGAATGTCTAGAACTGAAACTACTAACACCTTCGTGTAGACTAAAGTTAATATATATTGTCGTTTATTCAGCTGAGTTATGCTTTCCGGCACGTTGGTTCGCGACCATCTAACAGATTCTATGAAAATGTGGATCATGTGATGATGCATCATGATGGGACATGCTAGCCCTGGATCCTTGGCATGTAACGCGCCGAAGGTTCGCTGAAGGCGCCTTACTGACAGTATATAACTGAGAGACACCGAATGGTCCTTTATTTACAGTGGCGGCGGTGTCAATCGACTTGGACAAGGCCAATCTTTCGATTGAGTCCCACAAGACACTTGGATTCCCCATTTTCGACAGTTTCAGGTCAGATTGAGCTCACATTGGCGTGTGCCAAAAATACAACGAAGCTTACGGACTTCAGAGGTTGCTGTTAGAAGTCCCTAGAGCTCCTATCTGAAGGTTGTCTGAACAATTGACGTCTGGGTTTCGTGCAACAGTGGCAGAATGATGGACAAACCTGAGAAATTCAAGGCAAATTTGAGGATCCTGCATCTGAATCTGGACTTTGGCTTCCGCATCACGGCAAATGAAGGTAAGATCTGAGTTCCTGGCGTCGCATCTGGTGCAGCCAGTACTACAGGGGGTACCTGTAGGGGTGAATGTCGCTGGCCAGCGTTTCTACTATGTACAATTGCTTCCATCTGCACGAGTAGCCAAATTCCAAAGATGCACAGACCAACAGAGACAAGATTACCCCGAATCTGCCTGAATTAAGCCTGAGTTTGGTTCTTTCTGAACACGGCAGCACACTCCGTGGCTTTCGGCTCTCGACTTCCGATACGCTGCCGAACGGAGACCAAAGAAAAGTTGATTGACGTCAAATTATCAAACATTCGCAGTTCTCCACATCATGATGTAATCAGGAAGAATGAACAGTGGATTGAGCAGAATGTGGTTTTTTCAAGTCGAATTCGGCCAAGCACGAATACATGTGACCACCAACCTGTCTGGTCGGGCCCTCGTACGGCTTGGGCGCTGCAAATCAGCGGCCGAACTCGAAGCTTGGTCCTCATTTGGTTCCTG
The DNA here is from genome assembly GCA_964036045.1 of Eutreptiella sp. 'Long Island Sound 2002'. Classification (NCBI taxonomy): domain Eukaryota; phylum Euglenozoa; class Euglenophyceae; order Eutreptiales; family Eutreptiaceae; genus Eutreptiella; species Eutreptiella sp. 'Long Island Sound 2002'. The sequence goes on from OZ038384.1 coordinate 80,726,977, forward strand.
GGCTGGCCTGACCGCAGGAGGGGGGATCGACGGATCAGCCCTGGAATGTGGCTGCTGAGGGCCGTAAAAGGCTGGATCTCGATTCACCACAGGTCTTTTTCCGTCGCTCTCCACTTGTCTGTCTGGTTTCGACAAACAATCTGTCAGGAGTACGCCAATTTCGGGGTGCTTCTTGAGGAAGTTGATGAACCCCTTGGTGTACCCATGGACAAAAGAATGGGCTGGTTCCCAGTTGTTGTGACTGGAATCAAAGCCCCTCCACTCACACAGAAATTCCCATTCGCCCTTCGCGTCACGTCTTGCCTCCACAATCCTCTTGAGTTCGTACTTCCCCCCTTAGATGACCCGATCGGACAAAAATTTCGAAGTCCAAAAAGGGGTTTAACCCGATCCTTGGGGGAGGGGATCTCTCTCTTGAGGCGATCGCCCGAAACGTCAATTTCCCTGCTGACATCCACACGAATCCTCCACCTGTTCTCACCAAGACGCGCTGTAACAGCGAAAGGCCCCTCCCACAAGGGAAGAAGCTTATCATCTCCGTCCAGGGTGGTTTCGGATTTTCGAAGCCAAACTCGATCATCGACTTCAAAATTGTGGGGGTTTTTTCGGACTTGATTCTGGACCCAAAGCCAGTCAGCTTGATGCTTATCAATTAATTTCGAGACAGTTTTATCTGCTCGTTGGACGTCGTCCAAAAACAACGAAGCATCTTTACAAGGGCGAGGATTATTCAACGGCATGTTCCACCAACACTTCTTTCGTCCAAAGACAATTTCATTTGGAGAAAGGCCATGGTACAAAGGCGTGTTGTGGTACCGACGAAGCAATGCGAAGAGAACTTCCATCCAATGGAAATCCTTTTCACTCGCGAGCTCCTTACGAAGCATATTTATAATTGAGCGGCCGGCTCTTTCGCCAGGCAGCGCTCGATGCGAGTGGATTTCACACCTGAGGTGGTGGATTCCAAGGCGAGCACATAATTCTCTCCACCATTCGGAGGTGTACTCTTTGCCTGAGTCCGTAACCACCTCGGATGGGACGTCCCAACCTCCCATCCAGGTCTGCGCGCACCATTTGGCGGCAGCCTTGCCAGTCATTGACTCGATGTTGCAAGGCAACACCTGAATGTAGCCAGAATGACGGCACTGAATAAGGAGCACACCATTGACCTTTTTATTGGTCCAATGGCACTCTTCGTCATCGAGTTCACCGAGATAGAAAAAATCACTGGTGACTCTGTTAAAGAGGCGCTCCGGAATAGGATGTGGCCTCAGATGGCCGTGTTTCTTCGCGCTGGGTGGCGTCGCGACAGCACATTGGGCACATCCGGCGGCTACTTTCATGCAATGAGTATATAGCCTTGAGCCAAACAACCTATGTTTAATCATCGACCACAATCTACGGCCATGTGCGTGGGGGGACTCCGATTTGTGCCACCAGTTTAACACTCGGGGGGCCAGGGCGTCTGGTACGCACAATTTACCCTCCATCCACAGCTTCCCCCCATCCAACGAGTACTCCGAAAAAATCCCATCCTTGTGAGCATCTTTGGATTTGAGATTCTCAAAGACCTCTTTAAACATGGGATCATGCAGATAATCGGACGTCCAGTCACGGATGATAAGGGAATCTTTCGGCAGGGGTGGAGTTTTGGCCGGATCTCGACGCTTCATGCCCTGAATCAACCGAAATCCACTTACACGTCGGGTGTAGTCAACCCGTTTCACACTCCCTGAGGAGGGATCGGTGACTTTCTCCACGACTTTCAGTGATTTGGTGCAGATTTCATGAGCATGCGCCGGATCTGAAAAGGCCGTGATGTCGTGACACGGTAATGCATGCTGTTTAACAGCGCATTGCATGCATTCACGTCGAATGAGCTTTTTTTCTTCCTGATCCCACTCGATTACGACGTGGCGGTCCTGCTCCGTACCATGGATGTTGGTACTTTGCAGCCCCTCTGAAGCGGGGTAAGCCCATCGGCTCAGAGCATCCGCTACCGTGTTGTGTTTTCCAGGCAAATATGATACATGGAGGTCAAACAGACTGAGAAATTCGTGCCATCTGGCCCGTCGACCAGCTGGGCTCGCGACAGTATCAATGTGTTCGGTGGCCCAATACTCCAGAGGTCGATGATCCGTCAGGACCTCGACTCGATTGGTGCCAACCCAGGATTGGTACTTTTTTAAAGCACAGATTATGGCGTAGGTTTCTTGCTCACGCGGCGACCATTGCATTTGGCGTGGGGCTAGCTTCCGAGACCACAATGCAAGAGGGTAATGATCACCTGTGGCTTCATCAACCTCTTCAAGGACAGCTCCGATCGCGTACCTAGAAGCGGCGGTGCTTATGTAGAAGGGTCGGTCAAATTTCGGCACATGCAACGTGGCGACTTCGCAGAGGGCCGCCTTCAAGTGATGGAAGGCCTCCTCGCACTCGTCAGTCCACTTGACACGAACCTTTGAACCTGCCTTGCCCGCATCTCTCCCTACCTTCAATAATTCAGTGAGGGGAACAGCAAATTTGGCAGAATTCGGCACCAAAGTGTGGTAAAAATTGCAACAACCCAGGAATCCTCTCAATTCCGTGATCGTCGCAGGGCGCTTCCACTTCTGAATAGCGACGAGCTTCCCTGGACTGGGTCGTCGGGTGCCATTCTCTAGGAGAGAACCACAAAATTCGACTGATTTTAAAAGTAATTTTCCCTTCTTTGGCCCACAAATCAGCTGATTGGCATCAAGAATGTCCAAAACTTGGTTCAGCTGCTTTTCATGTAGGGCCACCAGCTCGTCTTCGGTCAGTCCCTCCCCCTCTGTCGCGATGATTATGTCATCTATGTACACGCTCACGAAGGCACGAAGCTCAGGATGAGCTGTAAAAAGCACATCTTCCATCATTCTTTGAAAAAACGAAGGGGCGTTCTTCAGGCCCATGGGCATGACCGTCCACTGGACTGGGCCACATGGCGTGCACATACAGGTGAGAGGTCGGCTGTCCTTCCTCAACGGCATTTGGTGAAAGCCGTGACGGAGATCCAGCACAGAAAACAAACGACCTCTTGCCCTCTTGGCGATTTCCTCCTCAATGAGGGGCAGGGGGTGTGAATCCGCCTTGGTTTCGGCGTTGAGATTGCGAAAATCAACAACCATTCGCCAACCATCAATAGTGTTCTGGTCTGCAGGCGGTGGCTTCGGGACTGTGAAGGGTGCACAGCACCATTCGCTGGTCATACAACCCTCAAGCCAACCAAATTCCCTGAGATTTCTCTCGATTATTTTTCTGAGGATCTCATGTTTATGTCCATGGTTCTCATAAGGACGCTGTTTCTTCGCCTTGTAACCTTCACGAAGCTCGATGAAGGCTTCACCGAACTGCCCACGGACAGGGGGGTCTTTGATCAACTTCCCAGAAAGGGTTGTGTCCTTCCGTTCCTCAAAAATCTTTTCTCTTGTCTTGGAACACAACTCAGTGTCCACCTGATCGCCAGGAATTACTGTCGAAAAAACTTTGGCGACTTCTTCGGCCTTGGCAGGAAGAATCTTCTTACGGATGTCCCTAAACAGGTCCGTATCAACTGCCTCTTGAAGATAGGTGGGTCGAGTGTCGACATTCCAGAGATTATCTTCGTGATCCAGCTCCTCGAAAGGATCTATGAAAGCTTCCACACGGGGTTTTTCATGAAAAACTCTGAATTTGCGGCGCGATTTAAAATTTTTCTTCGCCCGTGCACTGAAGATTCTTTTCGATGTCGATCGTATTGGGGAAGAGGGAGACGAGGCGGATCCATTTGACGTTGGATCACCTTGGGTATCTGACGGACAAAAATCAGAAAAAATAGATTCATCATCAGTACCACGCTCAACCTCAGATTCAGACCCAACACAGGAATCAGTACCAGAATCAGCAGAATTAGAGTCAGAAAGCTTTCCATCCACCAGGAATGCAAGCGAACTCCAGGACCGCTGTGGCAGGGGACCTGTGTCGTCCCTGGCATACAGCTTAATCTTCCTGGGAAGTTCGATGTAATCTACACAAATGCCTTGTAATTCCTGAAACCAAGGCTTGTTGTCCCACAAGGGCACAACGAAAATCGCCTGGGTTTTATCTTGCTTGATTTTGTGGATGACCTGCTGGACTAAGTGAAACGGAGGATTAATCCATAACTTCTTGTCCCATTTATGGGTCCAAGCGTCGCGAAAATGCTTGTCAAAACGCTTGTTCTCGCGGTTAGCAAAGGCATCATACTGTGGCCAAAAGGAATGGTGTTCATAAAAATATTCACAAATTGTATCGCGCCATTTGTCGACAACTCTGTAGGATGAAGAGTGCCAGCGCGAAGGGCGTCGTGGCTGGGAGTCCCTACGAAGACATTCTAACTCTCGGGAGTAATCGGCACTCCCATTCACCTCTGCAATGGTGACATCTTCGCCAAGTTTTGGTGTAACCTTTCGCTTCAAAAATTCTTCTGCACTTTTAAACCATGCGTGCAAAAAACGAAATTCAGGACGCTCCAAGGGACCTGACTCCAGCAAAAAACAACGCCGATGACCTACGGGCGCCACCCTGTTCTTGCTAAGCCAAGGATGGCCCAAGTAAAGGTCATACTTTATGTCGGCACGATAGAAGTAGTCATCCTTAAGGATAACTTCCTCCACATTACCTTCTTCCCAAAGGTCTTGAGCGACCAAATGAGTTGATATATAACAACCGCGTTGCCCACCTGCGAGAGAATGTCCAGAAACTCCCTCGAGGGTAACAGGATGAGGCGACTCAAACACGCAGTCGTCGGGTAAGAAAGAATTGGATTGGAGATTTACCTCTGATCCATTGTCACACAAACAAGTGGCGAGGTGGAAATTTCCCTTGCGATCAGAGACCCACAGCTTTGTGACAAACTGACGGGCCCTGTGCTTGGACTGTACACCAACCTCGTCCACTACAACAGAAGGATCCGCTGCCGGATCCAGGGGAGAGGAGACAAGCGACCCTACATCAAGTAATGGTCGATCTGGAATCTGGGGATCATGCCTGAAATCGCCTGGGGAGGGGCGATTTTCATGGCTCCCCTAGGCGTGCTGACCTCCAGTGACTGCGTTAACATTGTGAACACACCCTGATTCGTCGACCCACTCATCTTGGAACGGATCATCTGCTGGATTCAAGGCATTTTCAACGTAATCTCGATCCGCATCGGACACCTGATCTGCACCTGAGACCTGATCCACACGATGGTTGCCCTTTCCACGTCCACGGCCACGGCCGCTGGATGATGGACCTCCACCGTCGCCACGCCCTCTGCCCTTACCAGAGAAAGGGGTCCCAGAAGGATTTCCCTTACCTTTACCCTGGGATCCTGGAGCATTTCCCTTGTTTGTACCGGATTGAGGGGTTTGGCCTGGATTTCGATTTCCGCCTCCGGCGTTGCTATTGGGATTTGTCTGGCCGTTCGGCTGCCCACCGGAGCCGGATGGAGTCCGATTTTTTTTGCCTTGGGACCCGCCAGGGCCTCCAGTATTTTTGTTTCCACCGGAGGGGGTCGGATTCCCTTTTCCAGCCTTCCCACCATGCACCTGTCTGTCATTCCTGTCTGAATTCTGCGGATTACTGATATTTTCACCAATCACCTTGTGATCGTAAGGAGACCATCGGTGATTACCAGTAGAATGCGTCTTAGCTCGGTTCGTAGAACCTAAAAGAAGACAGATGCTACAATGATCCTGAACATTCCGGGTGTCATTCACCTTTTTGTTGCCCTTTTGGGCCCCATTTTGGGTGTTTTGCTGGGTATTCTTGTTTCCCCCAAGACCCTCATGGAAATTTTGATTGGCGGCGTCAGCGAGCCGCTCAACCTCTTCCCACAGTTCCTTCGGGGTGAACGAAAACACCCAATTCTTGGCCTTCAGGCGATGGCCATGGAAACTTACTCCCCTGTTGAGGACTTGGACAAACAAGGCCCGATCCTCGTGTTCATTAAACTTGATTTTCCACGTGTTTTCAATAAATTTCACCTTCGTAAACGACGTGGGGGAGCACTTTTGAAGTGCCTCCCTGACTGTAAACCTGTTGGCCGAGGCATCGAAGCCTTCGACCTCCGCCCACCAGGTCTTGACCTTTTCTTCGGACTGTTTGTTCCGAAGGGTGGCGGCAGTTTCTGAGGGGATCTTGTCAAAAATCAGATTTTTCAGCTCGGCACTAGAAAATTTTTCGCCTGAATGTTCAGCTTCTTCCACTAAGTTCCAGAAGCGCTGTCTCTTGTCTTGCACTTCGTGCAAGATTAATCGCGAGAATGAAGGAAAATTCTTCAGCATCTGGTGGTAATGGTCCTCTGGCAGCCGGGATCCACGTACCTCCAACTGTTCCCACACCTCATCAAAGGTAAGGGGGGAACTTGTATCCTCACGATCACTCCAGGTCCTGAGCCAAGTGTTGGCCGGCGCTCCCTCAAGGCAGTCCAAGATGGCCATCAGGAACTGATCATCTTGGAGTTTTTGAGTCTTAACCCACAGTTTAAATTCCCGTTGGAACTGAGGCCAACGTCGGGGGTTCCCATTATACTTCGGTTGCTTGGCAACCTGACGAAGTCGCAATGAAGTAGGATTAAGAAGCGAATCCAGCCCAACACCGGCCGTAATGGCAGACACCTTGGCGGCATCATTCGCCACACCAGCTCCGGCGAGGGTCTGGGCGAGCAACAGCTGGGCTAAGGCATTGGAATCAGCAGCAGGAGGGGCAGTACGGGAGGCAGTTCGCTTGGCATTCTGAGCCTCAGTCCTAGCCTTCGCCGTCCTACTCTGAGAACGAGAGATTGTAACCCTTTCCTTTAGCTTAGTCCTGCTGATCCTTGCATCGGTGGTCTTGGAGTCCACCGAAGGAGCAATTGAAAAAATTTCTATCGCCTCCTCCGACGGTTCTGTTGCTTGTTCCACCGATGATGCGCCCTCAGATCGCATGTGCGTCTTGAAAAGATCTTTTATTCCCAGCGTTTGAATGATGAGTTGCATTTGATCTTTGAGCAATTGGAGCTCAGAATCTCGCTGGAATCTGCAGGAGCAGCCGGCAGGACAGTACATACCGTGTCCTGAAGGGCCTGAGCAGGCTGTCGGACCGCTGATCTCGGTTGTCCGCAGCCAGGAGTCCACTTGGGGAGCTCCTTCAGCCCTAATTTCCAGGCTTGCCTGCCTGGCTGCCTCTAAAATTCCTTCCTCAACCGCGGCGGCTAGATCGTCGCGGATGGAAACAGGGGGATGAGGGGCGGAGGGCCCGGCAACAGGTGCCTTGGTCTTCTCCTTCGGGAAGGGGCTTGCCTCCCAGATCTGCAAAAAAATGGCAAAAGAGTCATCTTCTTGAGAACGCCACCACATCCTGGTATTAATTTCTTCTTGAAGGAGGAAAAAATATTCCATTAAAAAATCAGAGGCGATTCTTTCTTGTCCGATCAACTTAGACGTGGCTAAGAGACAAAGGGCTTCAAGGGCCTCAAGGTTACGGGTCACTTCTGGAGACAAATGGTCACCCCATTGTGCCCAAGAGGCTGGTCGATTATAGCTAGGTACCTCACCTGGACCACCCATCTCAATGTCGTCGTTGTCGGCGTCCGTGGTCTCAAATGTTGGACATTTGTAAGGAATGTTGGTACCTGCCAGCTCCGTAAGGTCTACCGGAGCGTTGCCATCGTCGTAGGCTGGCGGATTCCAGCTACTTGATGGCCAATTTCGACTGGGATTGTGGTAATCTGGGTCCCCACAGCTGCTGATTTGTGCCCTTCTTGGGCAGCTTGGACTCGCGCAAGGCATTCCTCTCAAGGCCTCGTTCGTGCAGCACCAAGGCAGTGTAATCGTTACTTCTCCAGAGGCGGCGGGGTCTACGGGGCCGTACTGGGGAGCGGGCTGTGGTTGGGACACCAAAAGAACAACATTCAGGTAGCCTCTGCTACCATGAAAGTGCTGCCCTGGGTCGTTGATGGTGCCGGAGGGCTCGGGGCCGGCAAGACCAGTGGGGCAGGCACGCGAGGAGTCGACCTGAACGTTGCTATTGGGGGTAGAACCGGAGACTCGGACACCAACGGAGGCGAGAGCAGCAACAACGGAAGCAAGATCCATGTTGATTGTTATCCGGCAGAAAATCCCAGTCTATGAAGAAAATTGATGCGGATTATTCTAAGTACATCTGAGTGTCCAAAACTATCTGAAAAGATTTAAATGAATCCGATTGTGAAAAATATTTGGCCGATCTGGCCCGCGAGCGCGCGTCAGCGGCAAATGGCGATTCCAGGTAAATGATCGGAACGCGGCGGATTTACGGAGAACGGACCGCGGAATCAGATCCGGCATATCAGAAATATATAGGTCTGATCCTGAGACTGAGCTGCGAGGCGGCGATTCCGCCGAAGCAAAGAAAATGACCAAAATGTAGTCAATCTGGGTTAGATCAGTGAAAATCTGAGCAGATGGGGGTTAGCCGCACTTACAGTCCTGCTGCTTGTTTTGAATTATGAAAAGCTTTTGTTTGTTGAAATACAGTAAAGCCAAGTCAATCCAGGATAGCCCAAGCCAATAGTATGCAAGGAGAAGGTAATTCAGGATCAAAGCATGAAGGGCTGCAGTGTAAACAGTGAAAGATGATTGGATATTCACAGAAACTGCAACTCAGGTCACAAATGAATGCATATTCACAAAGATAGCTGAAATGTTTTGGGAAAGGAGTTAGAAAACTGCCTCAGGATCACTCTCTCTCCATAGTGCCATCTTAGGAGATGTGCACTCTTTGTTTACGGTCCCATATGTGCTGAGGTGGCATGGTATGTGGCGATGAGGTCACTGCCATGTCACATGGGATCTTCCTACTTAGCTAGGCTGACCAGGAATTGAACCCAGGACCTCTCAAAAAGAGGTCCCCAGCCCCCTAGGGTGCATACCACTAGGATAGCTAAGAATTCATGGAAAAACATAGATAAATTCATAGGCTCTACTTTAGGTATGTCAGTGCTCAGTCAACTCAGGAAAAGATGTTTTACTTCACATTGAAAGGGGATTAAGGGGTCCACTCCATATCCTGATTGGGTGTTTGGTTCCATAGGTCAAAATGTGTTATCACCAGTTTTGGTTGGACCAATACTAAGATTAAAATGCATGGATGCTCAGTGCATCTCTAATACAACTAGAGTATGCCTCAAAGCAATGGAAAAGCACTTTTTCTTACTCCCCCCTTGTGCTGTGGTGGCCACCACTGTCGCATTTTAGGAAAAGGGGAATTTTTCTTGGCCTTTCCTTGGTTTCCACATCTACTTTAAACCTACAGTTTCCCTCACACTGAAAAATGGGCGCTCACCATGGCTGGCGCTCTTTTGCTGCTTTGTATGTAACATATCCTCCAGAAGACTTAGTGCTCATGGCGCTGCCGGGGCTCCTGTGGCTTGGTTGGGTTAGAATGGGAGCATGCCAAACATGTGCATATGCATCCCTCCCTCCAAGACGCAGCGTCGACACAACCCAAACGCAAGACACATTATACACACTCGCATGGGTTCTCGTAAACCTGCTGGCGACCTGTGACCTGTCTTAGGGCGAAGGGAGTCGAAAGAAAATTAAAATTGCCCCTTGGTGGGGTCTTGGTTCTGCTCAGTCTCTCCAGGCACCTGCGTTTCGGCCCGAACACGGCCTACTCAGCGAGGCTGCGCGTGGGTATCTGCAGAGGCAGGAATGGGAGAATTATGGACGAATCCACGCAAAAACGAAGCGACGACACCAAAATCCGTCAAATGACGGCGTAGAATTTTTCTGAAACGACACACCTGAGCAGAATCCAATTGTGCATCAGAAGCACATTTTTATAGAAATTATAGTCATCTCTTGATTTTTTAAATCCAGAAATTCATACGCATAAAATGGCGGCGCGCAGGATCGGCTCCTAGCGAAGCGCCGGAAAATGGAGAAATAATGGAATTATAAACGTATGTCTCACGTAGTCTTGAAAATGACGAGACACACATTAATAAATAAACATACAGATTCCACCCACACTAATAGAAGCTTCAAAAATTCAAGAATTCGAAAATGAACGAAAAGACTTCAATGAATCAGGTATAAACTACAGGTATGTTTGTCTCGCATGCCGCATACACATTGCTCATCTCGTGTCTCCGTGAACGAGCCTTGTAGCAGCGCTAACAAAGATAGAACGCGATAGAGGGATTGATTAGAAAGATTGCAGATGATTAGCGGTCAGATCAGGGTGATTAGACATACACACAAGTGCATTGCAACGTTCTTCGCGTGCGCCCCTCACTTGCTCTCTCTCCCAGCGGTAGGTAAGGTGAGTAAGCCCAGGCGGGGCCACCCCCTGGTTGAGTCGTGATTGACGCGCAGATGGGCAGGTTTGCCCACGTTTCACGTGCATACTCGTGCATGCACACACGCATTAAAGGGTAGGCCACGCGAAGTGCGCACGGTAAACCTTGTTTAGGCTACCCAGGGGCTCCTCGGTACGTTCTTTAAGAGAACCTGAGGAGTCCCTTAAAGCTTGCTTGCTTGACAAGGGTAGCTGCTCCTGCAGCGTGTTTGCGAACAGTGTATTATAGGTCACACTGAGAAGGGTATAATACCTGGAGTGTGGCTTGGTTCCTCCGTCGCAACCGCCCTTCCATTTGCCTTTGTTTTACAGGTGGGCAGGTAGGGTGATTGGTGCAGCAGCCCTTTTTTACGCCCTGCTAAACAAGGGCGCAGATCACACAAACAAGTAACTCCGCTCCGCCTGTGGCAGAGCAGGGAGTCCGACTTCATCGACATCTGCGCCTTGCACGCGAGAGCACTCCTTCCCTCCAAGCCCTAGCAGGGGAAACACGTTGTGGCGTCCCCTGTTAGGCCACAGTTGCTTAGTAGCGCTGTGTTCTCTTGTCATTTCACAGGAGGGTCGCTAGGACCCATGAGACCTTCACCTTCGCAACGCCCAGTAGAGGGTGCGTGTAGGAGTGGTAGTCCTGAGTGGGGGCTTGAGCCAGTTGCCCAGTGCTCGCCCACCAGGATGGTGCCACTGTAGGGTGTGTAGGACCTGTAGGGGGTGTGTCACTGTCCCACCTGTTTCCTGCAATTTTAGCAGGGTTGGTGGGCTGTGACAGTGGTTAGGTCAGTGTTTTGGCCACATAGCAAAACGGCGTTTTCATGCCTTCATAGCTTTTGGCCACCCCTCCCTGTAGTAGACAGATAGGTAGGGAAAACAATACCTGGATTAGTACGCTGGGTATTCCCCCAAGGTTTTGCGCCAGCACAGAAATTGGGCGCATAGGGGAGGGGAGACCCGGGGCGTACCCCGTGGCATCAATAAGCCAACCCTCCAGGTTCAGCAAGGGCGCAGACTTGGGTACAATTAGGACACCACTTCTGCGGCTTGCTCTCAGGACCTTAGGACTAGCACACTCACACATACGCTTTGGCAGGTAAGGGTAAGGTTCAGTCACTAGCTTTAGTCTTGGAGGCAAGCGTCTCAGCGAGCCTCAGCAACTCACCAAGGTTGTTCTGGGACAAGTAGTCAACCAGAACTGAGTTTAGGCGTCCCTCAGGTAGAACAAATGCAGAGAAGGGCTCCCAGGTGGCCTCTTCGACTCCAAACCCTTCCCAGAGGGTGAGGAAGCGCCAACCCTGGCGATAGCGGTGGCGTAGGACAGACTTCACCAGGTAGAAGCCCTCCTTAGCCATCTCCTCGGCGTTCATGTCGGGGAGTTCACCTTCAACTTCCATACGGCTGGCAGCCCCTTGTAGGTCCAGAGCGGCGATTTCCTCGTCGTTCAGCTCCCACTTCTCCCCCACAGAGGTCTTCAGGATCATGGTAGCGCTTCAGGTGTTGAGCAGCGCACACCAGGGTCCCCCCTAGACGGGGAGAACACCGCACGGTGATACGGTGTCCATCCACAGATAGGATCTTGTACGGCCCGAAGTATGGGTCATCGCTGGTAGAGCGTGGCCAGGCGGGTAGTCGACTGTGGTGCACCAGCACCCAGTCCCCCTCTTGGTAGGTGGCCGGTACACGGTGCTTGTTCTTCTTGTTCCACTGACGCTCCCTCACTCTCTGGAGCATAGCCTTGGCCTTGTCCACCTTCGCTTGTTGCTCTTGGACCCATTCACCCACAGAAGAATGGGTGTCCTCTGGATAGGGGGCATGTAGGAACCACGCCGGGCGCCCCATGAATAGCTCATGTGGCGAGTAGCCAGTAGCTGAACTCTCTTGGGAGTTCATCATCAAGGATATGACGGGGAGTAGTCTCACCCAGTCTCTGGTGCGTTCAGTTTTGCACCATATCCTGACGTTCTCCTTCAGGACACGAATCTGTCGCTCACATAGGGGGTTGCTCGTGTGAGAGTAGGGAATCCCCGTAGACACCTGGACATTGAGGGATCTCAGGACCCTCTTGTACCAACCAGTATCTGAGCGTACTCGTACGTCCTCATCGGAGTTGATCTCCTTGGGCGCCCCATTGACACAAAACCACTCCTCCAGGAGTATCTTGATAGTCTCCTCTCCCGTAATGTGCTTGGTACATGGGAACACCCTGGTAAACCTGGTCAACCCACAGGTTACCACGAGGGCGAAGTCATAGCCCCCGAACTTAGGCATCTCCGTGTAGTCCACGTATAGAACACTGTTAGCACAGTGTGGGATGGGCAGGGTCGAGTAGAGACCTCTGTCCCTGATATCCCCTGGTTTACAGGACCTGCACTGGCACTTGTCCACGATAGGCTGGAGTGTTTTCCGCAGTTGGTCGTCAGTCCACGTAGTGTGGAACCACTGCTTGAACAACCTCAGGGTACGGTCAGCACCCACATGACCACTGGACTCATGGGTCCACTTCAGCAGCGCTGGGACTCGGTCACTAGGCACCACAATACGGTCCTCGTGCCATAGGTAGCTCTTGTCCCTCTTCCACTGGTCCTGGTTGACCAGGAGGGGTTCAAGGCGTTTCTCCAGGCGCTTGTAGATATCCCCGAACTCTTTCAGGTACTCCGATTGTTGGAGTCCATCCAGGGGGCGTATCATGGTCATGTTCAGGTCCAGGTGTACGTCCATACGGCTGAACGCCTCCTTAGCCAGCGCTTCAGACCGGGCACCAATCAGGGCGTCGAAGTTGTTGCGGCTGATGTAGTCGGCACACTCGTTCTTCACTCCCTGGATATGGTGTACCGTCAGCCGTAGTTGACTGAGGTAGGTCCACCAGCGCCGTAGCTTGGCCTTCTCTGGTGAGGGACCGTTCTGGAAACTGCGGACCGGTTCTTGGTCGCATAGCCAGACCACAGGGTTACTCCCCAACAGTCGTGCTTGTGAGGATAGCACCAGCATACCCGCGAGCAATTCCTGCTCATAGGTGGAGTAGTTCCCCCTCGCCTGGTTCCACTTCCAGTTCCAGTGGCCCAGAGGTACTAGGACCCACTTGTTGTCAGGGTAGCTGTGCTTGAGGGTTCCATCTCGGTTGAGACCTTCCGTCCCCCATTGGGAAATGGCCGAGTCGAACTCCTCCTTCTCTAGTGCTTGCCATTGGAACAACGTTCCACCACCGCCCACATTGCTGGCGTCGGTCACCAGGATAATCTCCCCTTGTGCCCTAGGCACGCCCAAGCACTTAGCGTTGGCTACCTTGTCTTTGAGCTCGTCAAACGCTTGTTGCTCTTGTGGGCCCCAGCGCCAAGTAGTACTCTTCTTGATCAAGTCCGTCAGAACGGCGCTGGTATAGGTGAAGTTCTTGATGTGGCGGCGATAGAAGTTGCACGCCCCAATGAAACTGCGTACATCATGAAGTCCTTTCTTGGGGTCTTCGTGTCGTACCTTGGCATCCATCAGGGGTCTGGCCTTAGAGGCCGCTGGGGTCCACCACCCATAGCCAACGTCAAACCCCAAGTACTGCATGGTCTCCTGCATGAACTCACACTTCTCCAGCTTGAGTCGAGTGTGGTTCTCCTGGCAGACCGCAAAGAACTCACCCAAGAGGATTAGGTGATCCTCCTGGGTATTGGTCCCGAGGCATACGTCGTCGATGTGAGCCTCCATCTGGGCACCGCGGGATATGAGCTCCTGCACCTTGGGTCTCCTTCGTAGGATGGACAAGATCTTGTTCATCAGCTCTTGGAAAAGAGCGGGGGCGTTAGCCACGCCAAACGGCATGACCTTCCACTTGAACACCCTCCCCTGAGGTGTGATGAAGGCCAGTAGTTCCTGTGCGTTGGGCGTCAGGTCCACTTGCCAGAATCCGCTTCGCTTGTCCATCTTGGTCTTGTAGCGACAGGAGGCTATCTTCTCCAGGGTAGACTCCATATTGGGAATGGACCCTGAGTGGTTCAGCGTCTTCTTGTTCAGCTCTCCATAGTCCACTACCAGCCGTTTGGCTGTAGACCCAGGTTTAGCCACCAGGAAACAGGGGCTGCAGTGTAGGGGGTAGTCCCCGTCCTTGTACTCCAGGACTAGGCCAGCGTCGATACATTCTTGTATTTGTCGCTCGATCTCGTCGGCCTGCTCTTTAGGAGCTGGATAGGGTCTCCTCCGGATCTTGTGACCCACCAACCCGGGTTTCAGCTTGAGGTCCATCTGTACCAGCTTGTCTTATGAGGCTGGAGGGGGTAGTTCTCCGAACACCTCCAGATAGGTCCTTATCAGCTTCTGTACCCGCGGGTCCAAGACCTTGATCTTGTCCTCCATGTCCTCGTCGGAGTGTAAGTTGCTTGCCCCCTGAATAGACGTCGGGAGGTGGTCCTCCACCGACTCTTCGCCCGCGGTAGTATCCTTCAGCCCATGGTAGGCATATAGAAGGTCTTGTTCAACCATCTCCGGTGGACGATGGCAGCATAGGCACGCTCGAGGGGGTTCACATACACATTCCTCCGAGAGGTCGTCCTCATCTGGGGTTCTCACATGGGCGCCCCACACGCTCTTCATGAGCTTGAGATCTACCTCCCTTTGCCAGGTGGTGATCTTCTGTTCGAGGTCCTCCTTCAGTTGGGATAGGTCTCCCATACGTCCTTGCTTCAGTGGCCATGAGCTGCGGGTAGGCTTCGCGTAGCATAGCTTTTTCGCCACCAACTTCCTCTTGGAATCCACATACTCCCTGAGCCTGGATCGAGGGTCCAGCTCCTCATCCACGGGGTCTTCCACCCTCATGGAGAGTAGGGGTTTTAGTGGGGCGACGTACTCGGCGTTCTCCACTTCCTCCACCGCGGTCTGCACGAAGAAGGCGTCGTGCTCAGTTTCGTCGTCTGATTGGATAGAGCTAGGTAGCTCAGATAGTCCACACTCAGAGACTCCATCAGGAACAGGTACAGGGCAGGGAGAGTTGGGGGCGTTGGTGTCAGTCACGACGTACTCATCTCCTCCGGGTGTAGTTTCAACAGCATCTTGAGGTCGTAGGCGATCCTTCAAGTCACCCAAGGCGAGTCCATCGCTTTCACGTTGTATGGCCTGGACCAGAGTCGGGTCCAGGTCCTCCCAGGGGATGGTGGTAAGACCTCCGTCCACCACGCTGAGCATACTCCCCCATCCGGGCTTCCCAATAGGCGTCTTGCGCCCCAGAGGCACGTAGATGGCCTCATCAGGCAAACGAACAGAGCTGATAGTCAGCCTGTCCAGGAGGTTTCGCCAGTACTCGTTGCCCCCATGGGCTCCCCAATCGGGGGAACACAGGACCATACGGGAACGTTCCAAGGCCACCTTGGTCAGCACCTTCCCCAGTTCACTGAATCTGGGGTTCCCGTAGGCCATCCCGAAAGAGGGCCAGTAAAATTTGTAGCTGCAGTTCTTCCCCTTGCTGCAGTATAGGTCCAGTACATGCTGCTTGTCGCTGGCGAACAGCTCCACACTTAGGTCTTCTCGAGAGTAACCCAACTCCTTCAGACCTTGGTCTAGGACTTCCCCCAATAGTTGATAGTCCTCAGTTTTGGAGGCCGCCATCATGTTCGAGGGCTCCTCCTTCGATAGTCTCAGGTAACTCGAGGTATGTTCCGACTGCTCCAGTGGCACAGACTCTCTGCCACTGCCGTGGTCCACGTACAGGAGGTAGGGCGCTTGCAGCGTCAGGGATTGTATCTGGGAGTGCTGCAGGAAGAAGTCAGTACCCAGTACAAAGTCGAAGGCCTCAGTGTCCATCACATAGAACCGATGGGCGATAGTTCGGGAGCCCATAGGTACCTCCACTTCACAGTCCCCGCAGCTGTGCACCACATGTCCATCCCCCATCCGTATAGCGGCGGTGGTCATGGTGTTCTTCAGGCTCCCACAAGGTAAAATTTTCTTGGCCACTATCGATATTGTGGCGCCAGTATCCAGTACCCCCAGGTATTCACGTCCCCCTAGTCGGATACGTACCCAAAACACCAGGTCTTGGGTGCCACCAGAGCGTCCCCGTCAGAACTCCGCGGGACAGGTCACCTCGAACCCCTTGTTCCCCAACTTGCGGGCCATCCTCATGAAACGGCTCCTCTTCTTAGCGTTGCCGTCGTCACCACCTTCATGCTCACGCTTGGCTCCTTGTTCTTGCTGGGCCTGCGTCTGTGAGCGTGTGGTAGGACCAGTCTGCCCTCCAGAGGGCTCGGAGTTCCCCCCTGGATTAGGGTTGGGGTTGCCTCCGTTCTTGTCCTTGTTCTTGTTGTCGGGCTGGCGGTTAGCGCCTCCTCCTCGTCCACCTTGACCCTTGTCTTGACCACCTTGACCACGTCCTTTTGACTTGCCCTTCCCGGAGTCGTTGCCTTTGGCCTTGCCTCCACCTTTGCCTGAGCCTTTGCCAGGATCTTCCCCCTTAAGCTTCGCCGATAGGCGTTGCTTATGGTAGCACTCATCCTCGTAGTGCTTCCGCTTACCGCAGAATGCACACGTGATGGTGCAGCGGTAATGATCCGGCAGCTTCACTTTGGCGCCGGTGATCTTCTCCTGTTGCTTCCCCTGGACGACGAAGCAGTCTCGCTGCTCGCAGTCAGAGGCGTGCTGCAGGTGGCCCTGCTCGTCTCTGGCATCACACCAGAATAGCTCCTTCACGTTCTCCATTAGGCGGGCGTGGGCGTGTTTGGGGGTAGTCCCCTGCCCAGGTCGGGACCCTTGGTACCCTTTGCCTCCAGAACCTCCACCACCAGGACGGTAGTTGTTCAGGTGCTGGTCGCTCTCCTTCTCCAGCGCCATCTCCAGGAGCAGCACGCATAGATCCTCGTAGCGGAGGGATCTAGCCTTGCGCTCAGCCGTCAAACGGCACTCATCCCATAGCTCTCGGGGGAGCTTGGCGCACAACCAGAACAGCAGGTCGTCGCTGCTGTAGGAACCGGGCGTCAGTCGTCCAGCCCAGTGATCCAGGTCAGCCAACAGCTCGGAGACCCTGCCAGGTTTGGGGTTGTTGGGCAGCACGGGCAGGTTCTGGATCTCGGCCCTGATGGAGAGGTCGGTCTCGTAGGTTGGGTACTGCCTCTCCAGGGCAACCAACACATCGGCAAAGGTGGCGGAGTTAGTTACGATCTGCCTGACCTGCTTCTCCAGGTACTTGGTCTTGCAGCACTGCAGGAGCAGATCGCACTTCACTCGCCCACTCGCGTGGGTTTGGCCGGTCAGTCGTAGGAACCGGCCAAAGTTCTCAGCGAACTCGCTGAGGTCCTTGCCTGTGAACTCAGGCAGGTTCACCACTATCTTGGAGGTGGCAATAGCCTTCGCCTCCTGAGCTCGGCGTCCTTCAGGGCGTCGGGTCTTCTTCTTCTTCTTCTTCTTCTTCTTACCCTTGGGGTCCTCAGGGTCTTCGTCATCCGATGGCGAAGAGGAATCCATCGACGGCGGCTCGTCGTCGGAGGGGTGTCCGCCTAGATCACTGGAGCCATAAGGCTCCACGTCCACCATAGCCCTTAGGGCTGTCAGCCCCAGCTGGTCCAGCTCGGCCCTCGTCGAGTTCGTCACGTGGCTGTAGGGCGGCTGGGCCGTTCTCGGGACGAATGGACTTCTCGGTACTGCTGCAGGAGTCGGCATCGGTCGGCTCCTCAGGCTCCCCAGGGTATTTGTCAACCCTGCCGCCAGGTGGTTAGCCTGTACTCGGTGGGGTGACATTCCCACCGTCGTAGGTGACGCATGGGACGGGATCATCAGGGGCTCCAGCTTCTCACGGATTTCTTGTGTGAGGTCGCCCACGATTTTTGAGGTGGCTCCTCGGAGCACCTCGTTGATCTCCGACCGCGTCAGGGACCTGTTGGAGGATCTTCCCGATCCTCTACTCCTGCCGCCCAGAGATTCGGGTCCTCTCCTCAACCCACTCAAGGGTGCATACCCAGGTGCATACCCAGGAGCATACCCAGGAACATCCATGTAGGTTCCAGTGGCGTGGAGTGGATGGGGATAGTCAGCTGCATACCATCGCGGCGCAGCGCTGGAAGCCACAGGCTCACTGGCAGTAGTTGCCTCATGGAGCGCAGTGGTTGGTGGGCCCATACCATAGGCGGGGTAGGGAGGCATGCCAGTAAAGCCTGTGCCCTGTGCCATAGGTAGGTTGGTTGTGGAAGTGGATGTTGCTGCGGCTGGGAGTGTGGTTGTTATGGGAGAGGGTGATGCGTGGAGGCCAGAAGCGCTTGGTGCGCCTTCGAAGGTAGGGTCATGCGTCGGGTCTTGCCCTTGTTCCTCTCCTTCGTCTGCTCCTTCTCCAGCATCCTTCTCGCTCTCGTTCTCTCTCTTCCTCTTCACAGGCTGAGGCTGAGAGACCACTTCCTCGACCGACAGGGCCCCGAAGGCCGTCTGGAGGCCATCCAGGGAGTCCTCCGCCGTATCCACTGGCCCATGTAAGGGCTCCGCCGAAGGTACAGCGCCAGGCGCCGGCCTTGCCGGTGCCTCAGGCGCTGGCGCTGTCTTCACGTCGGCGTCCACTCTTCCTGGATCTATCTTAGTCCACCCTTCTGCTTATATTTGCCTGCTCGGAGCACTGGTTGTACGGCGCGGGGTCGCTGCTGGTGCACAGAGACAGGCTGCCTCTTGCTACCAGAAAAGTTTATAGTGTTTTCAGCACTGTGTTTTTGCTTCTCCTGCTGCTTGTTGTTGCTGTAGGGTGTCCTGCTGCCTGTCTTGAATGATGAAAAGCTTTTGTTTGTTGAAATACAGTAAAGCCAAGTCAATCCAGGATAGCCCAAGCCAATAGTATGCAAGGAGAAGGTAATTCAGGATCAAGGCATGAAGGGCTGCAGTGTAAACAGTGGAAGATGATTGGATATTCACAGAAACTGCAACTCAGGTCACAAATGAATGCATATTCACAAAGATAGCTGAAATGTTTTGGGAAAAGAGTTAGAAAACTGCCTCAGGATCACTCTCTCTCCATAGTGCCATCTTAGGAGATGTGCACTCTTTGTTTTGGGTCCCATATGCGCTGAGGTGGCATGGTATGTGGCGATGAGGTCACTGCCATGTCACATGGGATCTTCCTACTTAGCTAGGCTGACCAGGAATTGAACCCAGGACCTCTCAAAAAGAGGTGCCCAGCCCCCTAGGGTGCATACCACTAGGATAGCTAAGAATTCATGGAAAAACATAGATAAATTCATAGGCTCTACTTTAGGTATGTCAGTGCTCAGTCAACTCAGGAAAAGATGTTTTACTTCACATTGAAAGGGGATTAAGGGGTCCACTCCATATCCTGATTGGGTGTTTGGTTCCATAGGTCAAAATGTGTTATCACCAGTTTGGGTTGGACCAATACTAAGATTAAAATGCATGGGTGCTCAGTGCATCTCTAATACAACTAGAGTATGCCTCAAAGCAATGGAAAAGCACTTTTTCTTACTCCCGTGACAACCACTCCCTGGCCGAAGGCCATTGGTTTTTACACAGACAACTGCTCACTGAGCACTGCACTGACCCTGTCTGTGCCCTGCAGACCCATGCCTATGGTTTCCAGCGTGAGCCAGGTGGCCGCTTATCAAGATTGCAGCCACCCAGCGAGTGTTTGCCTTGTTGACCATGTGTTGCATGGGTACTGCCCTAATGTAATGACCTTGGTGAGCCAACGAAGAACGGTGGCTTACTACACCAGGGGGGAATGACAAGCAAGGTGTTATGAGGCAAGGTGTGTCTTCCCTCCTTGGGGACAAGCGAGCCCACAGTTAGGACCCCTGACTGGTCCAGACCCATGGGGTTCTACCCTTCCTTACAGGGTTTACCATACCCCTAAGTGTGCTACGTATGTCTGTATGTGTCTCACTTCTCTCCCCAGCGTGGCTCCCGGAGACCGGGCTTCCCTGACGTCGGACCAAAGGTCCTAATCAGGTACTATTACCACTCCTATGGCGCCCAATTTCTGTGCTGGCGCCTATCCTTGGGGTAGAACGGCAAAAGCCCTACCTACTAAGAGGGGAGGGGTGGCCAAGTGTGCTAAGGGCATACAAAACGCCCATTTTTGCTACAGGCCAAAAGCTAACGCACTCCCCTGCCCACGAGGAAAAGCACGCGGGACAGGAGACACCACTACACTACACTCACTAACGCCAGCACCGGCCTTCGAAGGCAGGGTGAGCACTCATCACTTGCACTCACCTCCTACCAGGCCTGCTGACCCTAACCCCTACACACGCTACTGGGTGCTGCTGTCGAAGTTCACGCAGGCCCTAATGGCCCTCCTGTGAAGAAGACAAGAGAACACAGCGCTCCTAAGCAGCTGTGGCCTAACAGGGGACGCCACGACGCGTTTCCCCTGCTAGGGCTTGGATGGAAGGGGTGCTCTCGTTGCATGCACAGCGCAGATGTCTTTGAGGTCGAACTGCCCTCGCCAGTACTGGCTGAGGCACAGTGATTTGATTTGTGATCAGCGCCCCTGTTTTGCTGGGGCAGAAAAATGGTAGCCGCCGAAGGCAGCTGCTGCGTGCACCAATCACCCTTAACCTCTCCCACCTGTACAAAAGAGGCAAATGAAGGGGCGTTTGCAACGGAGGAACCAAGCCACACTCCAGGTATTATACCCTTCTCAGTGTGACCTATAATACACTGTTCGCAAACACGCTGAAATTCAGCTACCCCTGTCAAGCAAGCAAGCTTTAAGAAACTCCTCGGGTTCTCTTAAAGAACGTACGGAGGAGCCTCAGGGTAACCTAAACAAGGTTTACCGTGCGCAATTCGCGTGGCCTACCCTTTAATGCATCATGTGCACGCGGGGAAGGGAGGCTGAACCACTGACTCAACCAGGAGGTGAGCTCCTCCTGGGCTAACCTACCTTACTCACCATGCATCGTGTGAATGCCGAATTGAAACGAACACAAAACAAACCTAAGCGTTTTAAGCAACTCAACTTTAACGCCACGGCCGCACACGAACAAACGCTTTTTGTACTTACCTGTGAAGAAGAAAACAAGGGTGAATTTCGGATACAGGTAAAGCGTCACAGCGTGTGGATGCCTCGATTAGGCACATGCATCGCGAGCACAGCGCATATTCTAACCCTACGTGCGCGCTGCGCGCTCCATTCGCATCACATACCTTTCATTCCTGCTTTTACCTGTGCAGAGCACGAGAGAAGAACACCCGACCCCCCAACAAGCACAGCGTTGACAACCCTAACGTTTTGACGAAACAACCAACACGAACGCAATGCGTGAGTGTGAGGTGACACAGACATACCTGAGAGACGGGTTGTTGAACTGCTCTGTGGTGTGGTCTGAATTTGAATGCTTGACTCTGAAGTTTATAAAAATTTTGATGCAACTGTGCAAAAATTTCCTTTGAAACTTTAAAAACTACGGCTCATACCTTCTTTTCCAAAAGCCGTTTACGCTTGCGCAACCCTTTTCTTGGGGTCCGCTTCCTTTGCGCTTGTCTGCGACTTTTAGTTATGTGTAAAAATGACGATTTCCCGCGTGGTTTCGTCGATTTTTAACGATTTCACTTGCTGAATCGCAACCCCTTCCGCTAAACCGCAGGAATCACTCCCTGCTGGTTACATTTTCTATTTTTTCCAGCTCCTGGGGGTTTGTGTCCTCCATTGGGAGTATTGCTCCGCCCTGGCCTTTGGTCAGGACGTTTACTAAAACGCTGTTTATACGGCGATAGCCGTCCGCATTAGAGCGTTCGACTGTACCCTAGTGGTCAAGCACATGTGCTCTAGGGAGGGAGTCCTGGGTTCAATTCCCACTACCCCCAAACTTTTTCCAAATGTTTTCGCCGCACGCCGGCGCCTTTTGAGGAATGCCCCTTCGAAGGGACATCATTCACGGTACATTACACTGTTTTTCAAGGGTCCCTACAGTGTGATAGGCTTCTATAAAGTGATGAGGATGTTTTTGGTAAGTTTAATGCATTTTTTTGAGGTAATTTTGGGAATATTTGAGCCTTTTTCCTTGGTCCTACTAGCTTCATGAACTAGTACTCCAGGGGGGAGTAAGAAAAGTCACTGCCATGTCTTTCTTGGAGGGCTTGATCCAGGCTAAGCCCCCCTTAAAACCCTTTTGTTGATGCTAAGACAAACTTAAGTGTTTTTATCTCTCTTTTGTAGCCTAAAGTACACTTTCTCAAAGTAACTAGGGTTGTGACCCTAGCCCCCCCATGAAGTCCACCCCTACCACTCAACTGAGCGGAGGTACCTTCCTTCATGGAGGACATACCAAAATAAATCAGGCATTTCATGCTTGTTGGCCTTGGAGGTTAAGCCTAAGTGGTCTCCCACCCCAAGACCCCTATAGTCAATTGTTTCTACCACTTATTGTGGTCCTACTTTGTAACTGTTTCTGAATTCAGTTGCTTGGCCAAGTCATTTTCTGTGTGGTCCTGACACCCATGCCCCTCAGTCCTAACCAGCACCATTTCACCCAAAAGAGTGCACCTGAAGTGCCTATTGCAACCTCTGAGGCAAGAGTCAGACCAATTTTCATACAAAACCTTTTGTATTATCCATTTGTGATGGAATCTATGTGCATAAACCTGCTTTGTCTATCTGCAGCCCTTCTGTCTTACACTGGATTCCAAAACCAATCATTGATTCGATCCACATTCAGTCCTTGCTCTACTTGCTGCTTTGGTTTGGGGTTTTCAACTACAAAACCTGCAGGAATACATCAAAAGACCTAGGGCATAATTCAAGGACATCTTTCTCACCGTAGGTGGGTGGGTTACCGCTGATTGGCTCATCCTGGCTGGACATGTGGTCCAGCACCCTCCTTGCGAAGGTATCCCCATCAAAGGAACCAGAGACGATGGAGTCCACTTCCCACGAGGCTTTGTCCTGGCCCTTGCCCTCACGCTGGCTTCCCCAGTCGTGAAAGGGCTGATCCATATACCCCTGAACCAGGTCCAGCTCTTCTTCAGTGAGGAGGTCCTCCGATTCTCCGATGTCAACAGGGGAAACCGCGAAGCATTGCCGCCGGGGCTCCGCTATGATGCGGTTGACACACACGAAGTCCGTGGTGTCGGCCTGCTCAAGGCCCCCATCCACATAATGGAATTCCGTTGGCCATCTCTGGGGTGGCATGGGCTGTCCCTTAGCGTCCTGATAGACACTCTCTCCAGCCGGTAGGGCGACCTTGTTTAAGGTCATGTTGGTCAGTGAGACCACCCAATCTCGGGTGCTTTCCTCCTCGGTGCATCCCATGGGAACAACCAGCACTGCCTTGGAGCGGTCCTTGCGAATCTTCGCTACCGCCCTTGGAATGTCCCATCAGGGGCAATGAATCCACATCAAACCCTGATGCGGACCCCCGTGCTTCTTCCACGCGGAGTCGTGGGCGCTCCAGTACTTCTCACAAACCCGAAGAGGGGCGGAGGTTCCTGATGAGAACGCATCTAGGGCGAGATCCGAAGCTCCCAGGTCCGCAACCACTCGGCTCGCCACTTCCGGCATTACGCCGTACTCCTGGTTTGCTGGCAAGGCCACCATTGCGGTAAGCGAGGTGGTCTTCGCTGGCCACGTAGTCGGGAACAGGCAGCGGAAGCCCATACCTGGCAAGGTGGCTGCGATTGAGCACTGGGAAAAGCCCAAAACGGTCTCTGCGCTACAGGCGTACTTGGGTTTCTGCAACTACTACTCGGGGTATATCAAGATGTATGCCGAGTATGCAGCCCCCATGACGACCATGCTCAAGGGCAACCGAGAGGAGACCAAGAAGGGGTCCAAGAAGGCTCTGATCTGGAATGAAGAGTCCGACCGTGCCTTTGAGGGGATGAAGCAGGCGCTGCTATCCGCAGTGGGTCTGCACCTCGTGGATCCTGACCGAGGGTTCGTCCTGCGCACCGACGCTTCCGACTACGCCGTTGGCGCTGTGTTGAAACAAGTGCTTGACGATGGGAGGCACGTGCCAGTGGCCTTCTGGAGCCGAGTCCTGGCGGAAGGCCAGAGACGGACGTGGACGCCCCGAGAAAAGGAGGCGTATGCCATCGTCATGGCTCTCAGGAAATGGGCTGGGTACATAGCCCTCCATCCCGTCACCGTCTGCACCGACCATCAGAGTCTGCAGTCGTGGCACAAAGAGCACGTGGACACCCCCTCTGGTCCCGCCTCCCGACGGGCAAAATGGCATGAGACCTTGGCCAAGTTCGACCTCACGGTTGTGTATGGTCCCGGCAAGGACAACACCGTGGCGGACTGTCTCAGTAGGCGGGCCTACCCCGGCAGCAAGGGCATGACAGATGTCTCAGCCCATGGCGACGAGGCTGAGACCGCTGAGGCCAAGAGGATCATTGAAATGGAGCGCCTGATGGAGGAGGAGGGTGTCAAATGCTTCGTCGTCATGGCTGCGGATGCCCCCCTCGGAAGGAAGATGGGCAGAGCCGTCAGAGTACTCGCCCCTGAGGGAGCCGAGTCCGACAAGCACCTGTTCCCTGAGTCGTGCCTCCAGGACTATTGGACCGACGACTACGCTAAGTCCGAGGCCTTTGAGGCCGAGTATAGGGCTGTAACCGACCCCGATGACGGGCAGAAGTGGCCAAAGGGGCTGACTGAGGAGGACGGCAAGCTCTACCGGAATGGTAAACTGCTGGTCCCAGAGTCCCGAGTGCTCGAGCTATGTGACGCTTGGCACCACCACATGATGCACCCAGGGGCGCCTCTCCACGACCGAGTGCACCTACCTACCTACCTGATGCACCCAGGGGTCAGGAAACAAGCCCTGGAT
The DNA here is from genome assembly GCA_964036045.1 of Eutreptiella sp. 'Long Island Sound 2002'. Classification (NCBI taxonomy): domain Eukaryota; phylum Euglenozoa; class Euglenophyceae; order Eutreptiales; family Eutreptiaceae; genus Eutreptiella; species Eutreptiella sp. 'Long Island Sound 2002'. The sequence goes on from OZ038384.1 coordinate 80,752,047, forward strand.
ATGCAGCGCCGGTTCAAAATCGACCACATCAGTCTCTACGACGCTATCAAGAAGGTCAGGAAGGGTTACTCGGTCTGTCAGGCCTGCAATCCTGACAACCGGAACGTCAAGGGGGAAGCCTAATGGACTCCGGTACCTGACCAGCCCATGGAGAGCGTGGCCATGGACATCTTCTCCATGCCCGAAGTTCACATAGGCAAGGAGACCTTTGACTGTGTGGTCCTTTGTGTGGACCGCCACAGCGGCTACGTAGTAGCCGTTCCGGCACGCAAAACGGGGCTTCTTGCCAAGGAGGTGGCAGTCATGATGATTCGTCATTGGCTGACCGTCTTTGACATCCCCCGCACCATTTGAGGTGACCGAGGGCCCCAGTTTACTGGCGGCTGGTTCAAGGCCATGTGTTCCCTCATGGGAATACGTCATGCCAAGAGCGTCGCCTATCTCAGCCGGTCCAACGGCCGGGCTGAAGTGGCTGGAAGACAGCTGTTCGAGAAGCTACGCAAGATTCACATCACCAACCCACGTCGGAACTGGTTTGAGGAGATGTGGCCTGCTCTGAAGGCCCATCATGACACCCCCACTCCGGGTGGATTGTCCCCGCACCAGATTTTGTTCGGCAGGGACCCCCTGGGTCGGGGACTTCCCTTGTCGGGTGATGGTATGGCCATGGACGCCAAGGAATTCTTTGCGCGGCAAGAGGCAACGGCGCGGGACATCCGCCAGCAGCTCGAGAAGGAGCATGCCGAGCGTCAGAAGTCCGCTCCGAGCTCAACAGCGCAAAAGTTCAGGGTGGGAGACCCGGTGTGGGTGATCAGACCCCGCCCTATGGGCACCCACCGAACCAAAACCTGGTTCACACCCGGAGAGGTGGTCCGCAGGATTGGTGAGGACACCTACCGCATCAAGGTGGGTCACGGACAGTTCTGGGAGCGCCACGAGAGTCAACTCCGTGTGCTGGAACCCGACCTCCGTGGCCAACATGTGTCCCTGGACTACGCCGCACATGAGGCTGATTCGGACGACGACTACGCTGAGCAGGACGACTATACCGTCGAGAAGATCCTGGCCCAGCGTCCGAACGCCTCGGCACCCGGAGGCCTGGAGTTCAAGGTTCGTTGGCGAGGCTATGGGCCGTCCCACGACACCTGGGAACCCGTCTCCTCGTTCGTGACGCGGATTAACACCCCCTTTTACCACTACATCCGCAAGCACAAGACCAAGCTCCATGTCTCGGACTTGGCAGCACTCACCCGGGCGATTGCAGCCATAGGCGCCTGATCACCGCCCTGTGCTCTCCCCTTTGAGCATCGCTGGACTTTCCAGTGTAATTTCGGAATCCACGCTCCATGACATTGCAAAGCATATCATTGCAGCTTGAAGGAGCTGGATTGTGCACATGCCGGGTGTTCAGTTCACGCTTAGATGCTTTCGGCAAACATTGTCCGTAAGGGTTTTCCTGCTGACATTTCCCTGGCATGCTTGGACGGCCATACCCCCCGTGCTGAATTCGTTGGAAACCAGGGCGGATGGCCCCCCTTCATTATCCCAGATTGAGGCCTTAAGGCCCATACGACGTTGCGCAACGGATGCTGCTGTCATCGGCATTGCGATCTTTGGGTGTGTGGTCTGGTCCCATGGCACTTGCGGGATCCAGACCAGTCTATGTGTGTCTGCAGCCTATATATGGCCTGAACTCGGGCGTTTTCCTGTCAACCCCCTCTGCATATGCCTTATCTTGACCGGGGCGTGGTTTGGCGCTCTATCCAGAGTGTGTTTACACGCCTATTACCCCGTTTATTGCTTACTTTTCTGCCCTCCAGGATATGTGCATCTCTATGTTGCGTGTTAATGGCCCATCACTCAAGTATGGACCGTTTTTCCCCAGAAAGAACACGAATAAGGGATACAAAGGCGCCCTGAGTCGCCGTGTACATGTTTCTACGTAAGGTCCAGCCTGGACCAGCACCTAAGTACAGATTGTCATGTTTGAGTGCCCATGATACCGTGTGCTCTAGTGGCTGTGATGTGCTGAGATCCTGATGGCGCCAGGCGGGAAGCCCAGTTGCCTGACTACACTCCCAGCGGTCCGCCACTGTCAGCCCGAGTGTGAGCCTACCGAGTCGCAGACGCACTTGCAGTCGGGTGGCGACCTCCGGTGTCCTGACCTCGGTCAGTCTGCCTGGGAAACTTGTGGTTTGAGGAGTCGACGCCTCCGCCCAGACTGCATGGGGACTCCCCCATGCATGGCCTTCGTGGTAATGGGGCGAGGGAAAAGACGGCCTTGATGCCCGATCCCTTATGGAGGAGCTCGTGCGGCTTTACCACTCTGGACTCGCGTCGTGGATATGGACATGGTGCGCCCGAGGGAAGACCCGTGGGGACTCTCCCCCAGTCTGCGGCCTTGGGAAGCCTGGGGTAGCCTGATGGATGTTTGTGGTCGCTTTCGACCTGTGGGACCACCGCGGTCGACGTGTGACGCCTATGTTGGCCGTGTATGCCACTGCCACTGTGGTGGTGACCGTCGCAGCCGGCACCCGGTGCGCCTGGTATGGGTTAACGGGTCCCTTGGATGCCGAACAATCGTCGCCATGACCCGGGACTTCATACTTGATACTATACATGACTACAAGCATCTACAGTGCCATACCTGTCTTACCATGAGTTGTAATGGGCAACCGGACCCAAAACCGGCCTGCAGTGTGAGGTGTGACCCGCCCCCCCCTTCTTGGGATGGTCCTGGGTACCCGCTGCCATGCTTGGGTGTTATCGAGCCCCCCCCCAGGGTTTGCTCTAAGGAGGGGGGTGAAGCGGTACCCAGAACCTATGGCCCATGGCCCAGAGGCCTGTGAGCCGTCACACCCGTGCGGAAGCCGTTGACACCGGCTGTCAGCGGGATATCCCTGTCCTCTAATCCGCGAGATCTGGAATCGGATCCCTAACCATTAAATCGATGTAGAATTACCATAATTTTACTGTCTTGGTCGATTTTCGGTTAGAAATCGGTGAAATACCCGATTTCTAACGCGATTTCTAATTGTCGTGAAATCGCCGCTTGTTGTCGCCTGTTCGCGCGCCTTCGTCGCTTCTCCGTTGCGAGTTTTGTGATTGATTTTTCTCGAGTACCTTTGAGGTTCTAAAGGAACTTAAGGGCTGGATCTAGAGGGTTTTTCTTGTACTTTCATCTGGTGTGTTCAGCAGAATTTTTCGCTGTTGCGTCTGAGAGAAAATCAGCGCGCAAGCTTTTCCGTCGATCGCTCGAACTCATGGTTCTCAAGGACCATGAGTTCGGACGGAACCCTACATTCCCCCCCTATGCCTTTCATCCATGCCCCTTTCACGTGGGCATATTACTTTGTATAGGGAAGCGGGCAATAGGGATGTTTTAGGCAGCATATGGGTGTTGTAAACCCAAGTTATTTGCGTGCGCAAACGCTAACTTTGTGGCCTTGTGAGCATGCACGTTAACACCCGAGCACAATGCTCACAAGACCAAAAGCCCTTGGCCATTTTCGTTTTTCGAGCCAATTCAACGATGGCTCCACGCAATTCAATGCGTACCAAAACTCATTTTTTGAAAAAGGGAAAATTTAGGTCAAAAATTAGGCCAAAATGGCCAATCCCCCGAGGCTCGTACTCGAAGCCTATGGGGAGTTGAGCCTTGAACCAAGGCAATATGTAAAAAAGAGACCAGGAAGGTCATCGTGGATGGCTTGGTTGATTTTTGCAACCTTGTCTTCTATTTTATATAACATCGCCTTGTGAGCACGCGTGCCATACTGCCTCTTTGCACACGCGCTCATATGCAAGCACTAATGACACGAGTGGGCGGAGACAATCTAACCATAGTGTGCATTTTTGAGGGCACCTACTATGGGCCTACTCCAAAAATGTTTACTCATATTTTTGTTCCTCAATGACCCAAAGATATGTACATGCCAATATCGCCGATATATGCACTTTTTCCCATAAATAGTGTGCTTCAAGGATTGAGGTGTCAAAAATGTTTCTATTATGCTTTGAACCCCAACCCTTGTTGCAAAAGGGAAGCAAAGCTTCGGTTTAAATCCATGCAAAAGCCCGAGGCTCATATCTCTTGTGATACGGAGATACGATTTTTCGAGGGACCACTTTTGGGTGAATTTTGGCCGTTTTGCCCAGAATGGCCACAAACCCCGTCTCCCCCTTAATGTTCGGCCCGAGGTTGCGTGCGCCACTTGACCAAGGGTAAGGGCGATTCGGAGAGCGCACATAAACCCGCATCGAATGGGGTGTTTCCCCATGTGGCCTCTCCTCTTGAAGGGAGAGTTGTGAGGCACCCAATTTGGGGTATGTTGCCATTCTGCCCCATTTTTGTGTCATTTTCCCTCCAAGGGGGAAAAAAGCTAGAGGCGACCATGAGGGTTGGCAAGTGGCATATATTGGGACCTAAGTCCCATGTGTCTATAGCATCTTTGGTTGGGAGGATACTCGCCCTGGCCATGGAGATATGGAATCATGAGTGCGGGCCATTTTGGCCAAATTGCGCTTTTTTTGCCATTGTATGCCATATTGGAACTACCATATCTCCATGGGGCAAGGGACCTAGCCACGAAGAAGTGACAATTATTGTAGCATATGACCGAGGGTTGAACACCATTGAGTTTCGTATTTGCTCCTCCGGCTCATCCGGAGTGATTCAAATTTTGGTGCGATCCATGATCCCCCCCTTTGCACCGCTTGCTGCTTTCTGCCCCATCCGTGTGGTCATCCCCGCGGTGAACAGTAAGCAGCCAGTGTGACAGCAAGCCTAATCCCAAGGCAGGGGACCAAAGGGGATATCAAGGGTCGTGAATCAAGGCTTGGCGCGACGAGATCGCCAAGGTTTTCTACCCTGACCGGTCGCCCGAGACGGCCAATTTTGCCATTTCGGCATTTGTGGACCCAGTTTTGATCATCACCACGCCGAGGGCCATGGAGATCCCTGAGAGGCAAGTACATGTAAGTCTCCGTTAGACTCCCAGTGGATTGCATGTGGAATGGCGGATCCGATCTCCAAACCGGCGTGGAGATATACCATTGGGGATACCCCTGATTTTGGCTCATTTTGAGCAGCCAAAATGACCCCCTTTTGGGAGCCCAATTTCAGCCCCCCGTGTGGTCAATTGGCGGCCCCATATCTCTATGCCCATGAGAAGCCCGGACCGAATTCGAAGTCGTGCACTTAGATATAGGTCCTAGGTCCTGCCTCGTATCCTGTGAGCCATTGGCCTTGCCCTGGCCGGGCGAATCACCCGTGGGAATGACGCCAATTTTGGTGATTTTGGCATCATGACCCCACTTGATGAACCCGTGGTGCCCTGATGCCGGGGGCTCAGAGGGAACGCGGTTGGGTGAGGGCTCCAAGGAGTTCGTACTCCAAGGGTATAGGGTCAGTTGCCTCGTCCCTACCTCTGGCTGGTCCGGACGAGGGGTCAATTTTGGAGTTTTTCGAGCTAACATCAGTTTTGGCTGAAACAGCCCATTTTCAGCTACCGACTCCTAGGGGATAATGGCGGGGCCTTATCTCTCGCTCAGAGAGGAGTTGGGACCTGCCGTTAGGGGAGCATAGGGAGCCACTGTCCGTTGGCCTTAGCGCGCCTTGGTTCCGAGGAACTCGCCTGTGGCTGGGCGGGACACCCTCCCCTATTGGCAGGGTTTCAGGGTCCGGACTGAGTAGGGCATGGGTTGTGTTTGAGCCCCCGCCCCTGCCAGCCACTGAGAGGGTCGGACCTGGGATTGGGATATGAGTTGGGACGGAGTGTCTATTGTCCTGTGATGCACTTACCCCTGTCCAGTCTTAACCGCATGTGTACATATCCTGATGTGTTGCTGTACATACTTTTGTTCCCTTGTTTCAGAGTGGCAAGGATCCTGAAACGCTTTGTCACATGACACGAGCATGAGGATGCCCTTGTGAGCGCAGTGCTTTGCCTGCCTGCTTGCTTGTGCGTGTCCGCCGCAGCGTCCCGTGGCCGAGCCCCCCACGGGATCGCGTCATTCAATAGTATAGCCAGGCTCGGGTGCCGCATAGCCAGGTATCCTGTAATAAGAACGTTCAATTTAGCCCAGATTGCAGTTCAGGCTTCAGCAATGTTCCAGATGCGTGCGTGACTGTTCGACTTTTACATAAGTATATAAATTTTCATTATTTGGGTGCTTAGATTTAGAGTTGTATTTTCCGTGTATTTCCTGTTGGTGTGCGCGCGTCGCAAATCGCGATGTGCTGGATTTATTTGTTGTCGCTTGTTCTGTGTTAGTCTGTAAATCGATTCCGTTTAGTTTTGTAGGATTTTAATTTAGATTTGTCGGTTTTAGACATGTGCTGATGTTACGGCGTTAACAGGACGTTCCGAGGTGACAGTTTTCTGTTTAGGTCAGATTTTGTGATTGTTAGTGTTAGTTATGTATGTGTTATTCATGTGTGTGTAGTGTTAAGTGTAATAGTGCAAATGCATGTGTTCACATCCTCATTGTCTCTTAAACATGAGGGTTTGGTGAGCCACCCCCCCACCATGGCCGCTTGGCAATCGCTAAGCCAAGCAAGGAACCAAGGCCGGTGGCAAAGTCCGGCAGCCAGCGGCAACATGGTGATCATGGTCTTTTGCACTTGCACTGCGTGTGTAGGGATTTGGGTATAGGTTTAGTATTTTAAGGGATTTGGGATTTTATTTTAAGTGTTATGTCTTTTGGTAGTGTAGCTTAGTCATGAGCCCCTAGGCTACGCCCGGGATTGGGTAGGACTCCTAGGAGATTCCTCCCTAGCCGGGAGATTAGATAATGAGCTAGTTGCTCTGCCCCCCTTAGGGACTAGCTTATTACATATCCCAGTCATGTACACGGCTGCCGCGGATCTGTGATAGCCATCCTCATAGCGGCGCGGCATAGGCTCAGGAACACCGGTGTAGGTGGAGCTTGATGCCACTGCTTCGCTGACGGCAGTTGCCATAGTCAGCACAGTCGCGGCTGGGGGCACACCGTAGGTGGGACAAGGCATACCAGTAAAGCCTAGACCCTCAGCCATAGGTGGAGTGGTTGTGGGTGAGGATGTAGCTCGATGTGTGGCTGGGAGTGTAGTGGTTGTTGGAGAGGGTACTGCAGGGTAATCTGAGGCGCTCGGCGCACTCTCAACAGGTTTGTCATCGAAGGGCACCTCGTCCGATGGTTCGTGTCCATCTCCAAGATCTACCTCTTCGGCTCCCATGTCCACTGCTTCCTTCTCATTCTCCTTCTTTTTGCCTTCAGGTCCTCCAACGGAGAGTCCACTGAAGGCAGCTTTCAAGCCCCCCAGGGAATCATCCCCCAGTTCACTTAAGGGCACTAAAGGTACAGGCTCCTCAGGTTCAGGTTCACCAGCAGGTTCGGGCGCTGGCGCTGGCTTGGCTAGTGCCAATGAGGGCGCTGTCATCTCGGCAGTGTCCTTGGTGTCCATGTTACATTTCTTCGCCCTTCAGTGGAGTCAGTCTCGACGTACTGGTTGTACTGCACGGGGTTGCAGGTACGCAAAGACTGAAAATCTCTGCTACTAGAAAGTCAGAACAGGCTTTCACTGTTGATTGCTTTGATGATATTGTTTTGTTTGTGCCTGTGCTTGCTCCTGCTGCTTCTTGATGTAGCTCAGGTTTTCCAAATGAATATGTTTTGATGAAATCCACCAGGAATACAAGTACCCACAGTGCAAGCAAGGGACCACAGGATCAAATCCACAACATGAAGGGCTGCAGTCAAAGGAGATAGTGTAACAACAAAGGAAACTCACAATAACTACAGATTTATGAAAAGATAATTAGAAAATATCCTACAATCATGTGAAAAGTGCCCACATGGGCACTCTCTCTTTTATAGTGCCATCTAGAGATGTGCACTCTTTGTTTTGGGTCCCATAGGTGCTGAGTTGGCATGGCTTGTGGCGCTGAGGTCACTGCCATGTCACATGGCATCTTCCTACTTAGCTAGGCTGACTCGGAATTGAACCCAAGACCTCTCAAAAAGAGGTGCCCCAGCCCCCTAGGGTGCAGACCGCTAGGATAGCTAAGCATTCATGAGAAAATATAGAAAAATGTATAGGCTCTAGATCAATGTCTACGCCTCAGTCAGTCCAGGGAATGGTGAATAAGTCCAATCAGTTGGGGGGGTCAGGGGTCCACACAACGTCATAGTTCAATGCTTGGTTTTATAGGTCAAAATGTCTTGTCACCCCTTTTGGTTAGGCCAATACTAAGATAAAAATGTGTTATGCCTTTAGGCCTCTCTATGACAACCATTAGCCTTGCCCACTCGGGGGTAGCTCAACCTCCTTGGAAGACCCATCTGTGTAGGCCACCTCAAAATCCTCTTTGGTCAGCTGGTACAGAGACAGCCGCCCGCTTGTGTTCTAACCGGCGGTCACTCATCTATTTGGACGTCCGGAACGGAATCAAGAAGGTCTAAGAGGTCATGGGTCCTCCGTGGGAAATTCCTAATTTCAGGTTGACAGAATACATTAAAATCTTTTCCTGAATTTTTCCGATCTCACTGATTTCTGCCCACATATTAGGTATCACTCGATCCGCAATTTCCTGGCGCACACGCTGATCATAATTCCAACAACAGCTGTCCAAAAAATCCATCATGGGCAAAGATCGCACCGTGCCAAAAGCCGCAGATCCGAGCAAGTCTGTCGCAAATCGCGTGGCGCAATTCGAGAAAAGCGACCAACAGCTGAGGGATCACAGACGCAACGCGGCTCTTCGGGAAAGCAGAACAGATGAAAAAAGAAAGGAGAATGATCAACAACCCCAAACTCCCAAGTCAAATCAGAAAACGAACGCCGAGAAAAACACTCCAGACGCAATTCCAAGCCAGAATGCGAGTTCAAGCCCAAACGGCAAATCCAAGCGCCACAAGACAAAATGGATTCAAAAAACCACCCCGCAACCAAAACGTGAAACGACAGAGGCTGTCAACGACGACATTGTCATCAACACCCAACTTCATTACAATGAAAAGCCAACGGTGGATTATGCCAAACTTTCAGAAAAGCGCAACAAGAGTTTCACTTTCATCCCTATGGAAGACTTGGAAACCAACCAAACCACCATGGTTGTTGTGAACGACCTCAACGGCAACTCTCCATCCCAACTTCACCAAGACCTTCAAGATGAAAAAGTTCCGGAGGTCTATCAATTCCAATTTCAAGACAGCCGTGTATACTCCGACTACATTACCATGTTACCAACCGAGGACATCATCGCCCAATTTCACAAACAACCTCATGAAATACATTTTGGGGGCACCGACTACCAACACTATTTCAACGAGAAGTACGAGTATTCCGCCCCGTATCCAACGGAAGACCATGCACGAGCCATCAAAAACGCAAAGTTGGTCACTCCCCAAAATATCACTACCCTCAACATCATGGCCAGCCTCAGCGAGTCCCAAACAAGAACTTTCATCTTCACTCCCACCACAAATTACAACTTCAACAAGGACGCTTCGCACAACACATCCGCACACGTGTCCATGTTGCTCAATGCTTTAGCGTCGCTTGCGCGTGCTAAAATACATGTAAGGGGTACGCTAATTCTTTTGGTGTCGGACCCGAGAGTGTGTGAAGCCACGACCAGGATTTGGGATTACTCTCAAGCCTATGCCAAAGCAAGGAGGTTTATGGTTGACCAAAAAATCTCCCAAAACTTTGTTTCGATGAATATGGTCCTCAAGAATGATCAAAAACTTTTTGACACTTGCTCCGCCCCACACCCAGAGGGATATATTATGATTACTTTGGACAACCTTTCCGAGTTCCAATACACACCGCCCAAATTCTCTCCTATTTCGCCGGGCCATGACCTTGCACAAGCCGAGGCTTTTATCTCTCCGCAACAAGAAGCCCGTCACACACCACCAATCACCGATTATGTCAGAATTGACATTTCGCGAGACCTCGAAGTCCTCACCGAGGAAGATGCTTTCCAATTTTTCAACAAATTAATCAAACCCGACCTCCAAGATGCCTCATCCATTACCTCCACCAATTGCGCACACTACCGCGGTGAGATAAAAAAAAGGGGCTCGCCCGTTGGAAGCACCCATGCTCGTTTCGACATCAAAACCAACTCAGCCCTCTCCTCCCAAGTTGCCAAAACCGTTCAATCCAATTACCCACTACACAGGAATCCACTCATTATGGCTTTCCCCTACAACCTCTCCGCCCATGAAAATACTTTCATGATCTCCGCCTCAAAAAGCTCCGCGAAAAACGGAGCCAAGCTCGAACCCACGGAGCTTCTGAATCGAGTGGCCTCTCTTGAAAAAATGAATTCTATCCTGCAATTCGCAATTCTACGCACCAAATACTCGGTATTGGTGCATCTGGATGTCCACTCCACTCCAAGTAACACCGAAACACGAGTTTCAAAACTCAAATGGATGAACGAACAATGCAAGAAAGCCGGCCTCACTTTTTTCAATCACGATAACACGTATGCAGTTTTGTCCGACGCTCCACTAAGCTACCGGGCTAAACCCTCCTACACACCAACCGACGCCAAATCAGTGGTCATTTGTGCTCCACGCTCCATAGGTTTTAGAGACATCAACAAAGCAACTTCACTTTTTGGTACCTTCACCTCCATCCGACCGCTGGAATCCAACCCAAGTGCCAAATCACACCAATATTTTGAAGCGCTCTTCCAAAACCTGGGATCCAGTATCCTAGCACACCAAGAAAAAGTTCAAGGCATCACTTTTACATCCGGCTCGCCCAACCTCTTGAAAAAACAAAACATCATTGATTCAATTGTGAAAGACCATGCCACTTCTAAATGGGAAGCCACACTCTTGGCCGCCAAAGAATTTGGCTCCGAGAAACAACTGCGCTCCATCAATGAGCGATTGATCGTGGCCAAGCCCAAATGACTCCCCACCCACCCACACTCTTTCTTTCATCCAGTTCTTAATGTCTTCACTATGTCACTACTCAGAGATGCGGATTCCCTTCGTCCTCACTCCTCTCAATACCAACGGTATGATCTGTTTATCAGGCTGCTAGTTCTCGAAGCGATTACATCTAACCACTCGCGAAGCGTCACCTCGCAAGGTATTGTGCGACGCATCGAAAACAATGCGAACACACTGGAACGTACACTCTCCTCACAATGCTTCCCGCATGCCGTGTGGATTTCTTTCACTCATCTTCGGTGTGTCAAGATTTTGATTCATCCAAGCCGCGATCTGGTACTCAGTTGCACGCTCAGTGTCACTCTGCCCTCTAAGTCGCAATCACGTGGCCTGACTGATCTTTGTCATGACCGGATGAAGGGTTTATCTTTTTGCAAGTGCTTCCTTCTTGACCCATTCGGGCCACGACTGTCAAAACGGCCTCACGTTAGACTCGAGGACTCGTCAAGATCAAGGAATATCTCGGAAGTGGTCAGTGTTAGACACGTGGTCCCATCTCTCTCATCATCATGACGCCGTCAATTGATATCCCCCTCCCACCGGGAGTCCCCCAACCACCAAGTTACGATACTAACATTCACAAAACACCTAAACCTACCACACCAACAGACAAGTTAATCCACTCTAAAACACGTTTAACACTCACTACTGATAACACTGCCAAAAACATTGACAACCTAGACGCCATTATACTACGACACCAACAACAAGGAACCGACATACTTTGTTTACAGGAAATACCTACCGCCCCCTCCTTACATTCACTTCTAAACCTACACACTTTCACAAACATATCTTCTGACAAATCCAACGGCACAGCGATCATCATTCACTCTTCCCTATCTCCCTTCGTCACGCAAATCAAACACGACAAGATCAATGGATGCCTTATTGCCATCGACCTTACTATACCAGGCTACCACACACTCCGTATCATTAACGTGTACAAATCACATCACGCTCATCTCCGACACAGGCTAGAGACAACAATCTCCGCCCTCCAACAAGACCAGCCGTGCCACATCATGCTCGGCGACTTCAACACATATCTCCAACCTTCTCTAGACACGGCTAATATCAAACACAATAAATACTGGCCTTGGCTCCACAACCAGGTACACCCCACCAATCCCACCACCACACCAACCCTCATTGACCTGTATCGTAAGGACCACCCAGAGACAAAACAGTGGACGCGCCCTGCAAACAAAAGGCTCCCGTCTCACACACGCATCGACTTGATTCTCTCCTCTCCTTCTTCCAACACCATTTTCAAACCTTTCAACACCTTCATTGACATTCACAACGACATCTCCGACCACCGACCCGTATCCACTTCCATAGCCATCCCCACCAACCCGATTAACATATACAACATCCCACACAATTCCATTCACTACCGCCCCCTAAGCAAAGAGGAAAAGTCACACTTTACGTCCCTCAGTAAACCTCTTAACGACTGGCTCTCCAAGCACCACGACACTCTCTTCCAACAGCCCATTGATCAAGTTATTCCCCTGACTGACTTCCTTTTCACCCAACTAGTCACCACCTACAAAAAAGTCACTCATCAAGCACACGAACAGGAACCAACCAGCGTGGAGAAACAGTTCCTTGACGCTGTAAATAACTTACCTTCTACTGCCTCCAGTGCACACGAAACTAAAACAGTTCAAACACTACTCAATGACTGGACCTCAAAGAAACAAGCACAAGCGCACAAGAAACTCCACCACTCCCTCATTTCTCACAAACGCATAAAAAAGACAATCAACAACATTCTCAACCCCAGAAACACCACCCCCATCTCTCTCTATGACCAAACCGGTCAGCTCACCACCGACCCTTACGAAATGTGCAAATCTATTGGACACGCCCTCTCTTCCGTGGGAGGCCCCCCAGACTTCGACACAGACCCAGCCTTCATCGACACACTCATGACTAACTCCCCAAAAATACCCAACGACGCTCCACAACCGCACTTTACCAGAGGCTTCTTCAACCTTCTTTTGTCGAACGCTAAACCACACACCGCACCTGGTTTCGATGACATCTCTCTTTACCTTTTCTCCATCTGCCCCCCCGATATCCAAACCTACATTTACAGCCTGTGTTCCTTCCTTATCGCCGACCACATTCCTTTTTACTGGCTTAAAGCAAAAAATTTTCTACTTTACAAAAAAGGCGACCCCCATAATCCTACAAATTACAGACCAATAGCACTCCTTAACACACTTTACAAAATCATAGCTTCTTACGGTGCACACACCCTCACATACTACGCCACAACGTACCACCTCACCAACAACACACAATACGGCGGACTTTCTAACCACAGAACCACAGACCACATATACACTATGATTGCCAACCTATCACTGCACCCTGACATGTATCACTTGTATCTTGACTTAAATAAAGCATTTAACTCCGTTCCTCACCGAGCCTTGTGGCAAAAAATCTCCAATTACAACATACCTCACTCCATCATCAACCTCATCCAAAACCTGTACGCCTGCCCCCACGACTTCCCCGTCGTCAACGGCTTCGCCCTCTTTGCAGCCCACTGCATAAGGGGACTCAGACAAGGATGCCCCATGTCCCCCATACTCTTTAACCTCTTTGTCGACCCCATCATTCACCACATACAATCTCTCCTACCTAAACACGAATTCAACGACCTTTTCTCCTTCATCGACGACATCGCCCTCCAAACAACCTCCCATGCCACTCTACACAAAGTGCTTCACTTCCTCTTTGTCCAAGGGCCTCGATACGGCCTTTCTTGTAAGACTACAAAGTCCGAACTCCACGCCCTCAACAACGCCACCCACATCACCATTCGTATTAGTCCTACCCAACATTTCAGTACTTTTACCGATGACGGCAACCCCAGAGTTTTTTATAAATACCTGGGCACCTACTTTTTCAACAAACAACAAAACCCCAGCATGCTCCAACTTCTACTCAACACCATTCACGCCTTTTTCGCCAACATATCCACCCTCCCTCTCACACACAACGAAATCATAAAACTATCCAACATACAACTGATACCTACCCTCACCTACCGATTAATCTACAACTCACTCCCGCAACAGGACCTCGACAAACTGGACACCACAATTTGGAGTCATATCTCCAAATTAGGCAAACTATCCTTTCGCACCCCCAATAAAACCAAATACTCCCCCCCACACACACTAGGTCTAAACATCACGAAAATTTCTATCGTAACCCACATCCAAGCCATCAACCATATACTGCGCTACACACACGACGACGGACCTTCCCACACCAACGAAAGAGTCAAGTACACCTTGCGCTACAAGTCCACTAACCCCAACACCATACAACTCATGACTGCTCACTCTGCTAGTTTTTTAGGTTTCCACACTCACAACATACCCACAGTCAACCCATGTCTCCCTTCTCAAATCCCTACACACACAACAATCGAAGTCGCCTTTATTTACTACCAATCCAACAACGACCCACCAACATATTCCATTACGAAAAACACCACGCACACCACAAAAACGACCCTATGGTTCCAAGGTACAGTCGACCACCCCATGCCTCAGAAAACCACAGTTACTTTCCCAGACATGTCTACAATCCTCACCCCCAACCACCAGTTTCGCTTCCTTACTCTCCCCACATCCCAAGATATTTCCAAGTCTACCAGACCTCTCTCACTACCCGACACGACCAACTTCCCTTTTTCTTTCACTGGCACCACCACCACTCAAAATTTCATTCAATTTACCCTGAAAAACAATCTCTCTCCCCCAAACCCTCAACACCTGCACTACTGGGGATGCCACGATCTTTTAGACGCACTCGACGCCTACCCTAACGCTACGATTGCCTACACCGACGGGTCGGATGACCCCACAGTGGACACGCCATCGGGCGGCGCCATCACCTTCAACACTACACCGCCAACAACCATCTGCAACACATCACCAATAAAAGGATCTTACCCAGCAGAAATATATGCCATTATACTGTTTACCTACCTCCAACACATCGACACTCTCTCCCAACCAATCATTTTTGCCATTGACAACCTGTCGGTTTGCTCCACACTCCACCAAATACAACAATTAAAAACTAAACCCTTCGCTTCTAACGCTAATTGCTTCGCTCTTTGGTACAACTATATTTCGGAATTTCTTCACAACACCCACCTTCACATAATTTTCACCTGGATCAAAGGACACGCTGACTTCGATGGCAATGAGCACTCTGACAAAATTTCTAAATGGGTATCTCTCAACCTCCAACAACACCCAGAACACCACAACCCTGACACTTCTCACTTCATATACCACAATCATACACCACTGCCAGGACGCATAACACGCAAAACTGTCAAACACCTACTTCCAAATCACAAACACAACAACATACACCTACCTTCTAGCACCGACTTCTACGCCCACACATCGTGGTTTTCCAGACTACCTTTTAAATGGACAAACGGACTGTACTGTTGCACTGGTTTTCTTCCCCATTACAAACTTAACACATATCAATGCCCCAAATGCCACACTCATCACCCCCTCGACCCCATAACAACGGTGACCGAATGCGGCACAGCGAAACCTGTTCGTGACCTCTTTTTTGAGGTCTGGCAACAACCCTTCAAACAAACAGTCATCGACTGGTGGCTACATGCAACAAAAGGAGAAAGAAGAAACTACATCCGCACGCTCATTCCCAACTCACTCAGTAATGCACTAAGAGAGATCCCACCCGACACTCCCTACTTCCAACACCTACAAAACCTAAAAACAGCCTTTAAATACAGAAGAAAACGACTCAAAACAGCACTACAAGGGACACAAACCTGGCTCAGACAAAACCCAATTAACGATCTGCACTTGCTCCAACCAGATTCCGCAGACAACCCATGGAACAACCAATACTCCATCTACAGCACTTCGTCTCACAACCCCACCTTGTTGACCTACCCAAAAAGGACAAACACTACAGTCGCCAATAAACACCCCCACAAACACAGACACGTTCACAGCAAAAACAAAAAAACCAAATCCCAACTACTCAATTTACCGTAACTACCCACATAGAAACACGTTACGCTAAAAAAGCCATCGCGAAAAGAAATTAAGCTCCGCAAGCGACTGGGGGGTTTCTGCCCCGCTTTGGTCTCCGGGTGACGAGTTTCTCCCCCCCTCTTTTTCTTTTTTCTATTTGTCATTCTTCCCAGTCCTCCTCATCTTCACCACCTGCGATCTGCACCCCCCCCCCCTAACTTCTTGATACCATTTGACAGATCGACGAGATGGGACCACGTTCCTGTCAGCGCATTTTTGATGCTCTCTTCCAGCTCCTTCTCGTACACCATTCAGGACTTTGGAGTACGGAATCCTATATAGAGTGGTGACTCCAGGATTATTTTGGAAGTGTGAGGACGTTTCCGTGATTCTCAGATTCTTTCCGGACTTTCCCCAGACGTATGGAGAAGTCAGTGGTTTCCACTTAACTGGAGGTTTTTTATGGTAACCCAGAAGATCTTTGGCCGGGGTTACTTGTTTGTTTCTGATTTCTATATATATATATAAATATATATAGAGTCCCGAGTTTCGATTCGTCTCGCGTCATAACACCAACCACAGGGCTAATGGCGAAGTCACAGCCCACAGTAACCAGGCCTTTGGTGCATTTTGGAGCAGGGTCACACCCCCTGAGTTGCTGTACATATGACTGTTGTCCTTCGATGAACTTCGGCTCGCCATGAACGCTCACTTGCCCGTGGTTAGGCCGCTTTTGTGTTATGCTCGCCGGGGGGCAACCCCCATGCACCAAAAAAGAAGGTCTAAGAGGTCTCAGAATTGTTCTTGGTAAGTGGGCCGCACTTCAACAAATGTGGATTCCTGCAATGCAGAGTATCCGAAAACAAATGCTACGTCGTGTTATTTTCTTGGTTTTTTTTGCTGACCCAAGAAGGTCGAGAAGTTCTCGAGATAGTTCTTGGTAAGTGGGCCGTGGGTGGGTGAGGCCAAAAAAATGTAGAAAATCACACCATGTGGTTTTCGTACACTATGCATTTCAAGAATCCACTGTATCATATGCTGCCGTGCGGCCCACTTACCAAGAACTATCCTGAGAACTCTTCGACCTTCTAGGGTCAGCCAAAAAAAAAAAACTCGGCCTAGTTCGCCCCTGTTGAGCTTGACGCGACTTTTTTTTGTTTAGTAGGTGCATTGCTGTTGCGATTGCTAGTGTTTCGCGGTTTCTTCATGGTTCGAATGTGCGCCGGCTGTGGCCGCTACTTGGGTGTCATCGGTTCCCCATCCGCCTGTGTAAAGATATACGCCGGATTGTCTCTACATCCCCAGGTTAGCTGGTCCTTGGGCCGGTGTTGCTAGTGTTGACGCGCCTCGTTTGGGTGCTCGTGTTCTAGGTGCTGGGGTCGCCGCTGCGGTAGTCTAGGCAGCCGGGGGGGGGGGGGGGCGGGGGTGGGCGGAACCCCCGTGCATCGGGCGTGTGGATAACGTGGGTGTGCTGTGGGTCGGGTGCAGAGTACACGTACCAAAGCCCGGTCATCACTTATACATGTACCCACTTGGCCGATGCATAAATTATCGTGGCATGCCGTGGGGTCCCGAACACTTCCGCACATCAAAACCTGAAGGCGCTACCTAACGGCTGCCATCTTGGGGTCCCTGACATGGAGAATGATTACATATAAGCCATATGGTTGGCGATGACGAATGCTTAGTGCAATGATGGAAATCAAAAATGGCACCACACCCATGCCTCTTGGGCATTCCCCAATGCTTAGCGCAGAGTGGCTGCCTGATCCGAGTCAAGGGCGGTGGCCACATAAACGTTGTATTCTCGATCGTCGCAAATGTTTAACATTGAAACAAAAAACAGAATGCGAGACTTGACCCATGCCTTTTGTGGTACCCAAACATGGGCAATGGCTACATTAGAAGCATGGTTAAGGCGACGGACTAACGGAACTTGGGGGATCAGGCACTTTTCACCCATGTACGGGACGGGAGAAAAAATCCTCTCAACCAACCTGAAAAGTAAGCGGTGAAATTGACAGCTGCAGCAACGCGTGCTCAACAATTTCAACTTGCCCACAAACGGGGCACATGTCGGACTCGGTCATAGTCAGCATACGGGACTGAACACACAACTTGTAATGGAAAACCCCCATCATGAAAAGTTGAAGTGCCAGCCGTAGGTGTTTTGAGAAGAAAACCTTCCACTCCATGTTCATGGTGGGATGAACCGGCTGGCCGCTGGACGCGATGGTAGTCCACTCCGACCGAGCCCAGACCGCCGACAGAGATGCGTATCCATTTGAATCCCCTGAACAGAGAAGCGGCCACCAAACCGCTACGTGATACTTAAACCTCCATGCGGTTCAAATTCTCTATAAATATTCTGGGCTTCGTTTCACAAACCCAAGCGACACAAATCCTCGTTAGAAAAAGTAAAGGCAGAAGTATGAAACTTCAAAGGTATCACAGAAGAAGGACAAATGCCATAATGCAAGCGAGTCGGCTGCCAAAGGCTCCGACGCATGATCTCCTCGCCTTATGTATGGTGTTGTTTTTGAAATGCGTAGAACATATTAAAAAATGCTCAACTCCTTTTGTTCAATAATAACAAGCGGAAGGGGGCTCCACGAGATGGGGAAGGGTAGTGTGCGGGCTGCGATCGCCTCTGAAAGGTATCTGTCGGACGTGGAAGTCAAATTGTACAATATGCACGTGCAGGATCAGGTATTTATAACAAAGAACGATGAGCATGTTGACGAGATTTCAATGAAGCAATGATACATGATATGTTGTGGAGGGTGTGGAAAAGTAGGATTAAATGAATCCTTCGTTTTTCGTGCTTGGTCTGGCTTTTCCTTTGATGGTGCGAAGCACCATCAAAAGAAAAGCCTTATTACGTCTTTAGCCATTTTCGGGTCACCTTTCTATGTCGGAAGTTGAGCCGCGGGGTGACAAACAAGAGCAAAAACACTCCTTTGCCTTGTGTTTAAGCTAGCAGCGCAAGGACAGGGAGGGTGCATTTGGCAAGATTAGCGACACAGGGTGCAAATAGCATAAAATTGACATGTTCATAACTTGGGCCTATTGTATCGGATTTTGACGAAATTAAGGGCAATTTTGGTCAACTTGGGGGTGTTCTTTTCATTTCAGAGCTTGAAAAGGCGGCTGTATGCGCTGAAAACCGTAAAATCGAAAAGCGGTGCTAAAACAAAATGACAGCGAATTTTCAATTGTACAGCAAGGCGAAGCTTTTAGACCTAATTATAAATCTGGTCTTAGATCGAAATTTCGTGCACTGTAGCCCCATTTCACTTTGAACAGTCAAAATGAAAGATCGCAAATGCCAGCGACTGCGAAATGCACGCGTGCACAGCAAATAAATAATATGGCAAATAGATTTCTTGGGATTTGGGGCCTGTGGCTTATATATAGTGTTTTTCGTCGCCTCAACTTTGCTAGTGCACCTTTAAATCGCATCCCTAGCTTATATGGAATTAGTGGATGCTGGTAAAGAAGTTAAAACCTTGTAAAGGTCCTAACAGCCATGATGAATCAAAAGCAATATGACAGCGCGAATCACCTCTCCGAGGCGGTCATTTAGAGGGGCTGCATCGTAGACTTTTGAGGTATGTTTCGTTTCGGCGCGCGGATTGTATATAATGGCATAAAGACTGCTTTTAGAGGCGGGCGGGGCCCCATTCCCCGGCCCCCCAATTAAAAGCCCCCCATGGGGGGGAGGTGAACAAGCAGATATACTTGCCCTTGTCCAAAAATATGTCAACAAAGTGTGACCAACAAAGCAGCATCTATCATTGATCGGCCACAACCATAAAGTTACTTCGGTTTGGTCGCCTCAACAAATTTTCTCTTTCTTCTTCTTTTCCCTTGTGGGAGATGGTCCAATCAGCCTTCCCGTTGCTATTAGAAACTTGTTTCTTGCCCTTCCCATGCTTCCATGCATTCCTCGCTATGCGTGACAGTGACCCCGGCCTCTCATCACTACAACTTGTGGCTCAAAAAACTTCATTCATCATGGCACAGTTTGTTCTGGCTGCTTTATATATTGGTTGGCTATGCACTTCGATGTTTGATACCCTACCCATTAGAACGGCTTTCGGCATGCATTTGGCCTCCACAATTTGTTACTACTTAATTGTCCTTTCTGTCCATTTTTGCTCTCACTTGGCATTCTAACTTCATTCGATGCACTTGTCCCGTTTTGTTATTATACCAACCTTTCCAGTTTGTGAATCGACTGAATCTTCAAGTAAATTGGTCCTGGATTCCATTTTTCCACACATGTTCATTTGGATGGTTTTAAGGTCTAGAAACATGAACAAGGGTACCTCCTCCAGTATGGATGGCAGCCATGAAGCGCATATGGGCCTTGTACTTTTAGAGTGATGGCCATTCATTTTGGTAAACAAGTCAAAACCTCACCATAAAGCAAAGGGGATTGCTCTGAAAAGAAGTGTTCATCAAGAAATGGTTTGAAGCTAGATCGGCAGAAAACCCATATGATAATTACACCCACTTCACTGACAAAATCCAAAGCCAAGGCAGCTCACTTATGGTTGATGCAGTGCATGTTCCGATATTCCAGATTTCGCCAAATATGCTATCACAAGAGGCACACCCTTACATCTGTGGTTCAAAAACACTGTTGCACCACAACATACCAGACACCCCCCAACAGCCAACCACATTGGACAGAGAATCACACAAACAAACACACACACATTACAAAAACAGAACCACAAACAGTCCCACATCAAAGCTGAGCACAGAAGGAAATAACCATTCAGTTTTGTCTGAGAGCAAAGGACTCTGACTTGGGTCTTTGTGCCCATCGTCAGGGGAGTGGGTGTGGAAAGGTGATGCGGTAAAGTGGCAAAAAGAGTCCGGGACAAGCAGGATGTGGATGCAGATGAGGGAAAAAGATGGAAGAATCTGTCAATACGGGGTTCGGGGCTACCCCAGGGCCTGCAGCACACCAACAAAAATATGGTCCATGCCATGCCTGCATAAGCCTGGCATTGCAACCTGCATTTTCCAAGGACAAGATGAAGGATCCCCCCCCACCTCTGGCTACGCATGGCACCTCTGGCTACGCTTCACAGCCTGGCAATCCACTAGGGCTTCTGCCCCTTAGGCGACTGTGACCACACCATGTATTGCACTTGCACAAGACGATGCCAACTGCTCTGACTATGACCTTTGGGTGGTACTGTGTTGGGTTTGGGGGGGGGGGGGGGATGTTAAAGCACATATAATACCACTTACCACTGGTGACAGTCTCTTACACACTTACAGGACTCCATGTTTCTGCATGCGCAGAGAGACCACCTGGGCTGTGAGTCATCAGAAAAAAATGAAGCCCAGTCCACTTGCAGGTTTGATGAAATTAACTTGGACTTCGATGTTCAGCACCATCCCAACTTGAGACGTGTAGAAGCGGCCTCCAGCTGTGAGCAGACTGCCAATGCACCAGATTTAGTAGATGGGCACATATTCCGTGATTCGGTGCTTCATACTCTGAACGATGCACTGCAGAACAAGAGCGGTGCAGAGTGACAGGGATCGCAGCAAGCAAAGCCAGCTCCGGGATTGGGACCGGGGTGGGTCCCTCACTCAATACCATCCAAGCACTTTGTTGTCCTCCCCTCCCATTGTTGATGTCCATCTCTGTCCCCGTTTCGCGCCCCTTTGCCCATGTTTTGCGCTGTTTTGCCCCATTTTCGGCAATTCGACGGTTCTTGGCACGTGTGGCATCAATCAGTCGTCGCATTAAATGTGGATTGGGTTTATTGGGTTCGATATTAGGGCCGAAACAGGAGGACTGGGTTGTTCTCCCATAAGCGGTGGCTGGCTGGCTGAATGGATATTCCGTGTTCAAACCACTGATGGTGCTGCTCACGCAGGTCCAAGGATGTTCTTTCATGAACAGCAGTCTCTGAATGCTGCGATCCATGTGCATTTGTGTCGCTTTGTAACCCACCCACCCCAACATGACACTAGGGGAAAGAAGGTATGTACAGATTGGTGTGTGCACTCATGCCCCTTATGGAAATACTTCCCATCGGTTGCACCCATCTGGCCCACATCAACATTAATATCCCAACCACTCTTAGAGGCACCCTTGGTCACCTTGTGTTTTGCAAGACACCCCCCTGTGACCCAAGCCTTGGGAATCAAAATCGGGTGACTGGTAAGTTACCAAAAGGCATTTTGACGTGTCAAACAGTTTCATGCTGCCAAATCAGCCACTCACCCTGCACAGTGGCGGTGACAGCAGAAGACCCAGGAGCAAGGCATGGTGACAACAAAAGTCTTAAGGGCCAGGAAGAAGCAGCAAATGGGAAGACACACAATCAAATTTCCCATTTTGCACCATCCTGCCCATCTTGCCCTGCCCATTAGTTGCCCTATTTGTTTGCCCTGTTGTTCCATGCCAGTTCCAAAAAAACTTTGCCTGTCTCAGGGTTTCTTTTCCAACATTTGTAACCAATTGGCATGACACACAAAAAGACTGCAATTCATGCATCTGGTTGTTACCATTTTCTTACATCATACGACACACCCGAAAACCCATGCATGAAGACAGCAAGACAGAAACTGTTGTCATCGGATTCTCCACAAGTTTCAGCTTCAAATGAGTCACCCACAACACACCCATCAAACCAAATCAGCACATCACAGCTGGGGTGAGCGGGCTTTCAACTGTAGGAGGGGGGGGGGGGGTCCAATACAGCCCCCTGGCTAGACCCGCCCCCAAAAGGCTCCATTGACGCCCCCCCCCCCCCCCTCCAATCCTACTGAGACTGACCCCCGGGCCCCGGAGGTGACCCCGGACCCAAACGTCCGCAAGAAATGAAAATGGGATGTTTGGAATCAGCGCGTCGAGGGGGTTCGGAAAAGTCACCGTCTGCCACGTATTCAGTGGAAAACAGCTTTGACCAGCTCACCAAAATATTCGGCACCTTCGGCGCCAGAGTTCATAATGAATGATGAGTGGTCCTGTCAATTGAGCCCTTTTCCCAAACCCCCCAGTTTTGGGGGGGCTCTATTGACCTCCCCCCCCCCCCCGCCAAATTGAAAACCCGACTTCCCCCTTTTGGAGCAGGTGGGGACCTCAGCAATCCACATCAAGTTGTTGACTTCCAGCTCCCGCAGCTTGACCCACGAATAGAAGATGCCGAAATGGAACTGCCGGGCCAGGGAGTCCTTGTGCAGCTGGGCGGCCTTGACCATGAAGCGGTTTTCCAGGTTGGACAACCCGCTCTCCTCGGAGCCCGAGTCCAACATATCCAAATACTCAGAGAAATTCCTGCGCACAGGGGAAACCACGTGCAGCCGACCGCAGGCCAAGGGTCGTGAACCTGAGGCTTTGACCCTCAAGGAAGGGAGGTGGTGGGGCTGCAGCAGTCTCACCTGCTATGGTATGGGTTGCAGCTTGGCCTCTACCCTCCCCACAATTGACCACCATGCGTCGTGGGGTGGTTGGGACCAGGCACACAAACTCTTCCCTGCCGGCTGAGGCAGGTTCTGAAAAGCTGCGTGGGTCCCGATGACAGGGGGCTCAGAGCTCGCTTCTCCCACGTAAGGCACATGCTCCGGAGGTCTAAACTCCATCTGCCGTTACCCTGGGGCAGGGTACACGACGAACTGAGTTGTCCCCTGTCACCCCGCTGTTGTGCAGAAAAACGGACCGGCTTAGTGAGGGAGTGTCGCCGCATGGCAAGTCAGACGACTCCCAAGGGTCGAGTGCACCTCGAGGGAGTGACGCCGCATGGCGAGCCCGATGACTCCCAAGGGCCGTGTGCACCTCCGAAATGGCTGGGAGTGGGAGAGCCGCCGCTTGGCGAGTCTGGCGACTCCCAAGGGTCGGGGTGCACCTTCAGCGACTGCCACCAGCTGGGATCGATCCACCGACCCCTCACTTGCACTTCTGGTGCTTGGTAACCGGCTCGACCGGAGGAACAGGGGTCGTTTCCTCCTGTGTCATCACGAGGTGGTGGTCGTGTGGCCCTGTCCTCACGCCCTGCCCTCACCTGCACTCGCAGCGGCCTGTGGAGCTTTCGGGGGTGAGCCACACCCTCGCAACGCACCCGACTTGCACACCCTGCCTGCACCGCGTGGTGCCCGGGTGCTCCCGGTGGGGGCCTCGGTCCCCACCCGTGCCGCGCCGCCTGGGGGGCGACACGCCCGGCCGCTGCCTGGGGGATCAAGGAAGGGATGGGGGGGGGGGGGGGGGGGGCTTGTCTTTGTGCGGGGGTTGGGGGGGGGGGGGGGCAGAGATGTACCAGAAGAGAGGAGGGGGGGTCTGGGACCGGAAAAATTGTGTACCCAAAACAGCCCCATCAGATCTTCCCAACGGCACATTTCGTTGTTTCCCATGATGGCACGATGGTCCCTTGGTATGGGGGGGGGGGGGTGTTCCTCTTTCCAGTTCCTCGGTTCAAAGACAAACCGGGGGGGGGGGGCAGGGTAGCGTGGGCGCACAGGCCCGCGGGCACCTGAGCTTCTCTCGCAGGGAGTCATCGTCGTCACAGGCTGCCAGGTCGTCGTGGATGTCCGCCAGTTTGCCGAAGGCAGGGAACAGCTTCTTGCGGTCCTCCTTCTGCAGCTCCTTCACGCCGTACGTGTTGCGTGTCAGCGTCAGCACAAAGCGGTCCGCCTCGAAGTCCAGGATCTCCGACATCACCGTCTGCGGAGGACGTCCCGGGGCACGGCAGCGGCGCGCGGGGGGGGGGGGGATGGGAGGCGGGAAGACCCCCCAACGCCCAAACGCGGGCTGCCGGACGGTTGTGGGGGCCCTGTGCCCGGCACGGCCCGCGTGGGTGCAGGCCATTGATGGGGAATACTGGGGGAATGGGGGGGGGCCTTCCGAGGATTTAGGCCGACCCAACCCCTCCCCAGGGCTCCTTTGAAAGGGGGGGAGAGAAACTCTTCCGTCTAAAATAATTGGACCCGAAGGCGGCAGAGAAATTTCTCATTGGCCAGAGGCCCGGAAGAAAATTTGGCCCAATCACTGAAAAGGGGTGCCCCCCTGCCCCCCCCCCCCCCAATGTGACATGCAAGTTGCGGGTTGTGGTGAGCACCCCCCCGCCCGGGGGGCTTCGTGATGACCGCATGACCCAGGCACTGATCAGGCCGTCAGGGGAGGACGCCATGGGCAGAGGTTGCATTGTGGATTCCCCCCCCCCCCAGGCAGGGGGATGCCCGCAGTAGTGCGGATGCCTGCTTGTCATAGCAAAAGGTTCAAAGGCGAGAGGCCAATAGGCGCCTCCACAGGCTAACAGAGCCAACCACCAAGGCCTTGTGCCAACCCCCCCCCCCACCCCCTGCGGCATAGTATCGGCCAGCCACCAAGCAGTAGGAGTTCCGCCCTCATGTGGGCCCCCGAGAAGGCAGGGGTGAGGTAGGCACTTTTGATTTTGTCGCCTTTGATGGGGACCCCCGAGAATGCATGGGTTACGTAGGAGTTCCGCCCTCATGTGGGCCCCCGAGAAGGCAGGGGTGAGGTAGGCACTTTTGATGTTGTCGCCTTTGATGGGGACCCCCGAGAACGCAGGGGTTACGTAGGAGTTCCGCCCTCATGTGGGCCCCCGAGAAGGCAGGGGTGAGGTAGGCACTTTTGATGTTGTCGCCTTTGATGGGGACCCCCGAGAACGCAGGGGTTACGTAGGAGTTCCGCCCTCATGTGGGCCCCCAAGAAGGCAGGGGTGAGGTAGGCACTTTTGATGTTGTCGCCTTTGATGGGGACCCCCGAGAACGCAGGGGTTACGTAGCAGTTCCACCCTATTGTGGGCCTCCGAGAAGGCAGGGGTGAGGTAGGCACTTTTGATTTTGTCGCCTTTGATGGGGACCCCCGAGAACGCAGGGGTTACGTAGTAGTTCCGCCCTCATGATCCCCTGATGGTGCGCCCTCACCCCCCCCTCCATGTGCGCGGGGGTGTACAGGCCGGTCTATCAGGAGGGGGGGCATCCCGTCACCCCCCCACTCCCCCCATTTGGTGGCGGTTTGGGGGGCATCGCCTGCCAGAGCTCCGTCGGCTCTGCAGGCTCGGGCTTTGGACTGCTCCTCCCAGTCCCAAAAGGGCTGTAGCCTCTCAAGGGGAAGCCGGGCGTAGGCACTCCCCCCCCCCCACGGGGCCGTTGCGCCAGCGTGGGGGGGGGCTTCTTTAGAATAATTAAAAACCAAGGGGGGGGGGGGACCCCTCCCCCAAAACCCCCTCCCCCCCTCCCCAGACCAAAGTGACCATCGCGGGAAAAAACGAAATTTACAATAGGGAAAATCTGATCAGGCCATTTTTGGTACACCAAGTTTTGGGTCCAAAACCCCCTCCCCCCCCCCCCCCCTGCTCAAAAGAAGCCCTGGGCTACGGCCATGTGGCCAGCGCGGCGGTCCATGTCCAACGCCGCGGGCCTGGGGGCTGTCCGGCGGCTATTGGGAGGGGGAATGGGGGAGGGGGGGGGGGATGAATGGGGCCTCCTCTACTAAAGGTTGGCAGTTGGCAGCAGTTGGCGGTTGGCGGTTGGCGGTTGGCGGTTGGTGGTTGGCGGCGGTTGGCGGCGGTCCCTGGGAGCCGTCCTTCGCGAAATAAAGCTGGATTCTTCAGGACCCCCTTGGGTGTCCGTGATTCGTGCCGTTTCATGAAGGCAGCCAACGTCTGAGGAGCCTCCCGCAAACACCAGTGCCCCCACCAGCAACCTCCCGTGACGCCCCACCACCCCCGGCACCCCTCCTTCGTTGGGCTACAACGACGGGGCGGGCCCACTTTGCAGTCCGCTGGCCCGCCAAGCCTTTGCAACCGTTTTGTTGGGGTCGTGACTTGCACGGGGAGCCAGTTCGACGGGGCGGTGTAGGACATAGCCCCGACATCGGCTGCGGTGGGTGACATTGTGGTGGAGTTTGCCCAGCGGGGGGGGCGGCGCACGGCCACATGGTCCGCATGCCGCCATCCGCGGGTGAGACGCCAGTCCTCCTGGGGGCATTCATGTGTATACAGCAGGTGCGGCAGGTTAGGGGGTGGCGTGCACGAAGGTGAGGGGATTTCGAAGATTTGGGAGGTCTTGCGGGTTCACACAATTAAAGGGTTGATTCCCCTTGTGGGTGCAATGTGTTGGGACGCTATCGGGGGATGTCATGGGTCTACGATGCGTAGGTGCGCTTCGTACGTGCAATGAGGGGAAGAGGTGCAGCGGGTTTCCGCGTCTTTTTCAGGTGTACTACATTTAGTGGGCACAGAAGATTTCGCTGGTGAAGAAGTTGAGTGGTGTGCCTTCGTTAGGGGGTTTTGCAGTTTCAGTTGGTTCAGTTGGCATGTGGGTGTGGTAGCAGATGCGGCGAGGGGGCGCAATACCCAGGTCTCACCCCCCAAATCACGGCAGAAGTCATAGAAATGCTCCAAGTAGTTCTTGTGCAGGTTGGACCGAATGTATTCCATACTGAACTCGTCGAAGTCCTTTTTCTCCGTCCGCTGGAAGAATTGTCCCAGAGGAGAGTCAATCAGCACGATTTCATACATATCTGTCCACACGCCGATGAGGGGAATGAGGGTTTAGCAGGGGGGTGTCGGCAGGGATATATCGGAAGAGAGGAGGGGAAGCCGCCCGAAGCACGCTGCAGCATTATGCAGTGGGTCAAGCTTTGCTGGGGGACGATAGCCTGGCTCCCAACGCGGTGTCAGTGTGCCTCCATCCTGACGATGGTCAAGAGGAGGTCACGGGCCCGACAACGGAGGCAATCCCGCACGAGAGTCACAAAGACGACCCCTGCTACACAGGGCAAAGAATTGATCAGCCGTGCTGCAGCACCCGCCTGTCTTCTTACAGCGCTTGGCGCTGAAAGAAAGAAGGCGGCAACGGTTTGGGCCGGGAGCACATCTGTGCGGACCATGACTGGAAGACTTGTTTTCTGCCCATCATATCATTGTGCCTTGGAGTCAGGACGTATTTTAATGAAAAATAAAAAGCTGGAGTAACCGGTGGTCAGCCAAATCTGCACATTATGGCCATTGTGGTTGCACCAGGAATTTTTATCTTTAGTCTGATGCAACTCGCATGTCCTGACATCCCCAGTTTTGCTCATTTTGAAGACTGCTGTTTCACAAGCAATTTTTTTTTCAAGCCTGATGCAACGCATATGTCCAGATGGCTGCCCTCCAACCGCCGTTGGTTACCCACCAACCGCCGTCGGTTACCCACCAACCGCCGTCGATTACCCGCCAACCACCGTCGGTTACCCACCAACCGCCGTCGATTACCCACCAACCGCCGCCGGATACCCGCCAACCACCGTCAGTTACCCGCCAACCACCGTCGGTTACCCACCAACCGCCGTTGGTTATCCGCCACACTTGACAACAGAAAAAAATCTTGTCCACTAAAAAGTTACCTGTTTGGAGTGCAAGCCATTTGGCTGGGCTTTGATGGGATTTGAAGCCATGGCTCATGTGGCGTACCCAACATGCACCCCTCCGCCTCATATCCGCGCACAAGCACGACCTTGTCTTGCCTCTCTGCGACCCTGCGTTACCTGGACCGTGGTCGCGAAACGGGGAGAGGACAGGGAAGAATTGGAGCGGAGGTGAGGGGAGGGGGGGGGGGGACCCTCCTCCTTGTCAACAAGACACCCAAACATATTTGGTGCAAAGGTGTTTGAAAATTTTGTGCATAACTGCATGCCACGGTTGCTTTGACTCATTGTCCCAAATGCATCCACTGGGAATTGAACCCAGGACAATTTGTTCTGATATGTAGTACCTCAACAACTCAACTGTCATCAGAACGTGCAGCCACCTGTAAAACTTCATGACTTGAACTTCAAATTTTTTTAAATTTAGCCTGGGGCGTAGGGTTGGCACTCTGCAGTGCCTGCTGGTGCACCGGAGATTTTTGAAATATAGTCTGATGAATCACATGCCTTTCCCACAGCGATCTTGGTGCTGAAACACAAGCATTGCCACACAACATGCTCATGCGTTGGGGCAGGAGTGGGGCATGCAGCAAGAATAGAAAAAAATTGGCAAGAGTCTGAGGCATCTGTAGAGAACAAGGGGCAATATGGCACAAAGCACTCTACAGATTCCTGAAAATCCTGACGGCATCATGATCGCCTTGCAAAGGTACTACCACACAAAGCTTCACCATTGGGAGATGCTACTACCCGACTTTTCACCTGAATTGGAAGAGGAGGAGGGGGGAAGGGGGTTCTGGAGGGGGGGAGGGGGTTGGACCTGGGGGGGGGGGTCCCCTTACATTTTGTCCACCCTATTGCGTCCCTGGGAGAGGGGGCAGGGTGCACGCCTTCGTTGCTGCTGTGTCGGGTGGCGCATCAGCCCAGCCTTGTCCGAGCACTGGCTACCGGTCTGAAGGTCCGTTTGTGTGATTTTGGCCATGCCTGCGCGCTTACATCACACGAGGCTTTTGGGTGAAGTGTAGGCGTGGCAGTGCCCATTGCTCTGTCATGTGCCAATGATCACTGAGTCCGGGCCTCACGCGCAACACAAGCAATAGCGGGATCATGGCTGAGGGACTGGACTCCCATGTCCAGGCGCCGTTCTTGCAATGCAACGCAACGGCCTGATTTCGCCACGACGTGCGCGTGGCGTGGCGCGCCGCACAAAAAATGTTTCCGTTTCAACCGTTTCGGCTGGGATTCGATTGGGGTGGAATCGGACTGCTGAACACATAGGAAAAGAGGGTGTTGAAATTATTGGGCAAGCTGAGTCCCCCACTGTGACATACCCATACCGTGCAATGCACGGTATGGGGCTGGGCCCTGGACTGGCGTGGCGTGGGATTGCGGTGCGTTGCGTTGTGATATGCTGTATTGTATTGTATTGTATTGTATTGTATTGTATTGTATTGTATTGTATTGTATTGTATTGTATTGTATTGTATTGTATTGTATTGTATTGTATTGTATTGTATTGTATTGTATTGTATTGTATTGCATTGCATTGCATTGCATTGCATTGTATTGTATTGTATTGTATTGTATTGTATTGTATTGTATTGTATTGTATTGTATTGTATTGTATTGTATTGTATTGTATTGTATTGTATTGTATTGTATTGTATTGTATCGTATCGTATTGTATTGTATTGTATTGTATTGTACTGTACTGTACTGTACTGTACTGTACTGTACTGTACTGTACTGTACTGTACTGTACTGTACTGTACTGTACTGTATTGTATTGTGTTGTGTTGTGTTGTGTTGTGTTGTGTTGTGTTGTGTTGTGTTGTGTTGTGTTGTGTTGTGTTGTGTTGTGTTGTGTTGTGTTGTGTTGTGTTGTGTTGTGTTGTGTTGTGTTGTGTTGTGTTGTGTTGTGTTGTGTTGTGTTGTGTTGTGTTGTGTTGTGTTGTGTTGTGTTGTGTTGTGTTGTGTTGTGTTGTGTTGTGTTGTGTTGTGTTGTGTTGTGTTGTGTTGTAGTGTGTTGTGTTGTGTTGTGATGTGTTGTACCATGCCGTGCCGTGCCGTGGTGTGGTGTGGTGTGGTGTGGTGTGCTGTGCTGTGCTGTGTGTGCTGTGCTGTGTTGAGTTGTGTGTTTTACCTCGTTGTGTTGGTGTGGTATGGTCTGGTAATTTAGCTCTGATGCCATGATCTGCCTTTGGGGACAGAGTTGGGGTCCGGCCCTCTTTCATTGTCTTCCCACACACAATGGGCTCAGAGTCTTGGGACTTCACATTCTGGGCCACGAAAACAGCAATCCAAAATTGACGGCAACACAGGGGCTCACTGCGGGAGGGGGCACAGCAGCAGACGTTCGGCAACACACCGTCGGCAGAGGACGCGGCCGTCAGGGCCCCAATGCCTTCGAAAAGGCCAAGGGGGTGGCACTTGTACAGAAGATCCAGGGTCTCCCTGCCGGCCTTGGCCCCACTGATCAGCTTCAACACCTGCAGACCCCCACAGACCAGCGCGGGATGGTGCGGGCCTTGGCAATTCGGGGGCGTAAGCGCGCGGCCTCGTCCAACGCAGGATCACGCCTGCTGCCTCGCCATTCAAGCGACAGGGCCCTCCCTACCTACCCCCCCCCCTCCCCCCCCCCCCGGACACACACATACACAGTCCCCAGTCCTTGCGACCGAGATGTGCATCTCCCGTCCGCTGCACACAGTCCTGCGCTGCCTCGGTCACTTTGTGATGCCGCCCTCCCGCACTTGGATGGGTGACATCATGTCTATGGTACTCGCTTCTCAGATGCGAAAGCCATGAGGTTGGCCCAGGCACACTCATTGACGGGCAGCCGTCGGAGGATGTCGCGCATTGTGCACCTGCACCGCGCCTGAGGAGCCCCCGCGCGGGAGTGCTGCTGCCCATCCCCCATCACAACCCTGCGGCCGGACGGGGTTGATTGGTGAACCGGGGGGGGGGAGGGGGTTCGGCGTCCAACGGCGGATTTACCTTTGAAAATCTCAGCCCAACAATTCGGCATGCGGCAATAGATCCGGATGCTGATTTACTTCACTGAGATTTCATAAAGTCAATTCCAGCCGAGGTGCATCTTATGTGGTCGCTTTCATAAGATACATCTTATACACCATTTCTCTTACTGACTTCTAAGTTAAGACTAGATGCATCTGATGGGCCGGTTTGCCGAGCCAAAAGTCAGGAAGATAAATCGGCACACGGATTTATCTCATGAAAAAAGAAGCCGACCTATACTATACATTGAGGGATCCCCCCCCCCCCCCCCCGTTTGAGAGATCCAGCCGCCCGCCGGAGTGTGAATGGTGGTGTCTGTCTGCACACGCGTTGTTTGGGTTGGTTCGTGTTCGGGTCCGTGTTCCTCGGGAGCATTCCCCATGTGGAGGTACGTCCAAAACCTCTGTTTTGCCGGGCCATTGCAGGACCGTTCTCCGCGGGAAGAACACATTCCGTTATGCCCTCACAAAACGACGTACAATGCAGCAGCAGTACACTCCCAACGCTGCGGCAGTGAAGAACAGCAGTTGGCCCGTCACCGACGCCACGTGCCATGGCCCAGTGACAAAAGGCACGCGGCCAAAGGCACTTGGCAGAGGCGCTGCTTAGTCAACCAAATTGGGCCATTAACCGCCGGCGGTTTGGCGGTTAATCGTGGGTTGCTGGCCGGTAACCGGCAACGGGCCTTCCGGACGGCCAAGGAAAATCCATCGGGTCCTTAACGGAGGTTGGGGGGAGAGGTCTAAGGGGTTTGTTGCCCTGTGACTGACTGATACCCCCCCCCCCCCCCGGCGCGGGGGGACCTGTAGCAAAGAGTGTATCCCGCCCCCTTCTTATCAGATATCCCAGAATCCCAGAAACCCCAACGAATCGGCGGAACGAATCGGCAAAATCCAGAAACCCAACGAATCGGCAAAATCCAGAAACCCAACGAAGCGGCAAAATCCCGAAACCCAACGAATCGGCAAAGTCCCGCAACCCAACAAATCAGCAAAATCACGAATCGGCAAAATCCCGAAACCCAACGAATCGGCAAAATCCCGAAACCTAATGAATCGGCAAAATCCCGCAACCCAACGAATCAGCAAAATCCAGAAACCCAACGAATCGGCAAAGTCCCGAAACCCAATGAATCGGCAAAATCCAGAAACCCAACAAATCGGCATCATCCCGAAACCCAACAAATCGGCAAATCCCGAAACCCAATGAATCGGCAAAATCCAGAAACCCAACAGATCGGCATCATCCCGAAACCCAACAAATCGGCAAATCCCGAAACCCAATGAAGCGGCAAAATCCCGAAACCCAACGAATCGGTAAAACAAATCGGCAAATGGGCAGCACAAATCGGCAGAGTCGGCAGAAATTGGCTGCCGATATGGAGGGGGTTGGGCAGGCGGAGTGGACAGCCCTGGTCCATAGCGGCCGGACAGGCAGTGCCTCGACCCCACCTCCCCTCACCTCCACGTGGACCCCCAAAACACACATTCCTTTGCGTGGCCCAGGCCAGGCCTCTGTCCGACCCCCCTCCCCCCCCTTCGGCCCCCTGCCGTTGGATGCGCCCGCACGGCGCGGCCATACGTTGGCGATCATGTACTCGTAGGTGATGAAGTCCAAGAACGTGGCCAGAGGCTCGTCAGCACCGGCCCTCAACTCCATGAACTCGTTGACCAGGCGGTCCAGGGCGCGCTCTGTGATGCCCTGGGGCACAAAGGGACTGGAGGTGGGGTAATGGGGGGGGGGGGGCGGTCAAGTCTGCCTCCGGTTCCCTCCGGGTCTGAAGGGGGGAATCCTCCAATTGGGAATCGGTGGGTTGGGTGCCCACCCGTTGGAGCGGGGGTGAAGAGGCAGGGGGGGGGGGGGGTAGAAAGAAAATTCCTGGTACCCCCGTCCAGCTTTTCGGGGGGTACCCCCGGAGGAGGGGGAGGGGGGGATACGGAAAAATAAATTCGCGCGAATTTCTTTTTCCGTACCCCCCCCCCCTTTGGTGAAGAGGGGGGGTTCAGAACACTGCGGGAGGTGGGCAGGCAGTTGGGCCACCTCACAGCCCCCCGGGGGAAAGTGATCGTTGCGGCGTGAGAGCGGGGCATGTGTCCCGCTGCTCACAAGTGCTGCTGCTGCCCCTCGGCGCCCCTGCCAATGCCGGCAGATGGGGGGGTTGCCCTTGACCTCCCAACGCATCACACATGTGCATCCCGACCCTCCCAACTGCCGTTCTAACACACCCAGAAACCGCAGAACAGTGGAAACCAGGTGCATTGACCATGCTACTCCATCGTCCTCAGACCCCACCCCGGCTCTCTGTCCATCTTGCCACCATCCGCACTTGCTGAATGTGGCACAAATCATTTCCTACACTTCCTCTCAGGGTAGTGCAAAAAGGGGCCGGTAAAGCCATTTGGGCTGCAAACCGGCTGAAGCATCCAGCGTAGCGGGGTCTTCGTTTCAAGGGGGTTGTTCCTCCGTGTTTATGTGCGGGTCAGCGTGGGTTGCATGGTGTGTGCGGTGGGTGTGGTTGGCCGGCCAACCACACACACCGCACACACCCCGGGGGGGGGCGGCTACAACCGGTCCTGATGCGACCCACCCCCCAGGTATCTGTCAAAACCCGGGGGGGGGGGGGGGTCACATACAAGGACTGGGCCCGGCCGCCCCTCCGGGACACACACCATGTAAACCACACCAACAAACGTCATGTGCCACAGGACGCCAGGGGCTGTGCAACAGGACACCATCCGCTACTCACGCTCACACCAAAACCGTGAAAGGCGGCCTGTTTCTTGCGCATCGGCAATCGCTCAGCAATGTTGTCCTTTCCGCCCGTCCTACCCCAACCCATCCACCGTTCTTACCCTCCAGACCCCCCTCCAGAATCAGCACCCCCCAGAATCGTACCTCAAAATCAGACCCAAAAGCAGCAATTCTTCATATCTTTCGCCTCACACAGCCCTCCAACCGTCCCGAATTCTACCAAAACCTCTTTTTTGGAACTCCCCATCCCAAAAACAGGCGGTGGGGTACCCCCCCAAACGCCCCCAAATGCCCACCAGGTAGTGGTGGCGGGGGAGGGGGGGGGGGGGGGGGCGAAAGAACAATGTTGCTGATCGTTCTTTGGGTGGCAAGGCCACGGATGCCGTCTACAGCCCCCCAGACCCTCCTCCACCCCCTCCAAATGGAACGACCTCCTAAATCCAGGCTGAAGAGGCCGTTTTCGACCATGAGACGACCCGTACCACACGCACAATACACCACACGCGCTACAAAACAGGCACTTACAAAGGCGCTGACTGCTCCATTCTCGCCAGCCGACAACCAACGCAAAGCCACGACCATCGGCCGCCGGGCCCCTTTCTGCAACGATGCGGGGAGGGGTCCACACACTGCCCCTGAGCTCAACCAACAAAAGGCATGCCACACAAAAGACAGGGCGCTGGACTCCAGTCGTCCGCAACCGGCCTTCCCTGGAACACCCCGCCCCACGTTTCCTCAGGTGCAGACAGGCCAACATGAGAAGAGAGGACTGGGGGGGGGGGGTCTGGGACCCAAATTTTTGTGCACCGAAAATGGCCCCATCAGATGTTCCCTGGTGCAAATTTGATTTTTTCCCACAATGGTCCCTTTGGTCTGGGGTGGGGGGCATGCCTTTTTTTAGCTACGGGGGGGGGAGGGGGGGGGTGAAATCTTGGAGGAGGCAGGCACTTTTTCAGGGCAGGCACTGCTTTTGTCCTACCCCTACCCTAGGGGGGGGGGGGTCCAGTCAAGGAGGCAGGCACCCACTCACCGCCTTGTCCACAGTACCTACCCAATATCAAACCACACGCAATGCATCAAGTCGTGAAGGGCTCACCACTGCTTGCTGAAGAGGTGTATGTTACTCATCAGCCGTAGCAGCAGAAGAACCCACAGGCGACGCATCAACATCATCACAGGGAACGCAAGCTGCCGGAGCAAGGGGTGCCTGGTTCCCGGCAGAGCTGCTGCTTGATGCTTGTGCAGCTGCTGCTGCTGCTTCAAGATGCTGCCTGGGTGTTGGCGGAGCAGGCTTCCTAACCAGAAGGGCAGCCAGCTTGGAGCCTTGTGCGGCATTACTCAGCCGATCGCCATGTGCCGGGGACTTCAGATGCTCACGCATGGCATTTGGGTGGTCATCCACCCTCATACCACATTTGCAAAGTACTTTCATGATGAGCTGTCAAAATAAAAAGACAGAAAAATTTTGACTACCATGGCACACACCCCAGCCTTCTGATACCCTGCTGACACACCCTGGGAATTGAACCAGGGTCACAGCAGTTGCAAGCACAGCATCTTACCACTAACACACCTGTCACTTTTGTTAGATATATCTCAGGAGTGGTATAGATATTTTACTTTGAATCTATTCCCTCAAAGAATCTCAGCCTGGCGCAGCCTGCTAACACCAGCGCATTAATTACCAGAGCGCCAGGATCCGAACCAACGACCTGTAGAACGCAGGTGCAGTGCAGTACCGCTAGGGTACTGACCAGATCTGGCCACCCACGGCTCAGGGGCAGAATGAAAATTTTGCTTACAAATATTGTCCCCCAAAAAGGCCAACCCACTCTTGGCCTACCCCCACCCCGGGGGGGGGGGAGGGTGTTTCCGCTGAGGGCACCCAGAATTTCCAAAAGGGCAGGCAGGCACCCCCCCCCTGGGGGAGGGTGTGCGCGCCACTAAAAAAAGGCTTGGTGGGGGGGGGGGTTGGCACAAGGCCTCGGTATCTGATTGTGTGCCTTTGGCGGCGCCTATTGGCCTCTCGCCACCGCTCATTCTGACCCTCTGTGGGCCCAAACGTGTTTTGGTTGTGTCAACGGAGATGTGGGGGGGGGGGGGGGGTTGGCACAAGGCCTCGGTATCTGATTGTTTGCCTTTGGCGGCGCCTATTGGCCTCTCGCCACTGCTCATTCTGACCCTCTGTGGGCCCAAACGTGTTTTGGTTGTGTCAACGGAGCCCCCGGAT
This sequence comes from Eutreptiella sp. 'Long Island Sound 2002', assembly GCA_964036045.1. Classification (NCBI taxonomy): domain Eukaryota; phylum Euglenozoa; class Euglenophyceae; order Eutreptiales; family Eutreptiaceae; genus Eutreptiella; species Eutreptiella sp. 'Long Island Sound 2002'. The sequence goes on from OZ038384.1 coordinate 80,788,474, forward strand.
GACTTGTCCGGTTTGACTACTCCGGGGGTCGGCCGTCCCGGAGACGGGGCTGTTGCCCGTGCCGTTGGGGGGGGGGGGGGGGGGGCTCCTCCTTTGGCTGTCAACCGTTCTAATGTGATCCTGGGTGCAGGCGTGGGAACGTTCTTCTCCCTCCACGCACGCCCAAAGCCTTGATACCTCACCCTAACTCAGGACCAAGTTCACGCCGCAATACCAATATCCCTCACAATTGACAGCTTTTTGGTTTAAAAGATGGAAAAGGACGACGACGCAGGCACCAACCGCCTGGAGGGCCCCTGCACGAGTCCCGACAGCAAGTCAAGGACACCCTTTCCCCCGCTCACGCACCTTGGACGAGAGGGTGGCCTCATTCTGCAAGAAGTTGCCGAAATCCGTACCCGCCTGAGAGCACAAAGGAGGGGCGGTGATGCAAGGAGATAACTCGCGACACCCTGAGCGTCGTCAGCCGCCGTGTGCCACTCCCACGGAGGGGGAAATGGTTGTGCGGGGACTATTCTTGCGGGGGGGGGGGGGGGGGCACAAGGCCTTGGTGGTTGGCTCTGTTAGCCTGCGGCAGCGCCTATTGGCCTCTCGCCTTTGAACCTTCTGCTATGACAAGCAGGCATCCGCACTGCCGCGGGCATCCCCCTGCCTGGGGGGGGGGGGGGACTCCAGAATGCAACTTCTGCCCATGGCGTCCTCCCCTGATGGCCCTGATCAGTGCCCGGTAGGGGGGGGGGGGGGGATTGCGCCGCCCGTAGAGTTCCCGGGGCTCCCAAGTGCCTCACGCACACCTTAAGTGCAAGGCCATGCTCCGTTCAGAGGCAGACAGATTTGCAAAGCAAGTGGCCACAGGGAGCAGCATCAGATCGGAAGAGATCTGCTATTCCAAACGCTTGCCCAAAAACTACGGACCCACAGTGCCATTGGCATCTTCACTGCACTGCCGACACCCCTACACTCTACCACCTTTCTCACCTTCCTTGAAGACGACATTAGCCCACGAAATCATCCCCCTCCCCCTGTACGGCGGGATCCAAGTGCACCCGGCCACCCAGAGCTCTCAGAGACGATCGGCACGACTGCATCGCGAGAGGGGAACCGTCGGGGTCTGCAGAAGGACCGCTTTGCCCCCGGGGCTGATCCCCATCCGGTGGCCTGTGCCTGAGCACCATCAGTCAATCCACACGCACACTGAACGGCAGTGAAAAGGCACAGGGCAATGGCCTGAGGTGGGCTCCTTGGCTGCCGGGCCACTCCCGTGTGGGAGCAGTCCGGGCAGCTGGCCCCCATCCCCCCTCGGCTGATGGGCACGTGGAGGTGCCAATCCGAAGCGCCCCCTTCCAGGAGAGCGCATGAAGGCTTTCCTCACCGCCCACAGCGCACCTCCCGGGCCGCGTGCGGGCACCCGCTGGGAAACTGCAGGATCACCACAAAGACAAGCGGGCATGAGATGGCAGGTTGGACTGCAGGGCCAGGCAGAAGGGTACCTTGCCACCCCTGAAATCACCCCCCCCAATGGGCTGCAGGATGCAAGCCAAGCCCACCCGACAGAGGTTGACGTTGTGTACATGTCTGATGGAGCCCAGTGCATGTGCTACAGGGAAGGCAGGGTGCAGCGAGTTGGGGATGGAGCAGGGGAGGGCAGACAGCAGGACAACACTCTAAACATGACAGTTTCCCCCCCAAAGGGGACGGTCACGAACTGAATGCCCCCCCCCCGCCCCCCCGGGGGGGAGGGGGGGTGAGACCCAGGGGGGGGGGGGGGGTTGCACCACACAATGATAGCACTAACACTGCAGCAGTTCCAGTATGACCTAAAGAAAAAGGTTCTTCGGTGCCGTCAGCACCTGGTATTCCCTGTGTTTCTTGGGGGGCAAGCGACCCCCCCAGGGCGGGGGGGGGGGGGGGATTGCAAGGGGGCCCTTGCCCTTCGAACAATGCAGCCGACCAGATGCAGCTTCATATCCTCCAACGTGTCACACTGTGCAATGTTGCTGTAATCCTCGGTCCGCAGGATGCCATTCTTGTAGCCATGGATAATGCCCTCTTGGGCGCCATCATGGATGTTGTACGAGAGCATGGAACGAGACATGGTGATTCTCTTCCCGTGGCAAGAAGAACGACTGAGGAGGCAGCCATCGAGGAGGCGGGGGTAACAATGGGAGTGTGAAATCCAACACCACCCTACAATCTTGTTTGCAGGTCCGGCAACTGTCGCACAAAAGGTCACCTGGGCAGTGCACTGATTAGACCGAAAGCAGGGTGTGCACCCGGGTCTTTTGGGGGTGGAACATGAAATGGGAGTGGGTTTGCCCGTTGGTACTTTGGGGGCTTGGGGAGGGTTCTCATGTCGCGTTCCTGTCCCAATCCTGAAAAAGGCTTGTGTTGATTTTGTCCATTTCCTGGAAACAGACATTGTTCTTGCCTTTGGCTGACGCTGCAGCTGCAACTTCAACTCTGTCTGGATGGCATCAGATGAGACAGACGTCCGGGGGACAATTAACGGGATGGAGCTGCTGCAATGGTGGGATGCAGTGAAAAGGATGCACTGACGCATATAGGCAACCACTCTGTTGGGGCTTGGGTCCGTGAAACGGTCACGGCGCCGCTTTGCTCCACCACATGCTTGCCATTAGCAATGTACCAGACCTTAAAAAAGGGTGCAAAATTGCGTCAAGAATTTCCAGTCAGAAATTGTGCAACAGAAATTGTCATCCCCGCTACAGGATACGGGTGCGTGCGCACAACCGGTACCGTCAGGCACAAAGCAGAAGTGCAACGCCAAGGTCAAAGAGAACAGCTCTTCAGTGACATGTCATGGGCGCATTTCGCGGGGAAAAAAAATAGACCCCCCCCCCCGGCAGTAGAAATAGAGATGGCAAAAACACATGCAGCTCAATCAATGCGAAACACAGGCTGCAATTTTGGGCCATGGTGTATTGTTGTCTGACTGTGCCTTATGCAAACTTGGTGCGCAGCACACTCTATGGCCCCTGTGATGTAGTTAGAAACTGTGGGATTCATACTCCGGTGGAAGATTACCTGCTCTGTTTTTCCCTATGGATGTGGTATGGAGACTGCATTTGGAAATCAATACAGAGCTCGTTTTGGATCAGTAGTTGTTCTGTGCTGCACTCCCAACATTAATGGGCAGTTACGCTGAGAGTACCTGGACCACAACACTGCTTGTCTCTAGCCACCTGAAGAACTACTGCTGAGCACCGGTGTACCCCTACCTCCTCACCGTGCAAAGCAGTGGACCTAGGAGGCCTGGATGCATTCATTGGGCGTTCATTTTCCTGCACAAGCACACCCAGAGCCAAGCTAGCTTGCAGAACAACGCAGCGACTTTTGCATGACAGTACAAGCAGCGCGGCATCCTCCGTGGGGTCAACTCAGCCAGCCGCATGCATGGTGGCAAAGTGGTGGGCGACTACGCTGTACTGCAAAACCTTGCTGGATAAACTTGGTGAGCATAATTGACTGGAAGCCATGATTTCTAGCCAGGAGCCAGGAACTCTCCCACCCCAGCACCCCAGCACCCCGGCATCTGCAAGCAGGCAGTGTGTGCCAGTTGGTCCAAATGGTTGTGTTAGTCGGTACATATCCAATACAGAGATGCTGTCCCATCACGAAGGAACCCCCCAACCCCCGAACCACCCCTCTTGTTGGATTGTTAGGGACCTCGTCGTGGGGGAGCCAGGTTTTGATCGTTGGAATTCCGGGTTGCGGGATGATGAGGACCCGCAGTGACATTGAGTTTGCAGATGGAATGGCAAAAGTGTGCTCTGCGCCATCCTCAAAAAAGGCTGAGGCGGAATTCTAATTGTCCTGGTAGCTGCACCACACGCAAGCCCCCCACCTGCCAACAGTGCACAAAGGAGGCTGTGCCGACCCCGAACACCATCGTCTAACAAAGACTGGGCTATGTTGGTTGTAGAGTGGGAGCTTCGGATCGGATCGGGTCATTCTTGCACATGATGCATGGGAGCTTGCAACTCAAGAGACATACACCACCACTGTTGATCTGCCTTCTACCTTGTCCCTGGCCCTGCCCCTGAAAGCAAACATGCAGCAGGCAAGAGCAGCTGCAGTAATTGGTCACAAAAGCCCCAGTAACGGGTATTCTGCAAGGCAGGCGATGAGTCACGTCACCGGGTCAGTACATACTTTCCACGCACACACACACACACCAAACGATATATAGCCAACCAAACAGCAACACACGATGGGGTACGGTACAACTACAGCAAAACAAGGGGGGGGAGGGGGGGGCACGGACGCCAGTGCCCTGCAGTTTGCACTGCACGACACAGACCACAATACAAAGCAACCAAAAAAAAAAAAACACAGGGCACTCCCAAACTGGCAAAAAAAAAAAAAGAATCTGGCTTACCAACTCTTACCAGTGAAAGCAGCCAGGTGGACCAGCAGCAGTTTACCCGCGAGGCCATCTGTTGGCCGGCAATTGCTGCCGGTTGGCCGGTAACCCCCGTTTGCTTGGCTGCTAACCGCCAGCTTGGCAGGTAGTTCTTTGGAGCGCCCGGGGGCAACAAAAATAAGTAACAACACCAATGAGTCACCAAGGATCCCTAAAAGGACGTGCACATTGATGTTTGGCAGCCTCCCTCTCTGCAAAGCAAAGGCAAGGTGCAAAGGGGGTGCGTTGTGAGCCCGAGGTGTGGGTGCATCGTATGTCCAGGGTCTGGGGTGCAGTGTTTGTTCAAGACGTGGGGGTATTGGGTGTCTGGAGTCTACATTTTTTTTATTTTAGTTTGCCTGTTTTACTCTGCCTCCAGTGCGTGAGGTGCATTGTGAGACCGGGGCGTGGGGCTTTATAGCTAGAGGTAGTACCTGCACTGCGCGTGCACCGCGTAACGTGTTGAGGAAATGGTCAATCCGTGGAATCCCAAAAAATAGTGCACCCTGGAGGCTTTTGGGCTGCTTGTTGTTACTTTCTACAGGTTTGTGGATGCTTGTCAAAAATGCTGTGGGGCTCCTGGATGCTTGCTGTTTATTCTTGAAACCCTTTTTGATGTTTGCTACTTGGTTGTTGTTCAATCTTGGTGGCTTCTTCATGGTTGTCATTAATTCTTCTTCACTAAGAGGACACAGTGCAGTTGGTGCAATGCTCATACCTTTTATAGCCTGAAAACACATGCGATGCCCTGTAAAAACTAGGTGGGTAGGTCCATGGAATCACCTGCACCGTGCGCGCACCGTCGACAGTACTCCCTCCTAGACCCGACGGGTATGGGGCTTCACAGTCCCCGACAGCTGTAGCATGACAGTTCTCTAGTCCCTCCTGCCCAGCTCCCTCCCCATCGCTGTAAGTAATGCCCACTCTGTCGAGCTGTACATCGACTGCGTTCAATGCATTGTTTCATTGGTGTTCCACACACAGCACCAGTGGTGTGCTATAGAACCGGAGGAAAGGTGCAAGGATTTGAAACTTCACTGCTTTTCAAGAGGCATGATTGAGTCAGACGACAGCTGAGGAAAATGTGGCATCACAGGGCAAAGAGAGTGGTGATCATTGGTGCAGGGATGGTGCAGGTGCGAGTAGCCTGAGTGTGGATGAAAACTTTCATCCGACAACATTCACCCATATGCCTCTGGAACAGACCTGGCCCTAGTGTCCGTCACGTTGGACACAACCATGTGGCGCTTGGTCTTACAGAGCAATTGAATGGACACCGCTGGTTCCTAATGAGCTCAAGATGTGATGGGGGGCAGGTCTTACTGAGTGGCACTTGGTACAGAGGTCGTTCCCCACAAGATCTGAATCTCCCTGCCGGACACGAGTGGCTGGAAATCTGCTGCACTCCTCTGTACTCCAACCCCCCCAGACTACCAGATTCGTGTCCAGTGTCTCATCCAAGCAGCTCCCCGATGAGTGCAACCCTCTATCAGACAAAGAGGTATCACAAATTTGACAGCACGGGGCATCAAGCAGGCCAGGTGTAAACACCCGCCGACGAGGTCTCGGCGGGCCAGCGGGCTGAGGAGTGAAAAGGTTGTTTTTTTTTCGTTTTTTTTTTATAAAAACAGATTTGGTGAAAAGATTTGGTAACCACTTTATGACTTTGGTTTTGCTTTTAGTTCAAATTTGTTAATTTTGGAGAAAACTTTTTGATTTTGGTAAATAGGTTTTGATTTTGCTAAAAGGATTTTGCTACTGGGTACTGGCAACTAGGTAAGAGGTTGTTTCGGTAAAAATGGTTTCATTTTGGCAAAATGGCTTTGGTTCTGGTAAAACAGCTTTATTTTTGGCAAAAAGGTTTCCATTTTGGGAAAAGGATTTTGGTTAAACATTTGTGTTTGTGGGTTTTGCTTTTGGTAAAAAGGGTTTAATTCTAGTGAAAATACATTGGCTTGGGTACACAGCTTTTGTTTTTCGTGACCAGATTTTCGACCAAAAGATTTACGTTCGGCAAAAAACGTTTCGATTGGGGTTCAAAAAATCTGATTCTGGTAAATTGTTTTTTGTCATAGGATTGTTAACTGCTGCTACTGCTGGATGCTTGTTGTTGTCCCTTGCACCTGCCAATTCCCTTACTTCCTCAAGCGTGCAAACACAACCCATCCACAAAGCAAAGATGCAAAGTCGTAACCACTTCTCGGAGGGCTAGTTCGCGTCGAAGTTTTTCTGTTTTTTGGGTGCGGGTGGGGTCCGGAACGAGCCGTGGTCCTCCTCCTATCTTCCTATACTCCTATCTTCCTACACTAAAAGTCGGGAGGCCATTCGGCTGAGTCGGCATCCCGTTCGGCGAGGCTGGCGTGTTGAACACCGAGGAGCCATGGTCGCCGATGCAGATCTGAATCGTTGTCGTTGCCGTCGGGGGTCTCCACGTCGGCGGCTGCGGGTGGACTGCACAGATCTGTGGAGAATAGAGGGGATGCAAAGTGGTGGATGTGGGGTAGGGGGGGGGGGGGTATTTGGTAAAACTGAGTACCAGACGAGGTAAAACTGAGTAAAATGTGGTAAAACTGAGTAGATTTGAGGTAAAACTGAGTAAAAAAAATTTTTTTTAAAAAAAAAATTTTTTACTCAGTAAAAAGACAATTTTTTTTTGAAAAAAAATGCACAAAAAACTGCACACTTTGATGGTAGGTGGTACTTTTGTTTAAGGGCACAAGGCCCCCGAGTCAATTCCCGGCCACTTGTGTTAGTGGCGCCCCACCCGGGCCAAACCATCATATATATATATATCACACAACCGCTTCACCAAGGAGGGTTGAGTACCGTCTGCATGCATGCACAGAGGAGGGAGGGATCACACAACCACTTCACCAAAGAGGGTTGAGTATCGTATGCATGCATGCACAGAGGAGGGAGGGAGGGTGGGGCCAACTACTTACAAGTAGTTACAAAAGACACGCTTGAAGATCAAGTCGGCCTTAGTATCTCTCTTGTGAGGCTTGCCTCTCGGGGTAGGATTCAGCTTGCATCTCTCAAAGAGATCTTCTTTCTTTTCCAGATGCAGCTGTCTGCAAAATGCTTGGTCATTTTCCAATTGACCATCAGCATTTTGGGGGTATTGAGGAGGCAACGCATACCACTTCCGACAGATCCACACACCGGGACGGGTGTCATCAGTGGCATTGGCATTGCCAGGAGTGGCATGCGTGGCATTGGCAGCAGTAACTGCAGCAAAAGCAACAACAGCAGCAGCAGCAGCAGCAACGGGGGCCGCCCGGAATTGGCGCAATCCTACACAAATCTCGGACTGACACAAGACAGTGGTATGGAAGGTACAATGAAGAACCTTACATTCCTGACACGCTATGGCGGGTGTGCCATCGCAAAAAAAGCATGTGTCAGGGGGGTCTGCAGATTTGGGCGTGGGGTACAACCGAGACACCTCCCAATGCATTGACCGGGTCCGGGGTGTGGGGGCCAACTTGGAACCACTGTAGTACAAAGTAGCTTGTGCCATCTCACGCAATAACCACAATCTATCCTGTGGCACTTGCAAATCGCCTTTGACAACACGTCTAGACAAGGCACAATGCAACATCAACAGACATGCCGGATGGCAACTGACAAAATCATCCTGCCTGATGAAGGTGGAATACAGGGGTGCAATTGCAAATGCAAGGGAACCGAAAGCATCCAAAAACGTTGCCCACTTCCTCCGCGGTTGTGGTTGGATGCCTTCTCGCTCCGCAAGCTCATCCACAACAGCCAACTCCTCCTTGTTTGCCCCAACAATGTGTGGCTTGTCAAGGAGGGGGTCAAACTTAAGGCAAAGGTATTCACGGGTAGGGGCAATCAGCAACAAGCGGAGCACCCAATGGAAATTACGCGAATTATATATCTGCGCCACAATCAACGGTGGTGCAAAAGACATATCAATGGACGCGCGTTCCAAAGAGCTACGCGCCCATGATTCAACCAACGCCTGTCGGCGTTGTGGATTGGCACACGACGCATTCCACAACGAATCACGGACTGCCCATGCCACACCCATTGTGTCCCAATCTGCACTGAGAGCGGTCTGGGCTGCCCACCAGTAATACACCACAATTTGAGCACAGTCTGTGACATAGCTCTCGGAGGTGAGGTCCCTAAAATGGCGTGCCTCGAACTCATATTGTTGAGCCGATGGACCTGGAACCGTGGCATGTAGTGGCGGCCCCCGTATCGGGGATCCCCACCGCTTCAGAGCGGGGGGCAGAATCAGAAGTGGCCCACAAGTGGGCCAAGTGGCTACCTCACCCCTGCCGTATCGGGGATCCCCACCGCTTCAGAGCGGGGGGCAAAATCAGAAGTGGCCCACAAGTGGGCGAAATGGCTACCTCACCCCTGCCGTATCGGGGATCCCCACCGCTTCAGAGCGGGGGGCAGAATCAGAAGTGGCCCACAAGTGGGCAAAGTGGCTACCTCACCCCTGCCGTATCGGGGATCCCCACCGCTTCAGAGCGGGGGGCAGAATCAGAAGTGGCCCACAAGTGGGCCAAGTGGCTACCTCACCCCTGCCGTATCGGGGATCCCCACCGCTTCAGAGCGGGGGGCAGAATCAGAAGTGGCCCACAAGTGGGCCAAGTGGCTACCTCACCCCTGCCGTATCGGGGATCCCCACCGCTTCAGAGCGGGGGGCAGAATCAGAAGTGGCCCACAAGTGGGCGAAATGGCTACCTCACCCCTGCCGTATCGGGGATCCCCACCGCTTCAGAGCGGGGGGCAGAATCAGAAGTGGCCCACAAGTGGGCGAAATGGCTACCTCACCCCTGCCGTATCGGGGATCCCCACGCTTCAGAGCGGGGGGCAGAATCAGAAGTGGCCCACAAGTGGGCAAAATGGCTACCTCACCCCTGCCGTATCGGGGATCCCCACCGCTTCAGAGCGGGGGGCAGAATCAGAAGTGGCCCACAAGTGGGCAAAGTGGCTACCTCACCCCTGCCGTATCGGGGATCCCCACCGCTTCAGAGCGGGGGGCAGAATCAGAAGTGGCCCACAAGTGGGCAAAGTGGCTACCTCACCCCTGCCGTATCGGGGATCCCCACCGCTTCAGAGCGGGGGGCAGAATCAGAAGTGGCCCACAAGTGGGCCAAGTGGCTACCTCACCCCTGCCGTATCGGGGATCCCCACCGCTTCAGAGCGGGGGGCAGAATCAGAAGTGGCCCACAAGTGGGCCAAGTGGCTACCTCACCCCTGCCGTATCGGGGATCCCCACCGCTTCAGAGCGGGGGGCAGAATCAGAAGTGGCCCACAAGTGGGCGAAATGGCTACCTCACCCCTGCCGTATCGGGGATCCCCACCGCTTCAGAGCGGGGGGCAGAATCAGAAGTGGCCCACAAGTGGGCGAAATGGCTACCTCACCCCTGCCGTATCGGGGATCCCCACCGCTTCAGAGCGGGGGGCAGAATCAGAAGTGGCCCACAAGTGGGCAAAATGGCTACCTCACCCCTGCCGTATCGGGGATCCCCACCGCTTCAGAGCGGGGGGCAGAATCAGAAGTGGCCCACAAGTGGGCAAAGTGGCTACCTCACCCCTGCCGTATCGGGGATCCCCACCGCTTCAGAGCGGGGGGCAGAATCAGAAGTGGCCCACAAGTGGGCCAAGTGGCTACCTCACCCCTGCCGTATCGGGGATCCCCACCGCTTCGGAGCGGGGGGCAGAATCAGAAGTGGCCCACAAGTGGGCCAAGTGGCTACCTCACCCCTGCCGTATCGGGGATCCCCACCGCTTCAGAGCGGGGGGCAGAATCAGAAGTGGCCCACAAGTGGGCGAAATGGCTACCTCACCCCTGCCGTATCGGGGATCCCCACCGCTTCAGAGCGGGGGGCAGAATCAGAAGTGGCCCACAAGTGGGCGAAATGGCTACCTCACCCCTGCCGTATCGGGGATCCCCACCGCTTCAGAGCGGGGGGCAGAATCAGAAGTGGCCCACAAGTGGGCAAAATGGCTACCTCACCCCTGCCGTATCGGGGATCCCCACCGCTTCAGAGCGGGGGGCAGAATCAGAAGTGGCCCACAAGTGGGCAAAGTGGCTACCTCACCCCTGCCGTATCGGGGATCCCCACCGCTTCAGAGCGGGGGGCAGAATCAGAAGTGGCCCACAAGTGGGCAAAGTGGCTACCTCACCCCTGCCGTATCGGGGATCCCCACCGCTTCAGAGCGGGGGGCAGAATCAGAAGTGGCCCACAAGTGGGCCAAGTGGCTACCTCACCCCTGCCGTATCGGGGATCCCCACCGCTTCAGAGCGGGGGGCAGAATCAGAAGTGGCCCACAAGTGGGCCAAGTGGCTACCTCACCCCTGCCGTATCGGGGATCCCCACCGCTTCAGAGCGGGGGGCAGAATCAGAAGTGGCCCACAAGTGGGCGAAATGGCTACCTCACCCCTGCCGTATCGGGGATCCCCACCGCTTCAGAGCGGGGGGCAGAATCAGAAGTGGCCCACAAGTGGGCGAAATGGCTACCTCACCCCTGCCGTATCGGGGATCCCCACCGCTTCAGAGCGGGGGGCAGAATCAGAAGTGGCCCACAAGTGGGCAAAATGGCTACCTCACCCCTGCCGTATCGGGGATCCCCACCGCTTCAGAGCGGGGGGCAGAATCAGAAGTGGCCCACAAGTGGGCAAAGTGGCTACCTCACCCCTGCCGTATCGGGGATCCCCACCGCTTCAGAGCGGGGGGCAGAATCAGAAGTGGCCCACAAGTGGGCAAAGTGGCTACCTCACCCCTGCCGTATCGGGGATCCCCACCGCTTCAGAGCGGGGGGCAAAATCAGAAAAAAGGGCTTTTTTCTACTAATTTTTTTACTGAGTAAAAAAAAATATTTTTTTTTTACTCAGTTTTTTACTAAGAAAAAAAAATTTTTTTTTTTCTACTCAGTTTTTTACTGAGTAAACAAAAAATCTTTTTTTTGTACTCAGTTTTGCAACTGAGTAGAAACCCCACTTACTGAGTAAAAAAAAAAATTTTTACTGAGTTTGAAACCGAGTAAAAAAATTTTTTTTTAAAAAAAAAATTTTTTTACTCAGTTTTACCACGGACCCGGCGGGGGGGGGGACGGTCACCTGGGAAAACAGTGAGTGTAATTTTTTTCCGTCCATGTGTCTGAGTCCCTGTGACTGCCTGGCGCACCGTGTTTCTTTTAATTTATTGTCTGTGCCACCCAATCTGTGACTGGGACTGTCACTGTCACTGTTACCCACACCCTGCGGCAGCACACCTTGCGAAACTGCGCCGTCCTAGGTGTCCATCTTCTCGGACGAAGGTCTTGACGGTTCGGTTGGACTGCGCACATCTGTGTGACACAGAAGTGTGTGCATACAGGGCCGGGGGGGAACCCTCAACTGTCGCAATAGTAAGTGCCTTGTTTTTTTTAATTCATTGTCTATGCCGCCCTGCCTTGCCCTGCCCTGCCCTGCACTGCTGCCCTGCCCTGCACTATAGCCCCTTTGTTTGCCGCCCGGGTGACCTGCGTGTGCAAGATGTCCATACCGTTGCGCTTCACATGAGCTACTAGCAACGGAGTCCAGGTGCACCCATTGACCTCCGTCGGCGCACCGAACCCAAACAGGACGCATAACAAGATGCTAGTGAGAGGGACAAACGAGAAGATTGTATGAGCCACCCATTCCCACCCTTTCCTCTAGGCCCTGAACCCTTGGTATAGCTTTGGCCCGAGAAATTCCTACTAATGAAGCGTGTGCCGACCCTTGCCCACGACCCCGTCCCAAACGTTATGCCTGCGGAGCTCTCGCAACCTCGTGTCCCCAAATTGGACACCCTTGTTGAAGAATGCAACCAGCGCCTCAGACCCCTACTACTTGAACGTCTACTCCACAAGTTTGAACCCGTATGCGTGCACATGTAGGGACTCCATACACATGAGAAGAATGCTACACTTAGCGACCTTAGTGCTCTTCGCGGATCGTTTCGTTATCTCTCCTTTCTTACTTTCTACTTTCTACTTTCTACTTTCTACTTCCTACTTTATACTTCATGCTTTGTAGTTTCTACCTTGTATATTGTCTACGGAACCATTGGACCGTGTAATGTTGTTGAAGACAGTGGCGACACTCGTAAACACTTGAAAAATCAGCTGACAAGTGAATTCTGTGACAAATTAGATTAAACAAAAAAACCAAAAAAAAAAGCAATAGGCAATGAAAACCACATAAACCTTTCAAATACCTTTGAAAAACACAAAAAAACACAAAAAAACATGAATAAACATCAATAAACGGCCCAAATAGGGCCAAAACCGTGAAAATCGCGAAAATAAACACATAAACGTGTTTATTTTCCTTCGGCGGGCGGACTGGGCGGGCAATTACTTCTGGCCTGGCATCAAGCCTGTGGCCAGACAAATGTAAATCGGCAGGCGATCCTTCAAACTCAGGGCTGCTCAGTTCCATACAATCCCCCCGTGTAGGGGATCAGATGCTGGGGGCTGAGGAGGCCAGGGCTCTGGGCCAGGGCGTCGTGGTCGATGACCGGGCCTCGATTGAGGGAGCGGAGTGGGCCGAGTGGCAGAACATTGTGCTAATGGCCAAGCAAATGATGCCGCAATACAGCAGGCGTTTGAATGCGGAGCAGGCACGTGGATTCGAAGGCCAGCAGCAGCAGATTGCAGGATTGGAACAGCATCTAAGCCGCACTGGGCTGAGTGGTAGCTGCCGGGGCATTTGCAAACATGGGGTGCATGCGGATTTGCCCATTCTGAAGCAGCACCCACATTTGGTAAACCTGCAACGGGAATGGCATTGGCAAGAGTGGGGCAGAGTTGGGCTGCAGGGTGTGCTGGATCCGGATCCCCCTGACCTGTGCATGTTCTTCCGCTGGATGGGCCCCGGACCCTGTGGCACAGTCACTGGGCTACAGTGCAGACATCAGGGCGTACGCCCAGGACCACAGGCGTCAGACACCCCCAAGGGGCATGCGGCGGAGGGTGTCACATGGAAGGCAAAGGGGGATTGCTGCACTGTGACATGAATAGACATATGAGCTGGGAACCTCAATCCATCAAAATCCCCAGACGCTCATGCTGGTCTTCAGGCGATCTCAACTCTGTCCGAGCCCTAATGCAGCCCACATCCCATAACCCCCACAGTCCCTCCGTCCCTACATCCCAAAGCGCAAACCACAACCCGATCAGACTACTGGCATTCCGTTGATATCAGCCAGACTACGCAGGTAAAGGCGCAGGCAAACGCGCAGGCGAACCTGCATCACCATCCAGATGCCCACAAACACGCACAAAACAGCCCAACTGTAGAATCCGAAGACGCAGATGAAAATGGCAATCGGGCCAGAGATGAACACGCAGACTTTCGCTACACTTTCAACGGCCATCCCTGCAACAATGCATGGAGGTTGACTGGGAGTCACTGTTGCAGTCGCATTCACCATTCATAAGAGTTGCCCCCATACCCCACAGCCCCACCAAAACCGCCCTGTTGCGACTATTGTGCTTAGGGTGAGGTATGGGCAGGTTTTTCAGACATGCTTTCTTTGGTACTGCGTGTCGCGTGGTTGCACCGCTTTGTCTGGCCGTCTGGCCACCAGGACCCGGTCTGACCGTCACTTTCCTGACCTGGCTGGTGCTTGCGCAAGGGGGGGGGGGGGGATGTTGCAATAGGGTCCCTAGCTTTTCGTGCTTCCCGTCTGCGGAACTTACTGTTCAATTCATATGACATCCTGCTGCTGCTGCTGCTGTTCTCATTCTGGTTTGATGTAAATGGGTACGTGTATGCGTATGCATGTGTATCTCTTATCATATTTGCTATCTGGGCGCTGCCAAGTTGTAATTCCTCGGTTGTGGATTCCCCACGAGTAGAACGATGATAGTGGCAGCCGCATGCGCACCGGTGGACCGGACGTACGTGACAGCCAAGCCAGGGGTAACGACATTAGTCATGGCTGAAAAGCACACCAAAACAAAGCGCAGTGGGGTACGGTACCAAGCAGAATGTTGTTATGAGCAGGAAGACACATCACAAGCATGAAACAGTCCCTCTTTCCCTCTACAATCGGCACACAATCACGCTTTGCCTACTTTCTGACCGTAAAAGCCGAGGTCAGAAATTCGTGAATTCGTAAAAGTGACGGTCAGACCGGGTCCCGGTGCTTAGACAAGGCGGTGCTTGCGCAACGAGGGGGGGGGGGGGTACCAATCCACCCCTACATCTTGCCTATGAAAGGAGGCGAACCCCACATTGGCAGCTCTTGAGCCTCATAAATCCGGAGATTGGATGTTTTGTCTGACGAGCCAAGACCAGAAACATCCAAAACGAGCACAGTCCCAAACTCATCCCCCAGATGGCCATGCCCCCGGGGGGGGCGAACACAACCGGTCCTGATGCGACACCCCCCCCCCCAGCTATCTGCCAAAACTTGCGGGGGGGGGGAGTTGGGGCGGGGGGGGGGGTCGGCGGGAAGGGGGGGGGGGTATTGGCAGCTCGGCCGGGGGGGGGGGGCTGCGCGCGACCCACAAGGGGGTGTGTGTGTCTGGGGGCATGGGAGTATAGAGGTATGTATGCAATAATAGCAATGTTTCGTCTTTGCCAGGAAGAAAGTCTTAAGGATCTTAAAGACCAAAGGCATAGTACCCCCCTCAACTAAGCATGGGACAAAAAATTCTTTTGGGTTCGGCAGTGCACCTCGAAGAGAGGCTGACAGTCAGCCAATCAGTCAGTTAGTCAGGCAAGCAGTCAGTCAGACAGAAACACCCAGTTTCGGTTTTTTTTCAGTGGCAGGCTTGGCTTCATGCAGTGGGGAGGATACTGGCTGTCAGAACAAGCCACAGTTGAATGGTAACGCAGCCGGCTACACACTGGAAAGTCGGCGGTTCGAATCCCGGTCCGCCAACTGCCGGCCGCGTCAGAAAAGTTGCCGACCGGGAATCGAACCGCCAACCTGTCCATCAGCGGCCGGCTGCATTACCATTCGACCGATGCTTGTTCTGACTCTCCCTGTTCTCCCCACTGCTTGAAGCCTTTTGATCAAAAACTTTTGACCCCCCCCCCCAAAAAGTGTTATCCAGTTTCAGGGGATAGAGGCCTCAGAATCCATTGGGGGATTGTCTCATTGGACAAAATAATGATTTTACAAGGCGCTGGACGTCAAATATCATGCCTTGGGGTATGCTACGCGAATGACCCCATAAAAAGGGTGGTATACGATGCCCGCGCCTGCGCTTGATCTAACAACCTCTCTTCGAGGGGATTTGGCGCCATTGGCGCCATGGCCCCTGCACCGCTATCCTTCAAAACTCTGGGGGGGGGGGGTGGGGGGTGTCGCATACAAGGACCGGGCCCGCCCCCCCCCCCCGGCGGGGCCACGGCACTGCACACCATTCCCCGTGCACACCACCGAGACACAAGCAATATCGCACCTCGTACGTACATTGCAGTGCTGCGCAAAATGCTTTGTTCTGAATGTGCCTTTGTGTGTCTGTTTGTTCTGTACCTCTCTTGGTGCTTGCGGGCCTTTGTCCTCCGGTCAGTCCGGTAGGTTCCAGCAGGTGTATCATCCTTTTGGACCGGGTGGTGCGGAAAAATTTGTGATGATTTCTGCAAAGCCCCTGCAATTCCATGAATCCATACGGCTGTACCCGCCCCCAGCCCCAACTTCGGTGATGGCATGACCGGGCCATCCCGTGGAGCCTCGCCATGCCTGCTTTCGGTTTTGCTGCTTCTTTTGCTGGGTTTGGTGTGGGACAAATCACATCCCCGTGCCCATCAGTGTCCCTACCAGAGCCATCGAGACCACTTTTTGTTCTGCCCCGTGATGTTCTATTCTGCCCACACTGCATACTCTCGCCCCCCCAACTCCCCTTTGAAAATGCCACCAAATCCAGGCTTGTCGCAGGTCCTGTAGTGGGGGGACACCATTCCCTCACAACCTGCTTGCCAGATTTGCCCACCATTACCACAAGATACACCGCAGCAGCCCCTCATTTCCCCAAACCGTTAGCCTGAACCCGCGGTTCTGAAGCCCGGTACCAAATTAAGTACCGAATTAATTCAGTCCGAACGGAAATGTTTGTTGGACACAGTGTGTGTGTGGGGGGGGGGGGGGGGCGGCTCTCAAATGGTCAGGTTGCAGTGTCCGCATTAGGCTCTGGTCGCGCCTGCCCTGCGACTGTCATCGCCTTCTGTCCTTCATGCCAATGTAGGGCGCAATTTCAGTACGAAGAGTGATCTCAGGTTCATTCCTCGTCCCTGTGGCCTCACGCTGCACTCGCCTGCTGGACTCTGTTGTGGGGGGTGGGGGGGGGGGGGGGGCATGAAGCCATGGAATTTTGTTGCTGTCTGGTGCAGCTGGCGGCATCAATCGACTTCTCGCCAATCTCGACCCTTTTGTTTCTTTGTCTTTTCTTGGTGGTTTGTGGTCTGCAGCCGGCAACTTCCGCGCACGGCGTCCTCCCCTGACGGCCTGCTCAGTGCCTGGTACATGGTCATCGCGAAGGGCCCAGGCTGGGAGGTGCTCAACATGTGTGCGTGGAGGGGAGGTGGTTTGTTTCAACTCGTTATCCAACTGTTTGGACTGAGTAAGAATCTGAGCAGTCCTTCGTATGGGAACGCAGTAGTGACCGCGGTCACCTTGGCCATCGTGGAAAACGGGTCCACACGTCGCCTACTTTTTGCACAGCATGCGTACAGCGCGGGCACAGCATGGGCACAGCACACAGTGCGCCCCCTTAGAGACCTTTAACTTGAATTTGGGGGTACATCTCAGACAAGATGCGCATATGCATCACACGGCTCCGGGGTGGCTTGATTGTACGGTGCACACCGCGGCATCTTTGCCACCCTTTCACTGCAAAGAGCACTGTTGATAGAAATGCACACGCTAAAAAACAGGGTAGACCTACAGGCGGGGGCTTTGGCGCTACCTTTTAACAGCAGCAGAGCCACCAGCACACGGCCGCCGTCCAAGGGGTAGCAAGGAAGGAACAGGTTGAAGGCAAAGAGGTACATGTTGATCTCCATAGCCGCGTAGCACAGTGCCGGAACGAATGAATTGAACACCATGGAGAATCCCGTGTGCCCCCATGACACCTGCATAGTCCAGGGTGGGCCATCTTCCCAGGGTCAGGGTGACAGGAACACGCACATGGAAGGTTGCACAGGTGCACATGGGAGGGGCTTAAAGGAGCACCAAGGTGCATCGGGAGGCAGCAGTGTGGGGGAGGGGGGCCCCAGAGCATGCGGGTATCGGGGTGTGGTCTGCGTTTGCGTGTGGGCTGGGGGGAAACTGCAGCACCGAAGGCACTCGGCTGCAGGGAGTGCTCACTACGCACTGCTGGGCAAAGGTGATTGGCTTTGGTGTACACTGTCGAGGAAGTATACACCAGAACAAACAAGGTCCGTGCGCATTGAGCTGTTGATACCATCGCTCTCTACAGAGGAGCCCCGGCTCAGTGTGCAAAGCATGGTAGGGAATCCCACCCTTTTGCTGTGGTTGAGCAGGAGGGATGCCATCCCCTCGGTCAGAAGTAGCAGAGCCCCAATGCTCCTCCTGCCCCTAGGGCCAAGGGAAAACCACAGACTATGAAGGTCCACAACGGGGGTGTGCCTGGGGCTGAGTTGCAGAGCAGGGCGTGCCACGGTCGTGCTGGGATGAAGGCTACGTGACGCTCCAGCAAGGGATGCTCTCACCAAAATTGAGGGGCGGGTCCGGGAATAGGGGGTTCTGGCGGCACTGCTGCTAGAGTCACAAGGGCCAAGGATCCCGCATGGCACATGACCCCGCTGACCCATCCCGGCCCTGGCATCCTCTGCGTGTCCTCTGCGTGTTGTGTATGTGTGTGTGTGTGTGTGTGTGCGTGTTTGTGTGTGTGTGTGTGTGTGTGCTGGTGTGTTTTTGCGTGTGTTTGTGTGTGTGTGTGTGTGTGTGTGTGTGTGTGTGTGTGTGTGTGTGTGTGTGTGTGTGTGTGATGCCCAAATCTTTCAAATCATGCTCAAACTGCAAGGCTCAACAATGATGCGACGAAACCATGAGTTCTTTGGTCCGAGTGCCCTATCGCCGGGCTTCAGAAACTGGGTTGAGATGACACGCAACATGCAACAAGAGGGAGTGGGGCTCGTGCTCCTACCGCGTCCCGCATCCCTGGTCCGTTCTCCCGTGCTTCCCTGCGTGGAGGCCCCACTGGCCGGGTCCGATGTGCCTTTGGCGGACGCGGGGGCGAAAAACCCACGGGCACCGCTGGAGCTCATGTGCTGGGAGGGGGTGGAAGGGGTGGAAGGGGGTGGACTGGCGAGTGGTTCTGTCTCCGCTGATCCTATAACCGTTGACACTGGTTTGATGACGGCTGGCGGCCCCTTACCCTGGTTTGTGGCCGTGTGCCGCAGCGGCAGCGCAGCCGGCTGCTGCCCTGAAGACGCGGGTTCGAATCCCCTTCGGCAGGCAAGCCGAAGAGGAATACGAGGAGGACATGCGGCTCCCGTCGGCCGGCGGTACCGGTGACGGGGGGCACTGCTGCAGGTATGTTGTGCTTGGTGCCTTGTTTTTGTGCGCGCCCCTGTTGACTGCACTGCTGTCTGGACTGAGTGATGACAAAAGAAAAAACCATGAGGACGAGACACGCCACCCATCCATCGGCGGTACCGGTGGTGGAGGGGGATGCGGAAGTTCGAACCCCCGACGACGACGAGCGCCGGCCACGGCGCATACCACTAGACCGTCCATGCCTCTTACTCTTTCTGACGCAAAAATGGTTGAAACCCGACCTGACTGATGAGGCTCCGCCTATGGAAAAAGTTGGCGGGCCGAGCGTGGCTGCTTTCTCGCTCTCTTCAGCATGCGCTAAACCTCCGCGCTGCTCAGGGGGGTGTATGGGAGGGGGGCTGACATCTGGGGTATTATTCTCGTCCCCCGCCTCTGTGTCCTCCTGCGACCGTCTGAGCATCCTTTCCACCTAAGCACCGTGCTTCCCAGGCCGGTGCTTCCCTCTGAGGCGTGCCTTCCCCCCCCGCTGCCGGGGGGGAATATTCGGATGAGCCATCTGAGTCGCTTCCTAGGCTGACTAGCGAGCTTGCCGCCCTGCCCGGTAGGCCTGGCTCTCCCTCTGGCGTCCTGTGTGTGTGTGTGTGTGTGTGTGCTCTGTGCTATTAACGAGGGTTGATGGCTATTAATGTCCCGGGCGCTCTTGCGACGGGGGGGTTAGGGGTTAGCGGGTTAGAGCCTGCCTGAAGCCTGCCCTATCCCTCCCCTGGCCCCCCGGTGTGTCGCGGCGCGCTGTGCTATTAACGAGGGAGACCCATGTATGACTGCGTGCTGAGATTGGCTTGCCGAAGTGTACACCGAAGTGTGTGTGTGTGTGTGTGTCTGCATGTGCTAAAAAAAAAAAACAGCATGACCTTTCTCAACACACAAGCACCATTATTGTATAGGTCCATCGGCACAAAGTCCATCACAAAGCGGAACGACACGCCTTTGGGTAAGAGGGCTATGGGGCCTGTGTGAATACCGTCCTCAACAACAACAACAACAACAATTTGTATGTTTGTGTGTGTGTGTGTGTGTGTGGATTGCACCATAGCGACACCATTTGTTAGAGGAAGGCCATCATTGGAATCTGGGTTGGCTGTCAGTGCTAGGGCGCGCTCTGCAACGCGCTCATCCCTACAAAAGGTCGAGCGGCCAATGCCCTCACGCAGTTGTCCCCGCACCTCGGCCAGAGCCTCTGTGTCGGTAACATCATGAGCATTCCGTACCCGTGCGGCTGTGTTGCCCAGCGCTTTGTTTTGAGGGGGGTCCCTCTTTCGCTTCACGGCCCTCTTCTCTTGCCCTTGGTTCAGGGGGGGGGGGGGCTGCTTCGTTTTCGAAATTCCGCTGCCGACGCAAGCCCCCCTCCCGGGTCCTCCAACTGCTGTCCACCAGTCTGTGTGCACACGAGTTGGGCATATGCGCACATATGTCCGTGGGTGTCCCAAGTGTCCCTTGGAACTTGGCATAGAAATATGTAGCACAGTGATGCTTTGCTCACTTGGCCCCTCCCTTGGCTGGGCATCGCTTCCTGGGTTCCTCCGCCGATCGTGTGTGGTCTGGTGCCTTGACTCATGCTGCCTTGCTGTCTGGGCTTTTTGCCACCGAGCCCACCGCTCGTCACCATATGCTCTCAATCGGAGCAAGTGGTGCCATACATCTTCTGGCCTGGTGAGTATGGGGCGTCCATCCAGCCCCATAACTAGTCCCGCCCCCATGGTGATTAGTGACTAGCATTCGTTCGTCACTGTAGCCGGCAGGATGGACTCCTGCCCCACTGATCAACCCACGAGAGCGACGATGTGCCTTGGTACATGCGCTTTTTCGTGCAGCGGCATTTCCCAGCCCACAAATTTGGGTTGTTGGGCGGATGGTAGCGGGCACCCCGCGTAGGCTTCGCCACTTCCATGAACGATATTTGCCAGTGTGCTCGGGGCTGTCTCTCCGCAGAGGCAGCCTGTCTAGCCAGCGTAGTTCCGACACCCAATTGAGTGCCACAAGAAGGAGGTCTGTGCCCCATTTCCACTCTCTTGGTCGGCATCCCCACAGCGGGGGTGCCGCCTGCTCCGCAGACAGTTGTGGGAGCCGCATCAGGTACCACGGGTACCACCAAGGGTACGAGTCCCGCGGCTCCAACCTGTCTTGGGTGTTGAAAAGTGGCCTATCTCATCCTCCTTCACCTTGCAGGCCCTCAACAATGCCAAGAACATGTTGTGCAAGCATATCGCAAAGAGCTCCCAGGGGTGCTTGTCGTGCTCTGCCCATTTTTCTCCGGCCATCGCCACAGCATCAATCTCCTTCATCTTGGCATCTATGTCTTCCTGCAATAGCCGGCTGCAAGGGATCCGGTTCCTTTCTCTACATTGCTTGTGCCATCGACTGTCTTTCCCTATCCCTTTCCCTATGCCGATGTTGACGGTACCCTCCGGTAGGATCCCGCACACCCAGAGGCACACTGGCCACTCTCTCAGCGAACCCAACTTTAGGGCTTTGGCAAATATGACGGCCGTCATGAAAGGCAATCAGGCGTGTGCCCACGCTTTGCCCCACTAGAGCAGGTGCTCCTCATACTCTTGGACTTTCCTGCCACAATATGGACTGGCATGTTCGCAGGCAGCACTTCTTCCGAGGCCCATCGCGGGCAAATCGTAGAGGCACGCCACAGACGCCGGGTGGACAGAGATGGACAGTAGGACAACGCAGGAGAGGGGACACGGCTGTCCTTAGGGAAAAAACAAGCCTTCATGACGCCAACAGAAACAAACGTTCACGGGCACGCTCTCTGCTTCATGGTCAAAACATGGGCAAGACACAAGACCACAGAAACAGTGGCAGTTGGTGGCGGTTGGTGAATGGCAGTTGGCGGTTGGCGGCGGTTGGCAGCTGGTAGTCCTTGAGGGCTGTCCGTAAGGGCTGTCCCTACCAGGAAAAAAAATTGGGGTTCTGAATGACAGTCCTGAGGGGGGAGGGAAGGGCGGAGGAGGGTGGGGAGGTAGGTGAACAGAGGAAGAGAGGAGGGGCAGAGCGGAGAAATACAGGGACAGGGGACGAGAGGCGGATGAAGCGGGACCAATTGCAGATGGCACTGGACACACCCCTGGGAATGCAAAAGTCACCAAATACCAGATCAGAAATTGCGGCAGGTGCGTGAATGGTCCGGCAAGCGCCACCTTCAGGTCTATGTTTGCGGTGATGGGGCTGGAACCAGGGCCTAGCACCGCCAGGCCCCCAAGTGGCCAGAGCAAGATGTGGCTGCAAGGTATTCCGTGGCGCCGGGCAACAAAAGCATGCCCCAGTTCATGCACCAGGACTGTGCCCCACAATACGGGCCCATACAGCAGTGCAAAGTAGCTCACTGCCACGAGGCCATATCTATTGAAACCAAAAGTCAATCCCTGCAGCGTCATGAAAGCCCAAAGCAGCGGCATAAAGATATGCACACGGATGGGAATGCCTACAGGAAGGAACAAGTGGCTGTGAAAGGCTGGGTGGCTTGTGGGTGTGAGCAGAGACAGCAAGCGGTCCATTTTCCTTCCTGCTGGGATGGTCGCAAGGATGTTTTGCATCCTTGTAAGGCTGCAACCCGTTAACCCCCCATTGCATAGACCCCCAATGAGAGGGGGTGGCCCTGTTGGCTGTCATTTGTTGTTGATTGCATGGTCTGCTTGGCTAACCCTAACCCTGACCCTGACCCTAACCCTAACCCTAACCATTGCGTTGGCTTTGCTTGTGGCTGAGGAAAAAACTGTCAAAACAAAAGCGAGAACATTTTGGACCATGGCCCTCAAAGCCCCTCTCCATACACAACCCCCCGGTACACCCCTGGTACCAGAGCGGTCCTGAACGGGAAAAAAAAGGTGTTCCTTTCCAAAGTTTTCCCAAAAAAGCCCGCGGGCACTCCATGTGTGGTGGCGATTGGTGGTTGGCGGTTGGTGGCGATTGGCGGTTGGAGGTTGGCAACTGGCGGTTGGTGGCGGTTGGTGGTGGTCGGCTGCGGTTGGTGGTTGGTGATGGGTGGTTGATGGCGGTTGGCAGTGGTTGGCGGTTGGCGGTTGGTCACCGCTGGCGGTTGGCGGTGATGGGCGGTTGGCGGTTGGTGGTCCTTTGGGGCGGTCCCTAAGGGCGGCTCTTAACAAAAAAAAAAACAAATCTGGTCCCTTAAGGACCGCCCTGCCTGGTACCCCCTTGGTACCCCCCTGGTACAACACTGAAGCACACAGTCGAAATTGTGAACGTTCCCTCAGGGTGCTGCCTATTTGATGCGTGACCCTTGCCCAAAACTGGAGGCGTTCCCTTGCAGCAGCCCAGGAATCGGTGTAGGGCACAGACAGAAGAGGGCAAGGAGAAGGGGTCAAGAAAGGTACAGTACTCCGGTGGATGTCTGGGAAACCAAACAAAATGTATTTTTGTGCAGAGGGGGCACATGGGCGGTAAGTGTATGGACTGCAAACAGGCAGTTGCTTGGTGACCCCGGGGGGAAGGGGGGGGTGGCACAAGGCCTCTGTACCTGATTGTTTGCCTTTGGCGGCGCCTGTTGGCCTCTTGCCAAAGGGGAAGGGGGGGCCAGCCTGGCCAACCGACCCACCCACCCACATCAGAAAATTTTCCTCAGGGGAAAAATGCAATCTATCTACACAAACTTTTTTGGGGCTTTGACTGCCCCCCCCCCCCCCCCGGGGTAGGGTGTGCGTCACACTGAGCAATATGTAGCCTGACTGCATCGACCATCAGCAGTTCAAGGCATGCACTTGAAGAGGGGAGGGGATTGCCACAGAGGGATCGGCAGATGTGCCGGTTGCCACTTCCGGATGTACGTGCCGGTTTGGTTTTTCAGGAGGAAGTTGTCTGCATGGTTTGTCCGAAAAACAGGGCAATGGGGCAGCACGGTTTGTTGCGTCCACTACAACAAAGTTCTGTGCGCCCCCCACAGCCCACCATCATTTAAAACCGTTGGACCTTGCCCCCGGACCGGTTTTCCAATCACCAGTAACTGCCGTGCTGAGAGAAGCCAGTCATGCAGGTCAGTGCATGAGAGGAAGGGCTTGAAGAATACCTGCAACTTTGCAGATCAGAAAATGCCACTGCTCCATGCTGTAGCCGCGGAGATGGCAGCACCCCTCACTTGCCGATGTAGCGCGGGCCGAAGCAGCAGGCTGTGTGGGTTGGGAGGCGGGCACATGGATGGTCACCTGTGGAATTCCTGTCACAACTTGTGGTGGGACCAATACCACACCCTGTGCAGGAGCGAGAGCCTGGACATGAGCAGGGACTTGAGCTGGTGGCTGAGGTGCAGAGACGGAGGGCTGGCGACATGGGCTCCCACTGGAGCCCTCATGTTTGTGCATGACCTGACATGCAAAACAACAGGATTGGAAGGGAGATGAACGGGCGACATCAACGCAGTGTGCCAGCACTCTTTGGCAACAAGACAATGGCCAATCCGTTCCGGCAAAAAAAAAAAAGCAATGTTCCAGAGGAGTGCTCCAGCGACCGAAAGAACCACCATGCAAGGTGTAGAAGGGGCAGGGGGGGGGGGCTGTGAAGAAACGGATACTTAGCTCCCCGTGTAGCCCCCATGACAAAGGCTATATGGCCATCGCTCCTGCCACATCAATCCAAAGCAGCACTGAATGTTGGCTATTGAATGTTTCTTAGGCTGGTTTGGGTAGCCAAACATAAGCGGTCAATGCCTATTCCCCCTGTTGTCCCATCCAAATGAAAGCTTACAGGTCCGGCTCGTGTCCCCAAAAAGAGATTTCTTGCGTCTGCTTGCTGCTTGCTGCTTACTGCTGCTGCTTGCTGCTGCTAAAAGGTGTTGCCCGACCAGGACCCTTCGAAGGGTCGCAAAACCTTGACAGGGTAAACCCCACTCGGAGACCACCTCATTGCCTCTGTTCCACAACAAGTACCTGAGTTGCGCCGCAGCGCAGGCCGCAGGATCAGCACCCCCCTTGCAACAGCTCTCGCACAGCATTTCAGTGACTGCAGTTCTACTTCTAGTCTTGAAGCCATTACCAAAGCTGTCCATGGGCCGACCGTCAATGCCCTAGTTATCGCTATACCTGTTGGGACTCAAAGGCAACACCCAGGCCAGAGCCGAGACCAAGGGCTAAGCAGAAGGGGCTATGGCAGGAACGAAGAGAGCATCCAGGCCGAAGCCAGAGGGTGCAGGCCCCAAACCGTACAACCCTTGAGTCACCCAATTCATCCGCACCTGTACTTGTGCCTACGGCTCAGCAGTTGGCACCTGTGCCTTCACCTCTGCACTGCACTTGCGCCCCGCGTTACCTCTGCCACTTCCCATGCACATCCATGCCCTTAGGCCGCATCAAACCTTGGAGCTCAATGCCCTGTGGCTGCACCTACCCTTGCTTGTCAATGTGCTGTGCCCACACGTGCCCGGGCATGCCAATGCTCAACAGCTGTGTGTGCCCTTACATTACAATGCTCTTCGGCCGCATCTGCTCCTTCACGTGCTCAAGGCGTTCCACTTAATGATGCCCCCAACGGTGCATTCTTCACCTGCCATTAGTCAAGTGGCTATGCTTCATCATGGCGGTACCATGCCCGCCACGGTGTGGGCATTGCACCAGTTCCCATGTGGGCAATATGCAACTTGCCATGCCTAGCATGGTAAACATGCGCTAATTTTTGAAAACGGGTTGCGGCCGTTGCAAATTTGGCAACTAAAATAAGGTGCACATCGTTGCAGTGTGATGGATGGTTTTGGTAGGCTCTTGCTTTCCTGTATCTTGAGATTTTGCGTTTTTAGAGCCTTTCATAGCCTTCCCGAGGCACACACTAGAACACCAATCTAGCCTAGAGCGTTCTAGCCGAGGTAAGGACAACATTAGAAGGAGAAAATGAGACTGTAGACTAGTCGTTTGATTGATTGATTGCATTGTCATGCATCCCTTTTGTTGGCTTCGTTGGTGCCCATGCAGCATTCTTGCATGAGTACTCCATGACACTCCCATTTCCTGCCTGTTCCACAATTCTTTTTCTTGAATGTTGTTTCTCTTCAATCTCAAGTGGTTGTGGGTAGTGGTTTCGGCGAGCTGATGGCTGTGTTTTAAATGAGATCGGTGCTGACTATGGGTCTACAACGGGCTCTGTACTGTTGGTTGCTTGTGACTCGTCAAGTTTGTGGAGATCTGCACTTTTGAAATCATGAAACACAGGGGTAGGCGTAAAAATTTGCAATCATGGTGCATAAAATTTTCCGCTTTAGCGATTGACACGGACTTGTAGCCATCCGCGTCGTTTTCAACTACAATTTTCAATTTTGTGGCACACTAGTGGTATCTGGAATAGTGACTGTGACAAAAGCCTAGGTGCTTGTAGGTGCGCAATCCCAGACACAAACACCCCCGCGCACCGGAGGGCTCTATAGCTGGGGCACAAATGTCGCACAGTGGGCCCCCCTAGAGCCCACGGCCCCGCGCCCTAAGGGCGCATTGGGCGACGGCAACAGCGCCAAGGGAGGGCGCATCAGGCACGCCGGGGGGGTCAAGGGCATCAGGCCCGTCAATGGCGTGAGGCCTACCTGCACAAAATGATAGCATTGTACCAAAGCAAGGCAATCCTCAAGGGGGAAGGGGGGATTGCCTCCAGTATTGGTGGCGTCCGGACCGACACCAGCCAGATGTCTGCTGATGAACTATGAGTTGTACTACAGTCCCAACAAGAGACAATTGGACATCTGCCAGCACGCCTGGAGGGTTTGGCGATCGCTGAGCGCAACATTGTACCGGATGTGAACGTGGCGGCAGTGGAGCAGTTTTTGGGGGATGAACGGGTGGCGAGTTGGATGCGGCAGTCGGGCGAGGCCCTGCGAGATCACCTGCGATCGTCTGACATTGCGCCCGTCCGACCATCGGACGTTATGGGCAACGCCATGGAGTGTCCAAGAGGAGACCGCCTAGCATACGGGCTATGGGGAATCATCCTGCACTCGCAGCAGGCATACGCCCAGCGTTTTGTATGTAGCACGTTCAGTGTACAAACATTGGGTGGAAAACAGGTGTACGCCCACTAGATGCGAGCAAACGGCTGTTGGGTGCCTATGGTGCCCGCACTATTGCCCAATACCTCAAAACCCAAAAACCCGGGTAGGAGAACTTTTGGGGGTGCTGACGGGGGGGGGGGGGCGGGCAAGGAGTTTGCATTCGAATAGGCTGCCAACCTAAAGTGCTGGATGGAGCTCCTTAGTATGAATCATCGATGACAAAATCTCCATTCACCAAGCAATTGCAAGCGCTTTTGCTCTCCCTTACCCCTAGCTCCATGATACTAGGACGTGGAAAATGTTGCAACATCTGCAGCAAACCCTATACAGGCAATCTGGTTGACATAGGGCTCAAATGGCTCATTTGTGGTGCAGTAAGCTCCCTGAACCATGCTTTTGATCCGAAGGGCCCCTAGCTAGGCAAAGGGGTGTGACATGGACATTAGCCTATGCAACAAGAGAAAATAATGGGTTACAGAAATAATGAACAGCAGAAAGGCACGTGGGAGGGGGCAACCTAAGCACACCCACCAACCATCACACGGTAGTTTGCAGAAACCCCACTCTCTATAGCCTTGACCAACGGTAGAAGCAATGGCGGGGAACACCACATGTTTTCGTGATAGCAACACCTCAATCCTCACAAAAGTGGATATTAGCTCGTGAAAAGGGTGCAGCATGATGGACAGTAGTCGATAGATTGTTTGTATGACGGTTTCTCCCTCCAGCTACATCATGCAACAGCCTAAGTTGTGTTTGTGATCTAATGAAGCCAATCCCTTATCACATTTATACCACTAGTTGATAAAGATTGCTAGAGGCAATCAAAAATATTGACATGATCAACACTCTTAGTGTAGGCTAAGGAGTCATGATTGTCATTGAGTTTGCCTAACTTCATGCATGTGTGTAGTTTCAAGACATTATTTATTCATGAAGGCAATAAACTTCACCACTACGAAAGTGCGTGTGGTATGCCGCAGCAGGCACAAATATTTGGGCTAATATTGTGTTGTTTTGGCTGGTATCGCATTGAAAAGGTACCACATCCCATGCCGCCAACCCACCCTCTTCCCGTGGTTGCCGAAATATGATATTTCAAGATTTTCTAGCTTGGATGCTTTGGGGTCCCTCACACAAAATCCAAATATGCACGACGCAATGCGAGGCGGGGGGGGGGGGGTCGTGTGCATGTGGTATGACTCCACGCTGTGTTTTACTTGCTACAGGCTATGGCACACCCAGCGCCATGGGACTCGCGTGAGCGCCTGTCGTGTCCTCCAACGCAGCCACCGAACTGTGGGCCTTGCAGGCTTACGGTCCGGGCTCTATAGGTGACTTCTCCGGGGTCTAGGTGGGCTGGGCTACATTGCTGGAGCCGTGGCAATACTTCGGCTCCTACTCTGCATATCCAACACACAATGCCTGATCAAACTGGGCTGCACAGCAGGCGCCGTACAGCAGCTCCAGCGCACACCATGTTGATGATCATTGCATGTGTGAACACACAATGTCAGTAAACACCATACCTGCTGATATTGCCAGCACCTGGTGGGACTGTTGTGATACAACAACTCTATAAGCATCTGGGTTGGTGGCGGGACATGGCGAGTAGTGCCTCCGGTGGCCTGGCCTGACCCACAGCACTCAGTTTTAAATGTTGTTTGTCCTGTTGATGGCGAATGTTGGCAGTGCGCATGTTTGGGGCCATGACCTGTGTAGCCACTTGCAAGGACCCCAGCTGAATTGTTGAAACTAGGTGGGCGGCTGCCATGAGAAGACACTTGCAGGGGCCCGAGCTGAATTTGCTGTATTAGGCGGGGTGCGACCATGAGCATGGATACAGTACGGATACTGTACGGGGTCTGTTTTCCTTTTCTGCGTGACTGCCTGGGGGATTCTTCACAACCTTCAGGGCCCTTCGGGCCGCATTACTTTAGGCGAACAGATGCCACACAAGTGTAAGCCCTACTATCCAAAAGGTTGATGGCGCTCCCCCCCGTTTTTTCCCCCAAAGTACAGAAATGATTGACTTGTGAAGTTAAGCCAGACGAAGTTTTCAATGGATCGGATGTGGGCAGCGAAAGAGCGCTGAACAATTTGATCCCCACCCAATCCACTGTTCCCTCATGAGGGGATGGAATTTCTCAAAAAGTGTTCCTCCTCGTTACCAAGGTTGGTGGGTTCTTGAGAAAATATGAAAATATTGACCCACATGGGCGTGCTTCCTGCCTGTTGCAGGGAAGAGAACCCCCGTGTAACGCAATTCCCCCCAAACCTTTCTAAAATGTACCATCGAGATAGAAATGAACCAATGAGTTATTCTTTTCAATTTTTCTGCTACAGATGATGCAAGTTGATCTGATGACACCATTGCTCTCAAAGGAGAGACAGCCGTGGCTCAACATGCAAGCATTGACATTCATTCATGCCACACGTGTACTACGTTGACCTGCTGTGAATGTACCATGTAAACAATCAAGGAACACAAGGATCAAAGGCTTAGACACCATTCCCCTCAACATCGTCATTTTGGAGAAAAGATTCCCACTGTATCAACAAACACCATATGTGCAGAATTTCTCCCTCTGACCCACTGCCCGGCGGTGGAAAGGCCCCGCAGTAGGAGAAATCCTTACCCCGATCATGCCACCAGGGGGAACATGTGTGCCAATGGTGCATTTTAACACTGTCTGCTTTTGGTAATGTCACCCATGCTCGAAATGCGTGCTCGAAATCCGTGTACTGTCCACCACGGCTGGGCAGGTTTTTGTTGGTACTCCCATGTACTTGCATGATTTCCGCTAGGCAGAAATTCAGCCTCCATGTGGCCAAAACTTGCCTTTCAGCCATGAGTCCAAACTACTGAAACTACTTGGCAGCTTCAGCCCCCTTCTATTGGAGTTGCGTGCACTGCGCATTGGTGGGTTGAAACTCAGACACCTTTCTGGCTAATTGACCCCTTGCTTTTGTTGCATGCAACATACAGCACAGCTCCTTCACTACTACACGCAATGTCTTGACTGTGAGAGAGAAAAAGTTGCAAGCAATTCATCCAAACAGTTGGTATTCATGACTCCCCAGCATCCGGTATGTCATGGCCGAAGGGCAAAAAACATCCTCTCATCCCTTGGCATTATTCTCCACCTTCACAACCCTGTTTTGCAATTTTTATGTGTTGCTTTCGTGCTCCATTCATGACCTCCCACTCCTGCCTTTGCGTGGCCTTGAATGTCTATGCTCCTTGACATTGTGATTTCGATAAATGTTGTACAAGACTTATGCTCGGGCGTAAGCCTTGTGTGTGCATCAAGGATGCATGATGGGCGCATCATGGGCGAATCGTAGGCACATGAAGGGCGCATCCCCATCCATCTTCTCCTTGCTCATCACACTTGCAGCCCCTCATGTAGGTTGTCTTGGACATGCAAACTAGCGTTCAAGAGAAAAGGAAAGGAGGATTGGTCAAGGGGATTCACACAGTACAAATTGTAAAAGACTCCAAGGTCAGGCTTGGTACCACCCAAGGAATAGTTTGAGGGTTTTTTTTTGGGAGGGCTAAAATTAGGGGGGGGGGGGTTGGAACTGGTCCTTAGAAATGAAAGAAAAATTCTATTGCCTTCGGCAAGGCACCTCGAAGAGGGGAGAGGGACAACCATTCTTGAGCTGCTGAGGCGGGAAAACTGCATAAGCAGGTTGTGCCCTAGAACCCCTTGGGAGCCCCCCCACCCCCCCAACACCCAAATAGTGTGAAAAACGCATAAAAGGGGGCTAAAACATGCTTCACATGGGATATTTGATCATTTTGGATGGTCAAAGTATCAAAAAAATCAGTTTCAGAAATTCTATTGCCTTCGGCAGTGCACCTCGAAGAGAGGTTGACAGTCAGCCAATCAGTCCCCGAGCCAGCAAGCAGGCAGTCACAGATACACACAGTTTGGGTTTTTTGTCAGTGGCAGATGCGGCGACAAGCAGCAGGGAGGCCCGTTGTCGCAATACAAGCAGTGGCCGAGTGGTAAGGCAGCCGACCGGCATCCGTGTGGCCGCCGGTTCAAACCCCAGTCTGCCCACTTTTGCGCCGCCGCCGGCGGCGGCGGCGCGAAAAGTCGGCAGATCAGGATTCGAACCGACGCCTGCACATCTGGTTTCGGCTGCGTTACCATTGGACCGCTGGCCGTGTTACCAGCGCCTTGCGTCCCCACTGCTTGTAGCCTATTGAGCAAAAACTTTTGACCCCCCCCCCCCACCCACCCCCCCCCCCCCACCCCCCCTCAAAAAAGTGATATCCAGTTTTAGGGGGTAGAGGCCTCAAAATCAAAAAATCCATTGGGGGATGCTCTTATTGGGCAAAATAATGATTTTACAAGGGGTTGGACATCCAATATCATGCCTTGGGGTATGCTACGCGAATGACCCCAAAAAAGGGGGGTATATGACGCCCGCGCCTGCGCTTGATCTAACAACCTCTCTTCGAGGTGATTTCCATTTTTGAGCTGTTGAGGCGGGAAAACTGCATAAGCAGGTTGTGCCCTAGACCCCTTGGGAGCCCCCCCCCCCCCCCAAACCCAAATAGGGTGAAAAACACATAAAAGGGGGCTAAAACATGCTTCACATGGGATATTTGATCATTTTGGATGGTCAAAGTATCAAAAAAAATCAGTTTCAGAAATTTCCATTTTTGAGCTGTTGAGGCGGAGCAGGTTGCGCCCTAGACCCCTTGGGAGCCCCCCCCCCCCCCAACACCCAAATAGGGTGAAAAACACATAAAAGGGGGCTAAAACATGCTTTACACAGCATATTTCATCATTGTAAGTGGTCACAATATCAAAAAAAAATTTTGCAAAATTTTCCATTTTTGACTTGTAAAGGGTTGAAAACTGCTTAAGCGGTTTGTGCTCACACCAAATGCCATTGAACCACCTACAAACAGCAATTTTGAAGGTTTTGGGGGGCCCGTGGCACGGGCTACATCGACCATTCGGCCACAACGTGGGTCCCCCTGGGTGCTCAAGTACCCGTATTGTCA
The DNA here is from genome assembly GCA_964036045.1 of Eutreptiella sp. 'Long Island Sound 2002'. Lineage (NCBI taxonomy): Eukaryota > Euglenozoa > Euglenophyceae > Eutreptiales > Eutreptiaceae > Eutreptiella > Eutreptiella sp. 'Long Island Sound 2002'. The sequence goes on from OZ038384.1 coordinate 80,820,459, forward strand.
CTAAATCATCACCCAAACCCATCCCAGGGGCAACAGAAGGGTTTCGGAAAAAGGCGAATTTCGGAAATCTTGCAGGTGTCACTAACCAGCCTACACAACGGCAATTTCGGGGCTTTCGGAGGGGCCATGGCTCGGGCTATATGGGCTTGGCGGCCACTACGTGGGTCCCCATGGGTGCTCAAGTACCCGTATTGTCACTAAATCATCACCCAAACCCATCCCAGGGGCGACAGAAGGGTTTCGGAAAAAGTCGAATTTTTGGAAATCTTGCAGGTGTCACTAAACAGCCTTATCCAGCGTGAAAACGTCCTCACTAGCAAGGGCCCATAGGGGGGGGCGACCGGGGGTACCTGGAGTTCGGACCCGGGACCCCCGCCATGGGTTAGGGGGTCCATGTACAAGAAAAAAGTTGCCCGGGACCTGGGTCCAAATCTACACACAGCACCCAGAATACGCAAAGAAGTTTTGACCCCCCCCCCCCGACACCCCCCCACCCCCCCAAAAAGGGGTACCCGGGTACGGGGGGCTAAAGGGGTCAAAAACGAAAAATTCATTGGGGGATCATTTTCTCTCCTAAAATGATGATTTTACAAGGGGTTGGACATCCGGTACCATACCTTGGGGTATTGTACGCGAATGACCCCAAAAAAGGGGGGTATATGGCGTACGCACCTGCGCTTGATCTAACAACCCTCTTCAAGGTGATTTGGTATGAGGCCCCTTGCTGTTGCTTCCTGGTGGATGGCTGCTGTTATTTCCTGATGGCCTCTGGATGGTTCCTAATATTTCCGCGCAGAAAACCCACCCCTCCTGTAGCCCATGTCCGGTGCACACATTTTGACACATCGCATCCTTAAAATTGAAGGAAATATTTGGTACGAGGTAGGGCTTCCAAATTTGTCCACATCAAATTTGTCCCTCTCTAAAATTTTCCCCTGGTGGTAGCTGCCATGTACGGCATCGGCACTGCATGGACGGCATTCTCTATACATGCCTTGGCCCTTTCTGCTCACTTTGACACCACAGTGATCCGAATCCCCTCGCAAAACAACCAACAGATGCACGCTGAATGATTTGCAGTACACAGAAATCCATATCCCAGCAAGTTCAATGAGTATTGGTGCTGGACAACTCCAAGCACAACCCCACGTGTGCTTTGTGCTTGCAGCAGTCCTCTTCACACCATTTTAGGGTTTCCGATCCAGGCTCTTGCAGCACCAGCGGACCGGAAAATAGTGACCAACAGACCGACTCCTTGGGGGATGGGGTGGTGCTACACAATGCATGTCACCATGCATCAGCCATTTGTTGCAACTGCTCCTTACACCAAATGCGCAATCAAACACATTGAAATACCGATCCACAAATGCACCCGAATACCACGCATGCACATGGGCTTATTAGCTCACTCACAAGGAAAGACATAAAATTTCGCTGTTAATTCCAGGTGCATCAACACACACGAACGTCAGGAAGTACGGGCACCCGTTTTTGGGGGTACTGACAGCCATGCAGGCAACTGGACTTCATGTGTGATGCAACACAAAGTGCAAAACACAGCCTGGCTTGCACAGTTACTTGTTGGCAGCACCTGCAAAAGAAACGCGGAAAATATGAGCAGAGGAGAAATGCCACACCCAACACAAACCGGAACTAACAAAGAAATACTCGATGGTTTACTTTCAATGCTCTACAAAACCGCCCCTGAGGCCAGCGGCTACCGGGCCGGTGGTGTACCGCTGGTCTAACACCGACCATTAGCTACCAACAGCCTCAACCCTCTCCCGCCCTCTGTGAACCCCTGTGGCCCTCTGCAACCCTGCCCACCTGCTCGCTCCCTTTCTGCAGCCTTTATCAAACCCCTTCACCCCCTCTCTCTCTTGGATCCCAAATCCTCCCACGTCCTCCAATCCTTGTCAACCCTCCTGCTGGCTGCTGCTGGCCAAGATTGTTCGCTTCAATGCCGCTGGCTCACTGCTGTCCATGACAGGCCAGTCAACAGTGGTGAACAGCCCGATCTGGTGTTTGCCTGCCGCTTCGTGCTACATGCCTGCGGGTCCTCACATGGCACAAAGGGGCCATGAGCAGCAGCAGTTTGCAGGCTGACAAAACAAGAACGGATGGTCGATAAATGCAGAGCCACAATGGCACATACCCAAAGATGCTGACTTGGAAGCAGCAGCTCTGACAGCACTTATGCAGGCAGATCGCAGCCCGTTGGCCTCCAATGTCGCCACACCCTGAGGGCAAGGGCAACAAGCTGCAACTCATGTGTGGTCACCCCCACCCGCCCCCTGAGATACAAAACAAAGGGGTTATCAGCATTTTTTGTCAGACTGAGCAGTGCATTGCCTCACTTTGCAATTTTTCTGTTTTCTGTTTTTTGTTTTGCTTCTGTTTGTCTTTCACACAAACCCAACCTCTCTTCGTGATTAGCCCCCCCCCCCCCCCCCCCACACACACACTTCAGAAGCTCGTTGGAGTCAAAATGTAAATGATGCTAATGCTAAAACCATAAAACCTTTCTTCTCCATGTCAGGCGTGGTTCAACCTCAGACACATACAAAGTGACTCAACAGAGGTACAGACAAGACTACCACTCAGCATAAATGCAAACAACTTTGCAGAAATGCATCTATGACAATGGGGGCAAAACAAAGTGTCAGTGTGTGTGTGTGTGTGTGTGTGTGTTGGGGGGGGGGGGGGGTTTCACCATTTTTACCAGGTCTCCCGGTTGATCCTGTATGGCCACACTGGCGTCCTCGGGTCGGGTCACTCCCCATTATAGCAGGCCCACGGTGCAGGCCAGGGGTGCATCCCTGTATTGCCCCTCAACCAGTGCGATTTGCAGAACCAGAACCTGGCTCGCTGCCCCAGGACCACCCTGGAAGTGGGGTGGTAGCTCCGTGGCTTCCGCCGGGCCAGCTCCACGGTAATAGTTCAACGAGCCCGTCATCGCCATGTCGCCCCATGTGTTGCGTGTGTATTGGGGCTTTCACAGCTGGTGGTGCTCGTGGCAGCGAGGCGGCCTCCACGGCCTACTCAATTTGGCGATTTCCCCAGAAAGGATGCCCTTGACGCACGGCTTCCAGCGCCCGCCTCCAGACATGCCCGATCCGGCGATCGATCCCACGACCTTTCTGTTGCGAGACCTACGTTTAGCCCGGTTGAGTTAGCCGGTGTGGGGGGGGGGGGGGGTTATTAAATTGCAAATACGCAGTAATAGTAGCAGTAGCAGAAACAGCAGCAGCAGTCGTAACAATCAATTCCTGGTCGAAACATCCGAGGTGTCGGGTGCATTGTGTATCCGAGGTGTCGGGTGCATTGTGTGTCTAACGTGTGCAGCACACTGTGTGCCAAAAGTGTGGGATGCATCGCTGCGCGGCCAGCGTGTGTGGGCCTTCAAAAGAGCACTGCAGCACTTTTAGCCCACTTTCCCGAAAATGGAATGGAAATTGAAAAGTGATTTCACAGCTTTGAATGTCAGGCAAATTCAGTGGAAATGAAACCTTGGCGGATGGTTTCCCCCAATGCAATGCATGATTTTTTGGTGGTCTCAGGGATCTCTGGTGGCACTGAATCGCAATATGCAGAAGGTCAGGGAACGACGACATCAAAACCATGATTTTTTTTTCGGCAGCCCCATGTCAATGCTGATGGCCAATTAGAGGAGGGAGAATGGCAAAATTTGCACTCCCTGCCCTCCCAAGGAGCCCCAACCCCCCTTTTTGGGCCCCACGGCCCAAGACTGAGCATGAATGTGACAGCACAACATCCGCTCATTTTGAGGGCCCATATCCCATCTACAACCCAACACAACTGTCCCTATGCACAAAATCCACAGGATTGAGCCAGGCAACATCTGCGATCGGATCTGCGGCCAAAAGCCCTCACATGTCAGGCCCTCTTGGTGAACTTCATGTTTTCTGGCAGAAATGTTCTGACTTGCATGGGTGGGTGGCTAGGCCGGCGGGGGTCTATTTAGGCCCCTCCGCCCTGTTCTTGCACAAAGGCTTCATGCAGGTGCCAGCCATTTTGGACGTCAGGGGCCAAGCGTGGCCGTCCCCAACCCCCCTTGGCCAAGGCCCACCTGTCAGCGAAAGCCTGTCCCATGTTACATCGGCGGCCTATCCTCCGTCTCTGTCTAGGCCCTCAAAATGAGCGGATGTTGTGCTGTCACATTCATGCTCAGTCTTGGGCCGTGGGGCCCAAAAAGGGGGGTTGGGGCTCCTTGGGAGGGCAGGGAGCGCAAATTTTGCCATTCTCCCTCCTCTAATTGGCCATCAGCATTGACATGGGGCTGCCGAAAAAAAAAAATCATGGTTTTGATGTCGTCGTTCCCTGACCTTCTGCATATTGCGATTCAGTGCCACCGGAGATTCAAGCCATGCACAACAGCGCCCGATGATGTCAACCATGCGTAAGAGCGGCAGGCCAGACTTCCGGAATGCTGCATGGCTTCCAACCCGCAAAACGCCGCACAGCAAGTGCAGCATACCTCAATGGTAGTGCCGCCCGGGGAAGTCACTGCATCCTTCAATTGCCCCGGGTGCTTGCCAGTCTCCAGCACCATCTTTGCGGCCCCTTGCACAGTCTGCGCAGCCTGGGAAACAATGGATGTTCCCGTACGTGACCACGCGTCACCAAATGCAACCATCCTGCTGGCGTGGCAGAATACGGGGGGTTGTACCCCAGAACCCAATGCTGCGGGGTGGGGGCAGCCTGTTGGGCTACCTTAGAGGCTAGACGCAAGGAGGCGGCTAAGGATCTGGTGGAGAAGGCCAAGAAGAAGCTGGTGACCGTGAACGACGTCCTGTCGGCGATGCTGTGGAAGCAGGACACCGAGCAGGCCATCCGCCTTGGGGGTTGCGGCGCTGCCGTCCTCCGTAGAACCCGCTGCCGCGGCGCCCACGGCCCCCTGGGGGACGGTTGCCAAGTGAGCCCCCCCCCCCCCCCCCAGAACCGTACTACCACCATACATGCCCGCTGTGGGGCACAGAAATTGTGGCAAAAAACGAGGGAACAAAGCATAAGAAATTTTGGTGTGCAGAGCTTGTCACGGTGAACACAAAGAGACAAGTATTGCAGCAATATGAAAATCATGCATGCACTCGATGCCCTGCTAACAGGTGTTGGCGGGGGGAGGGGGGGCATTGAGCGCCTTCTCTGGCCCCAACCCCCTTCATGCAACCCCCAGGGGATTCATGGTGCCCCAACGCATATTCCTCGAGATGATCCCCACGACACGCTGATCATCCTGCTGCAACTAGATCGTGGGAAACATTTAGGCGAATGAAATGTTCCTTTGGTCATTACACAATTCCCCTGACGTCTGGGACCAAACTTGGTTCACAGAAGGGTTACGACTCCTGAGCCCCTTTCCCAGCCCCTCCCCCTCCTTCCTTCATTCACACCCCCCGCGGCAACCCCGTTCCCCCCCTCCCTTTTACACATAAAGCAAAATTTACCAAAGGTCAAAATTAGCCAACAGATCATTAGCGCATTTTTTGGGTAGTTTCTTTGGTATCGGAGCAAAGGGGACGTCACCCTTCCCTGCCATGATGCAGCACGATGCAACTGAAAAACATATTCGGAAATCCATCCTAATTGAACACCAATTCTTTGAAAGGCACATGACCAGACCGTGCAAGAAACAGGGGCCTGCAACGAAACAAATGATCAAGATCTCGGGACCCAAGAGGTGGGAAACCCCCACAATTACCAAAACGACCTTAATTTTTGTTTAAATACTGTTGCCTTCGGCAAGGCACCTCGAAGAGAGGCTGACAGTCAGCCGACCAGTCAGTCAGTCAGCCAATCAGTCAGTCAGGCAGTCAGTCAGGCAAGCAGGCAGGCAGGCAAGCAGGCAGAAACACACAGTTTGGCTTTTTCAGTGGCAGGCTACAGCTACAAACAGTGGTGAACCATCAGTCTACAGGAGCAATCAGTGGTGAAGTGGTAGAACACTCACCCAACCACCAGGCTGGCGCTGGTTTGAATCCCGGCCAGCGGCCCCAGCATGAGGCGATCAGCTCATGAGATTTTTTTTACCCAACCCTGGTTCAAATCCTTCAGAGCACAACCTTTTGACCCCCCCCCTCACCCCCCCCCCCCAAAATGTCTTGTGCCTTGTGCCAAACCCCCCCCCAAAATGTAGCATCCAGTTTCAGGGGGATAGGGGCCTCAAAAGAAAAATCCATTGGGGGATCGTTTTGTCAGGCAAAACAATGATTTTACAAGAGGTTGGACATCCAATATCATGCCTTGGGGTATGCTACGCAAATGACCCCCAAAAAGAGGGGGGGGGGGGTATGGCGTCCGCGCCTACGCCTGATCTAACAACCTCTCTTCGAGGTGATTTTTGGGGGTAATATTTGCCTCGGGTGATTTTCCTCGGACTGCATCTGGATTCACTGACCAGCTGCCTTGCCGCATCCCCAGCATGTGCCGTTTGGTGCGAAAACACCGCGCCTGCGGCAATGGCACACACAACCCCCGCCGGACACAAGCAAACAAAACAACACCGCCTGCACAGGAGTACGAGGGCAGGGGCTCCCGAAAATTGGCTTCGCTCATGGCGGGGGGGGGGGGGGGTCACGGATATCCATTTCCCAAATCCCCCCCCTCCCCCGCGTTCCTCACCCGCCTGACAGGCCGGACCCCAACATATGGGTATCAAAATGATCATTCGCCACAAACTGATCATTTTGCCTTTACATAGAGGGGGGGGGGGGGGCGAACATTTTGTAAAAAAAATTTGTAGCTGACCAACGGGGGATCCCAGAGCCGATGGAAAGTGGTGGTGGTGGTGGTGGTTGTGGTGGTGGGAAGCACATGTTTTCTTCGTGTTTTGCATGCATGTTTGTGTTCTCCATCAAAATCCATGCCTTTTTGAATATAGACACAAGGGGTGAAATTGACCTCCCAACCTACGTGGAACACAAAATCCGGCAAGTTGGGACCCAACATCATTCCTGTCACATCCGTCTATTTCCCTGACCCCGGAGGAAGCCTGTGCTACTGCACGTGCGCACAAGGGGCGATCAGCACAAAAAGCGCAGGAAGAAAATGGCTCGTCGGTGGCCTAAAAGACCATAGGTACCTTTCTGTTACAAAGAGTGCAACGCGAAGACAACCTGCGGGTGGGACACCGACAAGTGTGCAGGAGCAGACCTGACCCCCCCCCCCCTCCTTCCAGCAACGTCCATGACCCCCGCACCCACCCACAGGCACAAGCCAGTTTCCCCCGTCCCCGGCGGAGAGCACCACTCACGCGTGCACGTCAGATACCAGCTGCGTGGCCACATTCCGGGGGAGGCCCGCTGCAACGCCTCCATCAGACAGTGCTTCGATGAACATGTACACGTACGCTGTGAAGCAGGGGACCATGTGCACACCCGTGAACGCACGTTGCCGCACCCATCCGCCCATCCACCGCCCCACTTGACTGGATCACTGAGCCCTGAATGCAGGACTGCCTTTGCCCTTTGCAAACAACCCCCCCCCCCCTCGCGGCGTTGTTTCCATCAACTTCTGGGACTTTGATGTTGCTCCCGCAAGCGGGAGGGGGGGGGGATTGACAAATGGATTTGTGCAAACGGTTGTGATGCGCACCCTCTTGTTAGTTGGCGGTCAGTCCAGAGGCCAGAAGGGGACGGGAATGGCCATCCTCTGCATAACGCACCACTGTCTCCCTCATGCTTCGAGTGGGCAGAAGGCCTCCCCAGGGCACACACATTTTGCCATGCCACATGGCCGCAGCGGAACAGCAATTGATGGTAACTGGACACCAGTTCAGGCAGTGCAAGACCCCGCAACAACCCTCAGGCACCTGCGATCCACTTCGCTTCCAACGCAAGCATGCCCTCAAACTTACAACCCGTTTGCTCTGAGCCAAGAACACCACTCGCCTTCCTGCCCCACATCCAACTCCCCAACCAAGAACCAGCGAACAACGATGCTCACTGCTGATGGGTACGCAGGCGGATTTTTGAGAAATTGGCAATTCAAGTGACAACACGATCAAGTGTGCAGCGTGTGTGCACGACCGTGGTGATAGAGGCCCACATGCGGGCGGTGGTGATAGAGGCCCACATGCGGGCGGTGGTGATAGAGGCCCACATGCGGGCGGTGGTGATAGAGGCCCACATGCGGGCGGTGGTGATAGAGGCCCACATGCGGGCGGCACAGATCAAGTGTGCAGCGTGTGTGCACGACCGTGGTGATAGAGGCCCACATGCGGGCGGTGGTGATAGAGGCCCACATGCGGGCGGTGGTGATAGAGGCCCACATGCGGGCGGCACAGGCATCTGCATACTATCCAGCACAGCCAACGGAAGAGGCGCACACCTGGCCCACTGCCACTTAGCCCTGTAACGGCGTCCAGCAGCCGTTCCTCCACAGAATATGCAATGCCCACACTCTCAAAGAGGCTTTTGATGACTTCCATGTCCTCGTTGGTGGCATTGGCGCCTGAGCAGGGCAGGGCAGGGCAGGGCAGGGCAGGGCAGGGCAGGGCAGGGCAGGGCAGGGCAGGGCAGGGCAGGGCAGGGCAGGGCAGGGCAGGGCAGGGCAGGGCAGGGCAGGGCAGGGCAGGGCAGGGCAGGGCAGGGCAGGGCAGGGCAGGGCAGGGCAGGGCAGGGCAGGGCAGGGCAGGGCAGGGCAGGGCAGGGCAGGGCAGGGCAGGGCAGGGCAGGGCAGGGCAGGGCAGGGCAGGGCAGGGCAGGGCAGGGCAGGGCAGGGCAGGGCAGGGCAGGGCAGGGCAGGGCAGGGCAGGGCAGGGCAGGGCAGGGCAGGGCAGGGCAGGGCAGGGCAGGGCAGGGCAGGGCAGGGCAGGGCAGGGCAGGGCAGGGCAGGGCAGGGCAGGGCAGGGCAGGGCAGGGCAGGGCAGGGCAGGGCAGGGCAGGGCAGGGCAGGGCAGGGCAGGGCAGGGCAGGGCAGGGCAGGGCAGGGCAGGGCAGGGCAGGGCAGGGCGGGGCAGGGCAGGGCAGGGCAGGGCAGGGCAGGGCAGGGCAGGGCGGGGCAGGGCAGGGCAGGGCAGGGCAGGGCAGGGCAGGGCAGGGCAGGGCAGGGCAGTGCAGGGCAGGGCAGGGCAGGGCAGGGCAGGGCAGGGCAGGGCAGGGCAGGGCAGGGCAGGGCAGGGCAGGGCAGGGCAGGGCAGGGCAGGGCAGGGCAGGGCAGGGCAGGGCAGGGCAGGGCAGGGCAGGGCAGGGCAGGGCAGGGCAGGGCAGGGCAGGGCAGGGCAGGGCAGGGCGGCTCTCCAGCGGATGCCGGTGGATGCAGCGACCACTTCTAGCGGAGACTGCGGCGAGTTGTGGATCATGTGTTTGTTGCAGGGCTCTCCCAGGCTTTTGAAATAAGGGCCCCGTTCTCCTCCGCGGGAGCAACCACTCGCACCCTTTTTCAGTGGGTTCGGGTCCCAATGCGAGGGTCTACAGCAGGGCTCTCCTGAAGACATGGAACAAAGAAGGGTTCGTACCGCCAACAGAAACGAACGTCCACAGGGACGCTCTCTGCTCTGTGGTCATGGGTCGTCCTCTACTTCAAAGGTTGGTGGTTGGTGGTTGGTGGCGGTTGGTTGTTGGTGGTTGGTGGCAGTTGGCGGTTGGCAGGTATTGGTTGGTGGCGGCTGGTGGTTGCCGATTGGCAGTTGGCAGCGGTTGGCACTTGGCGGTTGTCGGTTGGTGGTCCCTGGGGGCTGTCCTTAAGGGCTCTGCTGAACCAAAAAAAACCTGGCTTCCTCAAGACAGCCCTGGTCTGCGATGTGTGGGGTGGGGCGGGCGGCGAATCAATCCCTCATCCCCCCCTCCCTTCGGCATTCAGACGGTATTCGAAATTTCTGGAATCTTGAGAACAAAGATCAAATCAACGCAATCAAAGCGGCAGCGTCTCCCAGACTCCAGACCAGGGGACCTCCAGACCGCTTTGCAGTGTGGAGGTCCCCTGGGGGAAAGGCGCATGCCGGGAGTGCTACACATCCCGTTGGGGGGCAGAGAGAGCGCGGGGCGGTGGCGGGGGTCCCCCCCTCACAAGTGCACTTCTTGTTGGGGCCATCTCCCCGAAACCTCGTGGGGGGCACAGGATCTGGGGCCCCGCAGCACCATTGGGAACTCGTATCTGTTGCTTTGGCCATGGCAGCAAACTCATCCACAATGACCCCCTGTCACCAGGCCTGGACCCCTGCCCATCCTTGACGCCATTGTCCCATGCAAACCGCAAGAAACTTGCGGGGCGCGGTTCTGTTTCTGCCCCCGTGTGACAGTTTGTCCTTCGTTGGTTTCCTTACGGGGCCCTGGACAGCCTTACACTAGAACGGCCAATAATGATAGGAGGACCCCGCCCCCCCCTGGACCCGCCCAACCAACCAAAGTGACCATCGTGGGGACAGCGATTTCCACAAAAAGGAACATCTGATCGGGCCATTTGGTCCACAAACTTTCGGGTTCCAGGCCCCCTGGCACCACTACGTGCTACCCCACACCCGTGCTACAGACCCGTATGGTCATCAAATGACCCCCAAACCCATCCCAGAGGCAATAGAAGGGTTTCGGAAAAGGCCAAAATTTGAAATTTTTTCAAGTGCCACTGAACAGCCTACCCAGCGCGAAAATGGCTAAGTCCTCACTGGCAAGGGGCCATATGGGGGGGGGGGGGGCGACTGAGGGTACCCGGAATTGGGACCTGGGGCCCCCGCCATGGGTTAGGGGGTCCATAAACAAGAAAAAAGTTATTCAGACCCGGGTCGAAATCCACACACAGCGGCCACAATACGCAAAGAAGTTTTGCCCACCCACCCCGCCAAAATGGGGTACCTGGGTACGGGGGAGAAGGGGCTTTAAAATCCAAAAAATCATTGGGGTATCATTTTCTGTCCTAAAATGATGATTTTACAAAGGATAAGACGTCTGATACCATATCTCGGGGTAGGCTACACGAACGACCCCCAAAAGGGGAGGTATACGACGCCCGCGCCTGCGCTTGATCAAACAACCCTCTTCGAGGTGATTTGCTTGAGGGAAACTCAAATTTCAACAAGTGGCCCTGTGTGGGACCCCCCCAGGACCCCCCTCCCCTTACCTAGTCATTCCTTATAAACGAAGCCTGATGCTTGTGTTAGCCCCCTTCCCCTTGTCCTAACATGGGCCAGGTTTAGTAAAACGGCGGAAACACGGGGCCGCGGTGTCAGGACAAGGGCGTGTTTGGGAGCGGGGCGGGGGGGCTAACGCCCCACTTCACGACCAAACATGCCAAATGGGATGCCAAATGGGCGGCAGTGCGAGGGCATACCAAGAGCAAAGGCGGAGGCCGAGCAGCCGACCATACACGGCGTATTGGGCATGACACGGACCACGTGGACTTTGGTGGTGTCGGCATCGGCCGCTGCTGCCAGCGTCGCCAGCGTCACTCCTGGGGGCACGCAGACAGCGGGCGGCAGTGTGCTCTCAGGCAGCACTCTTCACCGCTAACCACAATGTCATGCCCACCCCCCCCCACTGAAACACCCACAGATTTCTCTCATGCATTCTCCTCTTCTACTCAGGGAGGGTTTGGGGGTCGGGGGGCCTCTGCTGTATGACGATCTGAAGCCTTGTTCAGGGGCCTGGCGGCATCTTTTGCTGCTTTGCACTGGCCAGTCTGTATTGCATAGCACTTCAGGTGTAGTGGACATCTGTGGGTCATCTGCCCTCTTGATTGCTGCAGCAAGAGGCGCCTACAACATGGCACTGAAGAGCTGTGCTCTTTGACTCTTGCATTGCCTTTCTGCTTTGTGCACGACGGTCCCGGTGGTCTGTATCCCACAGTGGGGCCTTGAGGGCCTCCCCAACCCACAGAGCACACACGGTGCTGTCAGTTGCCTCCATAAACAAATCCGCCATTCCTCACAGCACGCCCCCCCTTTCTCATGCATTCCTGGCACCAGCCGCACTCTGATGGCCGGCAGTGGGGGGCCTCATGCCCGGGGACATGGGCCCTCCCTCCACAAACTACTTCTTACACACATCTTCGCTTCAAGATTTGCCTCCCTCCCAAGCCCTGCCCCAAGCCACACTGGTTCATTCCTGCGCACTACTGCCTGCAACCACAACCACAACCACAACCACAACCACAACCACAACCACAACCACAACCACAACCACAACCACAACCACCACCACCACCACCACCACCACCACCACCACCACCACAACCACCACCACCACAACAACAACAACAAACACAACCACAACCACAACCACAACCACAACCACAACCACAACCACAACCACAACCACAACCCCAACCACCACAACAACAACAACAACAACAACCACAACCACAACCACAACCACAACCACAACCACCACCACCACCACCACCACCACCACAACCACAACCACAACCCCAACCACCACAACAACAACAACAACAACAACCACAACCACAACCACAACCACAACCACAACCACAACCACCACCACCACCACCACCACAACCACCACCACCACCACCACCACCACCACCACCACAACAACAACAACAACAACCACAACCACAACCACAACCACAACCACAACCACCACCACCACCACAACAACAACAACAACAACAACAACCACAACCACACCACCACAACAACGACAACATTCGTAACAGTTCAGCCTGGGTACCACCCCGCCCTTGGGCTGCATACTAAATACATCATGACCCCCTCACACACATACAACCTGAGGTTCTGTGTCCTTTGCTTGTTTGCTGATTAGGGTTCGATTGGTGGGAATGCATGCAATTCCTGGTGGGTTTGGTTGACGGTGCGGTGTAGAATGTGACCAAAAAAGCTGTTATCTGACGAAATGTATCCCCGCCTTGGCGTAACAAGCACTTTGTTTTATCCCCCTCTGGGCGGCATGCAAGCACTCACGGCATGAACAACTGGCACTCATGACAACATTTTCAATTTTTTTTTGCAGGACTGCAAAGGTCACTTCGAGGAGTTAGTCTGCCGCTTCACATTGCATCACCACCTGTGACATAAACATCTTCAAAATATTCATCTGGATCAAACTTGTAGTCGGGCGAAGAATGAAGGCTGACAACCTCACCATGTCCCCGCGTATACCTCGGCTTGCCAAAAGCCCAAAAGCCTCGGATGTTTGTTAGCAGTTTTCTGCGGTGCGGCCCCAGGCATGGTGACCAGCACCTGCTTGTCTGAAGCAGCAATATGCTTGCTGCCAGCATCCTCCACAATTTCAGAAACATCATCCAGAGTATTGTACAATGCATCTTTCCTCACGGCAACAAAACCCGCAAAAAGAAAGCGGTGCCTTTGGAATTGACATCCCCATGGGGTGCACACGCGAGGGTGCTGCACACGGTTTGCGCACTGGAGGGTGCAGAGTCATCTGTACATTGGGGGGAGGGGGCACAGCACACTGACGGGGGTAAATGTGCTGTGGGGGTGGAATGATTGTGGGGTTTTGCTGCGCAGTGTCTCGTTGTGCACAGCATGAAGACCTGTAGTGGATTGGAATGGGCTGTTCAGGGTTGCTGCAGATGGAGGGCCGAGGGATTCTGAACGCTTTTCAAGAGTTGTGGAAGCAAAAGCTTCTTCAAAAAAAAATCACTTCCAGAATTCGCTAAGCTTGCACAAACATCCCTGGGGGTTGCTATATGTATTGTTTGTGCATGGGAGGGTCCGATATATTGTGTGTACACGACAAGGTCCCATGTATTGTTTGTACACGAGATGGTGAGTTGGGGAGGGGGGGGTGGGTGGGCTACCAGTGGCTGGCTGACACCCACGAACTTTGGGGGGGGGGGGGGGGGGCAATAAAGGCGGAATAAATGTGCCGCTTGGTACTTCCCAGTGTACACACTGGTTTGAGTTTTTGAGAATAAACTAAACGTGTTGGGAAAAGTAGTTTTGGGACAATTTGTTTCGGGGGGATCTATTCCATTCCATTCCTGCACAGTACCCGGCCCTGCCTGAAATGCAACAGAGGCCTATGCTCATGGGAGGCTACAGTGCACAAAATGCTCTCCGCACCGCATGACACAAGTGCTTTGGTTTGAACCCTGCGAAGACAGAACGATACAGGTGTTCTGCTCTGGGCGGCCTTGAAATCCCATGCAATGAACAAGAACAAAATGCAGACCTGCAGCGATGGAAACCAGCACATGCGTGGGTTTCAGCAAAGACTTGACTTCAGATAGCACCTGTACATTGGGTTTCAGAATTGGTCACGGAGGGGAACCAAACGGTAAAATTACATGGACCATGGCCCAGCCCCTTGGTCAAGGCTGCTGGAAAATTTTGTGCGCACTTTAAGCCACACTGCACCAGAAGCTGAGGTTTTGAGTTTATCCATATGCTGATTTTTTTTTTACGGTGATGCGCGTGGAGTTCCATTGGGGCACATCATAACCAATCGCACCCATTGTTTGGTGGTATGCAACATCCACTAGCTGAGGGCTGGTTCAAGAGCCGAATAGCCATGGGACAGTGGCGGTTGGCCCCCCTTTTGGATAGCGGGGGCACCACAGGACTTACTTTGGACTCGCACCGCACTTGCACACGCAATTGCCAGAGCCCCCCCCCGCCCCTCACAAAAAAAGCCAAAACAAACGCCATGTGGTCCCACCCGCCGCTGGGCCAGCACTTGTTGGATTCTGCACCGTACAAACGGAAAAGGGTTTCGGAGCGTCGACGAGCGCTGTTCCTGGGCAGGGCGAACGCGGAGAAGCAGAAAACAACGCACGAGACAGTGTGCCCCAATGATACAGGGGGGGGGGGATTTGGTGCCTAGTCAATTTGGCAGTGGTTCATTTGGCTGTGGGAAATTTGGCAGAAGCCCCTGGATCTAGCGTGGTAAATTTGGCGGACACTCCCAGAAAACAAGCTTAAACCCTCTTGGGCCGAAGGAAGCAAAATTTTGACTTGACCCCTGGATTTCGTGGGGCAAATGTGGCGGCCAAATTGAAATCCCGCACCAAATTTACTGCCCAACAAATCCCCCCTCTCCCCCTGTATGAGCTCCTCAATGACCATGCCCAAGGGTCACATGGGAGATGCATTCACCGACTGGTGTATGATTTACAGGGGTCTGCCCGGCTGCACACCAATGGTCAGACACATCTGCCAGCAGCACCTGGCAAAAGAGTGTTGCGACCTGCCACTGCCCGCAGCCAGGACGGCATAGGCCCCGGCATCAGGTACGTCTGCACCGTGCGGCCCTGTTCTCTGTGGATTCCCCATTCCAGTGGAGCATCAAGGCTTCTAGACCCTGGGGGGGGGGGGGGGCAGCGCACCACAGGAGGATGCACCCCGGGTCCGGTCCCACAACCAACCAGCACCAACACCCAAACATACGCATGAACTTGAGGACTGCTTCAGTGCATTTCGACGCCAGACAGGCAGGGGGGCCTCACGCATTCCGTGGCACAAGGCCTCCCAGCCCCCCCCCCCCCCCACTGCACAGCACGGCACAGCACAGCACAAGGAACCCCTACACCACCCCACCCCCCTCTTGCAACCCATGAAAACCTCCGGGAGCCCCAAACACAGGATGGCACACATGGAAAGGCCGGAGTGCCAATGACGCAATTCCCTACACCTGGGCTTGTCTTAGAACGGGGGGGGGGGGGTTCTTGAAGGAAAATGGTTCAATGGCATCCATTACTGTGGCGTGGTATGCAACCAAAGGCAAGCAACGATCCAAGTGATTTCTCGGGAAACAATTGTTCACAGCGCACACGGTGATGTGGTAGGCAACGGGCAACAACAAAAGGATTGGCCAATGAAACTTCTTACAGTAAAATTGTTGAACCTGCACTAGTGATGTGGTGTGATATGCAAGCAACGATGAAGCAAAGATGCAAGGAGAGTTCTGAAAAAAAAACTGTTCAATTGTGCCCCGGTGATTTGGTGTAGCCACGAACAATCCATGGCACTTGTTGCAAAAATTTTTTCTTCAAAGTGTGGCTACAAAGGCAAGCAAAAGTGGACCGGTAATTCATGGAGGCACCCCCCCCCCCCCCGTGTCCAGCGAACAATAACATCCTCCAAAAAATACGGTTTGTTGGACACGCCATTTGGTACCTAAATCCGGTACCTAATTAATTAGGCCCCAAAGTTACCGTCCGAATGGAAGTGTTCGTTTGACAATGCATTCGTTGGACGGGGGGGGGGGGATTTTTTTGCAGACACAAGTGTGGGACACGCAACCAGACGTAGATGTACCAAACCTATGAATCATGACACTCTTTGAAGAAAAAAAAAAAGAGGTATCAGCAGTGGCATGCAAACCACAAGCAACCAAAGATGGGAAGACGGGGGGGGGGGTGAACGGCCTGTGCCGCGTTCCGTTCCATTCACACCCCAAAGAGGGGGGGGGGGCGTGCAAGTGCCGTGCCGCCTGTTCCAACCCCCGTTTTGGCTGGTTGAAGTACACAGGGAGATTTATTGGCAAGACTTCATGGTCTGCTAAAGTTTTAGCGGCCCCAACGTGCAGAGCACAAGGATTTGTAGTTCCAAGTATTGCAGGGCACCCATGGTGGCTCTGGGCGGACCAGCTATTGCCACTGGTTGCCCCGGGGGGTGTGGCAAGCAGGGCTGCACTCTTTCAACACCAGGTCCGAACGCTCACTGACTCACGACAGTAGTGGGGGGTGAGGATGATTGGAGGCATGGGACTCTCCACCATACGTTTTGGATCATGTGGGGCTTCACAGCCAAGATGATGATGTCGGAATTGGACACCACATCCAGGTTGTTGGAGCAGACGTTGATCTAAGGGCGACACAAAGGCGGAGACGGACTCGGGCATTACTCGTGCAACATGTGCTGTGACACTCATTGGAGGGACAGGCTGACTGCACTTGATGGCTGATGCTACTAGAATGAACTCCTGGTTGTGGGCACAACATGACAAAACTGCATTCTTGGGATTGTTTTTGCAACACAACGCAGACTTCATCGGAGTATCTACCAATGTGCCAACAGTGGTGGCCAACAATGGTGGCTTATTGGGCCTGTGATAAATTGCGGAAAAATTGCATTTCTTCAGTCAACCCGCGCAGGCATGAAAACAGCTCGTCACCGATGAGCCCAAAGGGAGGACCAATCGGTACGACCACAATCCCATCGAGAGATGGAGATTGAGGAGCCAAAATGCAACTCTGTGCCATGCCAGCGCATAGCAGAGCATGCACAGAGCGCATGGAAATCCTCGTGGAACTGATTCGCGCATGTTGGCGGCAATTGCCCCACCCACCACCAAGGACTCATTTGGAGATGTCTTGCCTTCAACCTCGTGGGTGATGGTACGCAAATAGGCACGCGAGTTTCCCGGAAACATGCAACGATTTGCGAGTGATCTCACAACGCGCCATTCCTCGGGGGGCATGCAGGTGGCCCGTACGCCTATGCAGCCCCGCATGCGATCGCAGCGTGTCAGTGACCAGCAGTCGCGCAAGTGGAATTCCCACCGTGCGCCCAATGGCGTTGCAAGCATTGGACCCCAGGGACACTGGATCATGGACATGTGCCATCGGTGGGGATGCCAATGTGGAGCCCCCTTCGAGGTAGGAACAAGCCGTCGGGCCTGCTTCGGAACCGTCACCACCGTCCGTTGGACCACCCCCCTTTCACCGGCCCTTCTCACACACGTGGGGTCGGGGCAGGGCTGTTGCCGGGAGGATGGGCCGCAGGGGGGCAGCGAACGGGCCGGGGGCCAAGCAGCCTGCCGGAGTGCAATGCACATCCAGGCGGATGGCCCTTGTGGGACAACACAGACCCCGTGTATTTACACCTCCTCAGCATGCTGATCGGGCGTATCCAAGGGTGCGCGTCAGGGCACATAGAACGCCTGTTTACGCCAGCAAACTACAGTTTGAGACATGTGTGCCTGGTCCTTTGTAGACTCACTGAGGCTTTGTTTCTTTGCCTCCAAACAGCCCCGTATGGAAGTGGACCAGTCCGGACCGGACCAAAACAACGGACCCCTGCAGCACCCCCAGTCCTCTCAACTTGTGCTGGGTCCCACAAGCCTCAGCAGTCGTACGTAATGGCGCATTGGAGCACACTGCACTCCCGATACCCTGGGCAATGTGCCTGGGAATTCGTCCATTCATTCATTCAATCTGTGCCTGGGGATGCATTGCGCTGCTGATGTGTAACCCGTGGCGATCAACGACCCCTTGCCCCGCGCGACAGCATCATGGAAATAGCCCCGAAGGACCACTGCTGCCGCAAGACAAGCAAGTGACACCGCAAGACAAGCAAGTGACAAGCAAGCTCATGTGTGACATGAGTTCATGTGACACATGGCATGGGGGTAATGGGCGTGTTAACGCAGCCGGCCAACACGGAGGCGAACCCCCCCCCCCCCCTGCCCATTCCCAAGGAAGTGAAACAAGATTGCTTTTCGTTGGTTAGTCGGAAACAAAGAAGGTCGGAGGCTGACATTTGCATTGGTACGCATTGCATGAGAGCAATGTGCACATGCTTTGTTTTTTATCGCTCACAAGTATGGCCCTCTTGGATGGATAACAGCTTCCAAACTACCACCCCCCCCCCCCCTAATTGACCCCCCCCCGGAAGGCCCAAACCCCCAGGGGGGTCAATTATGGGGGGGGGTCAATTAGGGGGGGGGGGTCAAATCCTCACTTGGCCAAGGTCTCCTTCATGGTGTGCTTGTTGAGGTAGTTCAAAATCTCAGCCCGTTTGTAGTTATCTAAATCTCTACGTCCTTTAGGCCCCACATCCTCCACTAACTCTTCACCTTTGCTGGGTTGAGGAATAGATCCCGAAATAATGGCAGCACCCACATTGGGATTTTCAGGTAGCACAGCCCGTGGGCCAAAGGCGAGAATGCCCTGTCTCATAGCAAAACCCTATGTGACACAGGGGAGTTGGGAAATCCCAAGGGGGTCAATTAGGGGGGGGGGTCAATTAGGGGGGGGGGGGGTGGTACATGGTTTGGCAATGACGGAGTGAAACTACTAGCCGAGGAGTGGACACTCGGGATCAGCAGTCCATTCTCACCACAGGATTGTGTCCCCACCCCATTGGCCCCCATACAAATGACCTTTATCATACAATGCCTGTGACACTTAGTGATTCGCAACCTCTTGAACACCGTGTTACAGAACGCACATCAACGGTGGTGGATGGCGCTCTTGAATCAAAGTGAGCCCCTACGGCACAACGGTGGACGCAGGGGTGAGGTGGGGGGAAACAATCGCAAATATGCGTCGTGTTACCGAAATTCCACTCTTCCGCTCAAAACTCCATCTTTGCGCGGTCCATGCCCGGCACGCCCCATGCGGGCATAGATCATGGACGTACACAACCTTAGCACACTATCATGCCACCAACATATCATGCCACCATCTTCGAGGGTCAAGCCACACCTACCTGAAGCTCTGTCTTCAACCGTTGCAACTGCTCAGGCCATGGATCATAAGCAGAAATATCTTGTGGCCCAGACACAAATCCCTGGATGGAAGCCACAACAGTATTGAAAGGCTCGGATACATCGACGTGCACACGGGCAAAGGCGTGGGCACGCCAACAACACGGGCAAAAGGACCAAACCACAACGGGCCATGTTGCGCAGCATGTTAGATCGATTAGAATCACCTTTGTGGTTTGGCGGTGCTTGTTGCCCACCATGGAATATTCGCAAACCCATGTAGAGCCCTAGTCATTTGCTCTTTGAAGCCGTCCTTGACGAACACACAAGAAGCGTTGATCACACATTCCATTACTTCCATCCTCCCCAAGTGTGCAATGTGGAGGCTTACATTGTCTTGCAATGCGTGGGAACGAAAATGGAGATGATACCGACCCATCCCTCTCCCCAATCCACTTTGCCATGTAAACCGAATGTGCACTTTGGTTCCATGGGTTATGGCAGCCTACCAAGGACAAACATATTACTCCGTGCGTCGGTGACAAAATGTGACGAAGTGCCGTCTAGGTGGATTCTAGCGATTTGGGTCCCCGGATTCTTTGCATCTTTGTATCCATTGCAGGAGAAAAGAAGAGGTGGACGCACACGTTGTTTGTGTACAAAAACAAACCCTTCGGGCACAAGCTATGGAAAAAGTCCATCCAATCCATTCAAGTGTGTGACGACACCCACCTACGGGCATAAGCCAGTTTTTCTTCCAACATTTTGTGGTGCGAGAACAAAAAGTACAAAAATATACCACTTTTGCACCACTTAACGTGGGGTACACCTGGAGTACAAAGCAACGCCACAACACACAACGTGTGTTCTATTGAGTCTTTGTTGTGGTCACAAAGGAGGTTTTTGGCCAAAGAGTGAGCATCCCAACCACCCACCGCCCGCAAGCACCTCCACGCATACCAACATTTACGACAAACACATAGCCTATGGCCTGCACGTTGTCGGACAAACAACAAATACAATTATCGGAGCTCCACGCGTTGCTCAAGTCGAACATTGGCATACAAGGTGTGGAGGCATGTTGCACTACAAGAAGGGCACACACGTTTGCTATCATTCCCTTCGCAAGGGCCTCTCCCATTTGTCCACATCCCAAGAACCCAATCTTCGGCTTGACAACGGACATGGTGAAACCTGAGAAAAGAATTGCACCCTTGTGGTATGGTATATATACTCTTTCGTAGGTACGTGGTATATACCCATTGTTGTGCGTACGTTTTGTTGTTCTCCCGTTGCGTGACCACATTCGCACCCTGTCCGTGAGATCTCTCTAATTCATATGCCTTCGGGGAAGTCTCATATGCAATTAGGAGCTCAAGAGTAGAAATGCGGACTGCAATATCTCAATCAAAACCAGTAACTTTGAGTTGAGGTTGCCGAACCTCCGAACCTCAGAGTTTCCCCGTGCTCAGGTGGTAGAAGTCGCACAGCCGCAAGTCCATGCCAAAGGTTGGTCCATGCATTTCGGCACTCTCGTGTGGATTGGGTTTAGAGGTCTACCGGCGAGTTGCGAGCGCTGAAGTTGCAGAAAGAGGCTGCGGTTGCAACAAAACTGTTGGCAAGTGTTTGGAGCATAACAACACAACGAATCGCTTTGACGGATGAGGCAAGAACGGCGGTCCAATTCAATCGAATTCAGCAAGGGATCGAGGAAACCGCAACCTTTGGATTTACTTGCCTTCAATTACTTGCCCCCCCCACAAAGATCCCGATGGCAAGGGCGATGGGCATCTGAGAAAACATCGCATCACCCCACGTGACATGTTTGTAGCGTTCCGAAAAGCAACATTGTCACCTTTGAGACACATTTGGTCCCGTCTGGATTGGAAAAGACTGGAAAAGTTCTTTGGCCATTAGTAGTGCGGGCGACGTCTTCCCCTCAACCCGCCATCTTGGGGGTGCCCAAACGCTCGTTGCGGGGAGAAAATAAGGACGCTCTATGAGACCATCAACGGTCGGAGGCCCCACAAGTGTGGACGAAGTGGCTACATAGCCCCTTCCATCTTAGGGACCCCCAACACTCAGCATGGGGAGAAAATAAGAATGTACTATGTGACCATAAACGGTCACAGGGCCCCCAAGTGTGGGCTCTGTCTTTTCCTCTCTCTCATTATCATTTCGATTTTTTTCTCTCAACATCTGGTCAGGTAACACTTTTGTACGGGTGGTGCAAGGGTGAAGTGGTGTATACATGAAATCCCATTCGGCGACTTGACCGGTGTTGCCCCATGGGCCAGCATGCACAGCTTGCTTAGGCCCAACCAGCTTGCGTGGAGTACGTGCGTGGAGTAGAGCGTCAAGCACCCTTGTGCGGTGAGCATTTTTGGGTCTTCTTCGTCGTATTGCATAGGATTATCTATTTATATTTGCTGAAGTTATATGACTAGTATGTAGTACTTGTGCGGCAGGTGATACTCAGGGTAGCTTTGAAGCCTGGTGGTGCGCTAGTGAGGTAGCCGCGCCTCTGATGTGGAGCATGTCAAACAATGACTCCACCCCGGTCGAGGAAAAGTGAAAGTGGGCAGTCAAGACGGGAAGCCAACAACCTTGAAGTGGCTTGTGGAGGTTTTGTGATTTGATATTGTGTTGCAAATCATGGCAACATTTCCACAAATTGAAACCTCTTACCTTTTTGTCAAGAATGTAAGGGATTTTTACAACATTTTTTTAAAGGTTTGTCCAGAAGCTGTTTGACTACTAACGTATTAATAGCTCTTGTTCCCAAAACCTGCCCATCTCCGAATCTGTTGTGATACTTGATGTAAGTCATTGATATACATACATATACATATGTGTGCATGTGTGTGTGTGTGTGTGGGTGTGGGTGTACAATATAATGTAATATGTAATATGAAAAATTGAGGTTGCTGATAAGATTTGGAACAACGGGTTTTCAGCAAATTTTCTTTGACAAAAAAAAACTGGTTTTGCCGATTATTTGCTTTCAAAATAACACTAGTTTTTACATTTCTCGCTCTCTAAGAAACAAAATTTTCAAATGAATCACAACTGAGGCAATGTAAGCCGGGGCAGGAAGGCAAACACTACGTACAAAGAGTATTTTTACAGCACATCCGTGTTGTTCCGTGTTGCAGCAGCGTGTTTGTGCACCACATAGATCAATTGGAATATTGCGTATCATTACATTGCAATCACTATGGCCTTATTGTAACACATGATATATTTTTTTCAGGACCAAATGTCCCGAATGCGAAATGATCAATGCAAATTTCACCGTGTCGTGAAATACAGGACAGAGTCCCAACATCTTCTCTGTGTTTGTGCTCCGTGTGTTTTACCTGGTATATACATTACAATTTTGCATTTTGGGGTTCTGCTTCATCCTTAAAAAGAAGGTCCGAAATACATAGGATATCTGATAAATGTAAATGGTCAGAATATCACCAAAAAAATTCGAAAAAAAATTCATTTTTAAGTTGCCGAGGCTCGTGGACTACTCATGCAGCTTGTGCGCACATCAAGTGCCACTGTATCGACTAACAAAACTTTGAATGGGTCATGTGTCTTAGCAAATATGATGCATTGATACCTATCATACAAACCGCAGACCCAACATTACTTGCCTTTTCCTTGAAAACCAATATGAGCTATGGACCATGAAGTTCCGCCGAAATGAAATTCATGCTCCCATGGTGAGACCCCTATGCTCCAACCCTCATAGTGAGACAAGAAGCCTGATCCTACCACATCGGAAATCAGTGGACAACTGGCTTCAGAAAGTTTAAAAGCCACCAAAAGACTACAACAGCTGGTGAATACCAAGAAATCTCTCGCTCTGTACCAAAAAACTTCCGCATTTTGTAACCAAAAAAAGCCCAAAATGTAAACGGTCAACGGTACAGAAACTGATCATTTTACCTTACAAAAAAACCTGTATTCGTACCAGCATGCCCTGCAAGCCCAACACACCCTATATGCATCAATGATAACCCCTTTCCGCAACAAAAAAAATGCTTGCCCATGTTTGCCACACTTGTGCATCCCCACCTCCCCCCTCCCCTACCCATTCCTCCCTTTGTCACACGTCATATTTTCAGGTTTTGCTCCACACCAAAACACACCTTGATTCATAAGAACTTTCTTTGCGTTGGTACCCCCCCCCCGCTTCCCCATGTTTGCTTGCTACACTTATGCACCCCCCTTCCTCCACCACGCTTTCTTCTCATTTTTACAACTCAATTTGAAGCTTCTTCTGCTCACCAAAGCACGCTCCTTTACAGCTTTACAGTTGGTAGCCCCCCCCCCCCCCCCCCCACTGCCGCCACGCACCCTGGAGAGAACCAAAAGCTGATTTTTATACTAAGACTCAAACTCCACTCCCTTGCAATAGAGTAAATAGCACAATGCAACACAAAAATGAGAAACACCCAGATTTGTACTAACCCCTAATAAAACCAGAAACCCCCCGAAATGAAGCAAAAAACCCCCCGATAATGGACCAAAAAAAACCTGAAATGCACCAAAAAACCGCCCAGAGAGTTGTCCTGTTTTGGATTGTTTTCTAGTACCTTTTACGCCTTGTACATTTTGCAGGGGGGGCATTTCGGGGGGTTTTTTGGGATTCTCCACAACAAAAGCGCAACAAACCACCGAACACAATTCAAAACACTACCCCCCCCCCCCCGGCGCAAGCACGCTGAAAATCAGGAAAACATCTCCTGTGCTTACACAAGCCCATGCTTGCACACAACGTGCGGTGCCAAAAGAATGTATGTCGCCGAAAACCTGCCCATACCTACTTGCAACAGAGCACATATACCCTGACCCCCCCATGTCCAGCCCCCCCCCAGGGTACACGGTTCCCCCCCACCCCGGGGGGAACCGTCACCAAATGACGGTTCCCCCCCTGGGGGGGGGGGACCGTACACCACTCCCGACCAGCCAATTCTAGTATAACCCAACTAAAAATTTTCTTCGGCGCCTTCGGCGCCTGTGGTTTCCTATTGATTTCTTATTGTTCATGGGCCAAGTGACGGTTCCCCCCCCGGGGGGGGGGATGGACAAGGGGGGGGGGCTGGACATGGGGGGGTCAGGGTACAATGTGGTGATGGAGCTCCATCAACACAATATATATACGCTTTGTGTCAACAAAATCTGTTCCAATATCTTGTCCATGATGAAAATTATCACTTGTTCATTGGTTTCCCTCCTTTTGGCCACCGTTGCAAAGACCTGGCAATGCTCCCTATTCTTAGCATACCTTTTCATTACCAATGCCCGAAAATCACTTCAAAACAGACAGCATTGGGTTGCAGTTGCAAGCAGAATGTTGCTATGAGCAGGAGGAACCACCATAAGCATGATCCAGTCCCCCTTTTCCTCTGCAATTGCACCGGTTGGTTATGCTGTCTGCATACCAATTTCTTGGCAGCCATGTGCTGTTTTCATTTCAATTGTCCCTGGCACATGTTGGAAGACATGTATGATTATTTCAAGCTGCTTTGTGTTTGTTATCCCCCCCCCCCCTGCGCGAGCCCGTCTGATCGTCTTTTTTTGGCTTTTTCTGACCACGGTTTTGTGGTCAGATATGCAACTTGATGCGCTTGTGCCGGTGACAGGTGGCATAAAACAAAGTGAGTCTGCTGTGACCAATCAGTGATAGATGCACAGATGAAGGTTGGTGCAACAGCACATCACGAAAAACAGACAATGTACACCAACCGCGGGTTGGACCAGGCCATTCAACAAGATTAAATGATTAGGAAATTGACGGAGAAAGGGAGGAAATAGTGCAATAACAAAACCAAAGGACTGACGGAAGGATGCACATGGGTTAAGGGGCACGGTCAACAGCTGAGCGTAAAATCCAGAGAAATGGTCAGTGAAATGCAACCCAGAAGAAGAGACAAACAAGAAGACATTTGATTCTGGCAAATGTTGGTCATGGATGCGCCCCTGCCCTTGCAGAACAGCCAGCAACGTTGGGTTCCCACATTGTGTGCAGGTGCCACCCATACGTTGCACGGCAAAGCACAGGGGCGTTGCAAAAGCCGCGGCCTGCACCCTGTGCCTTGCCCCCTGGCGCACATCTGTTTGGCTGGTTCCCTGGGCCTCACTGCCCTCAAGACACGGGCACAGTATAAGTCGAACAACCACTGACGGGCGGGAGCGCGCGGCCCTGCACACTGTGGAGAGGAGAGGCAGTGACGCCAAACTGGGGTTTCTGGGGAAACCCTGGGTTTGCAAATCTGCTGATTGGAGGCTGGGCCGTGCAAGCGGGAGCGTCGCCCGGCGGAGTTGGTGCCTGCATGGGGTACTGCCCCCCCCCCCCCCCCCCCCACCCGGCGGTATGGTGACGCGTAGTCCGTCATGCGTGTGGTGTTGGTGACACTGTCAGCACCACAAGCCGCACATGCAGGCCACAACAAAGAGAGAAAAGCTTGTCAAGGGCCGAATGTTTCAACCCCAGGCGCCCTTCGCAAACAGGTCTGTTGTGGTGGCATGAGATGGTGACATGCTTGCGGGAGAAAGAGGGCAACATTCACAGTCACCTGCACTGGGTGAGGGAAGGGTATGTAGGTCACAGTACATTGCCACCAGTTGCCACCTTCGCTGGGCCAGAAATGCCGGCAACGAACAAGCGTGACAGCCTGCACCGCCGTTGGGCTCGCCACTTCACCACGAACACCGCCATGGCCCGCCCCGGCCGGCCATAGTCCGAGACCGATGGACAGTACACCACCGTTGCGTCCCTGCCGCCCCCCCCCCCCCCCCCATCTGCGTCGGCGATGGCTGCTCAGAGCCTGCCACCCCCAAGGCTCCTTCCCTGCCCATGCCTGAGCCCCAGCCTGTAAATGTGTACATACGTGGGCCCTGGATGCCGCATCAGGCCTGGGGTCCGCCTCATCCGCCGCGATGTCACGCACAAAATACAACGTGACATTGAAAACATGTGCCAAGCCCCACACACCTCCTCAGAACCTGAAATTGCGCTGGAGTCAAACAAATCAGCCAACTCAGATCTAGAATTACTACCGGAACCAGAGTTGGGACGCGTGTTGCTGGGGTCGTGCTCTGCACGATCCAAGTGCTTGCGCTGCCCCGGCGTCCTCCCTCGATACGCGCACTGGGCACAAATCAGGCTTCACACTTTTTTTGGGGGGGGGGGCTGGGGGGGGGGGGCATTGGTGCAGCACCGCCGGCGCCTGTCCGCTGTCAGCCAATACAATGGAAAACACGCTACGGAAGGTCAGGTGGGCAAGACTGCAGTGTTTTGGGGAAACTGTGGATTCAAAATCGGGATTCGGCCCATGGTCTGAGCAAGAATCCCACGTGTCATGAGCATGGGCCCTCACAGGCCAAGTTCTTGCACTGCGTGCGCACTGCGTGCATACTGCGCACGCAGAGGCTGGGATACTCACCCAAGAATACCTGTCACCTGTCTAGTAGCATGGCGAAGCAGCAAAGCCCACCGGTGGTACATGTGACCCCATTCAAATGCCCCACCAGATCCACAATAGTCTGCTCCTGTGTGTTGTGTTGGGAACGTTGAAGAGCCCCTGCTGCAGCCTGACAGTCCTCCAAGCTGGTGTCAAATGGCAAGATACGCCCAAGGACGTGTTTATATCGATCTTGAAACTAATCGGGTTTGTAATGCTGTTCATTGATCAGGTGTTTCCGAATTTGCAGACAACTGGCTGAAGAATGCTGCCCCCCCAATACCCAGTACCGCCCAACTGGAAGAAAAGGGAGTGATAGTGATTGTCATGTCAGGTGTCTGACACAAACAAAATGTGCAAGACATACTTCCACGGTCCTTCAGCAAACAGTCCACTCGTCCAAGGTCCTGTCCATTATACATGGCAAGGGTAAGGGGGAGGTAATAGGGGAAAATGGTTGAAAATGGGCAAAAATGGTTGACAATTCAAATATGCCACATCCTAAATGCTTAGGAAGCTAAAAAAAACCCTGGTATGGAACCAAAAACTTGTGAAAAGGGGCCGAAACTAGGGTTCGAGTATTTGCCGACATCCAAAACTTCGCACTGCGTGCGCACTGCGTGCATGGCATTCCCACAGCCACAAAACCACAATTCTGTTTGCACCGGACGCAGGGTGTGAGCGCATATTCCTCGTCCATCCGCTCCGCCAGGATTCCCTCCGACTGTGTGAGCCACGTGTGTCTCACCGACACTCCAGCATCCGCCCCCTATTCCACGACACATTTTGTACAACAATGCTCCCACAGATGCTGCAAAGCGTCCTTTGTGCACTCAGTGGATGGGTGCGTTTGCATTTTGAGTGCTGCTGCCTGCTACTGCAGTGGTACTGCTACTTTGGGCACGGAATGACGATTAAAGAGGTATGACATGAGGACCATTCCAAGGCAGCATTGTTGGATCATGGATCAGCGCTGTCTGGCACAGAGGACGACAACCCAATGTTTCACACGGGTCCTCACGTGAACGAAACATGGTGACAAATGGGCCGAACGGTGCGTCCCATGTTATCCCTGGATGCGTGGTCTGAACTGGATTCGAAGACATTTTCCGCCTTTGTTCCCTTTTCTGAGGACGTACAAACCACCGCAGCCCCCAAAAGAGGCACGCCTCTGCAAACCCCCAGCGGGGGCACCTTGTTGACCACCAGAAATGGCGGCACGGCACATCTCCAGGGCGGCAGTCTGAGGCAATCTTTTCAGGATGGGTCTGGTTCAGGGGCCCAACAAGCACCGGGAAGTGTGAAACCCCCGTGACCAGTCTTCATGCCCCCCGCCGCCCCCCCCCCAAAAAACGTCTCGGTGATGCGCGCGCAGCCACAGGACAGCAGTCACTGCGCGACAGTCAACCAACAGCGCCCGGCACATCACCACCGGCAGTGGGCCGGTCAATGACAACAGTTGGGGGTCGCGTCACAGCGGTTCGCAATCAACGATAACCGACACACATCGGCCGGTAACTGCCAACAGTTGGGGATTGACCGCCGGCGGTTGACGCACCGAACTGCCGGCGGTTTGCCATTGACGGCCGGCAGTTCGCCGGCTGACGGCCACACTGGGGGGTGGTCCATCATAGACAGGGACAGCTCTGAACCTGATCCTGAGACGTTGTCTCAAGTACCGTATGATGAGCAGGACACGCCCGCTCATCTTGGTCTGGACCATTGACAAAATATCTCCACAAGAAACTGAGAAAACTGCGGGGCGGGGGCGGGGGGCTCTTCTTAGTGCTAAGGGGCACCCCTGGGGGGGGGGGGGGGCGTCCTTCATCACCGCGATTTTTCTTTTCATTTTTTCAAGTGCAGCCCCTAATCCCCCGCATGACTGTGGCAGCGGATCTGACACGTAATGAGGATTAGCTGAGTCTGAAACTGCGTGATGCAGCGGGAGACTGCCACGCCCGTAGGCCTCCCAGTGGGCAGGAGGCGCAATGACGGTGGGCTGGCGGTTTCTTGTGGAGATATTCACACTTCTCGGGGCTGCATCGCTGTCTCTGGCCTGCACCCCCGATGGGCGCCCGCATTGGCCTCAATCCCCCCCCCCTCCCCCAGGGCTGAGCTTCAGCGGAAGAAGTGCGAAGGGGTTACAAACAGTTATAAAACTGGTCAGTGGCGGTTCGGCAGCCGGTTCGGGGACAAGTTCTAGTGGTTACGAAACGGTTGGGGGGCTGGTAGGGGTGGGCAGGAGCGGTTGAGGAGCACGGGGCCGGATCGTCGCCCTGGCAAGAGCAGGCCCGCCCCCCCATCCCCCGCCCCCTGACATCAAAGCCGTCGGAGACATGCACTTGTGGGGCTTCGGCGCCCTCCACGCGGACGTCGGCGGTCAACGCGTGGAGAAGGGCGGAGATTCGGGGCAGAGTCATGCGTGGACACGTGTCGGCGTTTGACAGGCGACCCCCCCCCACCTGCCACACACGGACGGCCTCCCTACCGCGCAAACACCCCTCGCTGCCGCGCATGAATCCCCCCCACCTGCCGTGCATGCCCCCCCCCCCCCCTGCGCTGCGGGATACAGCTGTCGGATGCCAGCCCTGCCCCTGCAAGGCCCGAGGCTGCAGAGCAACAACCGTCGGAACAAAGGCTCAGTGACATTGCCATCGGCGCCTGTCGCTGTGGTGGATGGAGGGCGGGAGGGCTCGCTCGTGGGTCACACCCAGGGATGCATTGGAAGGGGGGGTACCCCTCGCCCCCTCCAGGGCGCCAGCCTACGCCCAGCCACTGTCTCCCTGACGGCAAGTGCCAGGCTCGATGGCATTTGTAACTGACAGTAACCGGCCCCAACCGCTTCAGCAACCTCCTCCAACCGCCTGCCTAACCGCCTCTGGGGCTGCCTCTGAGGCCCCTTCCCTTCCAATGCATCCCTGGTCACACCCCCAACCCCCAGGAATGCCGCACACGGCGCATGCGCATCCCGTTCAGGTCACGGCAGCCCCCCCCCAGCCCCCCCGCCTGCGGTGCACCGACCCCCACATGCCACACCCGGGGCCCCTTCGGCTGCACACCCCACAGGCCCGCGATGGGCAGCCTCACTGGAACAGCAGCCCCGTGTTCGGCAGCGGCTGCGAGTTGCGCCCCCGCACGCCGCTCGCGTACTGGTCCACGATGGCGTTGCGGACCGCGTGGCCCGTGTTCTGCTGCGCGTACTTGGGCACGTACATGGGGTTGCCCGGGGAGCAGAAGTTGGACTTCTCGTCGGCCTTGGGCTTCCCGGTGACGGCGCCCGACCCGACCTTGGGGTTGAAGGGCTCGTCCACCAGGTTGTGGGGGGTGCGCTTGTGGGGGCCGCTGTGCAGCTCGCGGAAGCCGTACAGCTGCAGGTTGCCGTTGCCGTCCGTCCACTCCCGCGCGCGCGGGTGCAGGGGCTTGGGCTTCGCGGGGGACCGGGCGCGCCGCGCTTTGGCGGGGGACGTGTGCCCCGGGGTCCGCGGGGCCGTCCGCAGCGCCGCCAGCGCCTTGGGGGCCGGCGCGGGCGCGCTCTGCGGCACGACGGTGCCACATTCGTGGCAGAACTTGGAGCCGGCGGGCAGGGCCAGGCCACACTCATGGCAGAACACCATCGCGCCCTTTGGAACGGGAACGCGAGCTCACCACCGGACTGCCGCACGGGGGCAGTTGGGCACGCCGATTGGCAATCTCTGGCAGGGCACAGCTTCGGACTGCAGCAGTGCACATGCGCGCGAGCACAGACACTTGTGTTGGCTCAATCATGGTCGGTCACAGATACTGGATGCCCCCGCCCAGGCAATTCCAGCCAATGTTCCAAGCGTTAATCAGCAATCAACTGCTATGCTACATCCAGTCGTTATGATACAGCCTGCAACGTAAACACATGATCTGAGATGGTACATGTGCACCTGACACACCGCGTGAACCTGTTAGCAGGTAGGCACTGAGCACAAGCGGAAGCCGCCAAGCCTGTAGGTATAACCTGCGTGTACCACAGTCATCCACCCTGAGCACCTGCCGTGTCTAAACAATAAAGGAAGGAGAGATAAAGTGGCCGACGGGAGGGAGATATCTATGGACTATGTCGCCAAACCCACCAGCTACGAGCCCCAAGATTCGAACCTACCCCCAGGAACTCGGGCCGGGGTGACTGTCCACTATAGTGCCACGACGATATCTGACAAATGAGCTCATCTGCATGCCCTACTACTGCCCTGATAAAGGAACCTGTCACCTCCAAGAAAAGAGGCGGGCCGCTGGCGCCATCTCCTCCACGGTGGGCATCGAACCTACGCCCTCCGGGACGAAGCCCCCGTGCACTTCCATTAAGCTATGCTACCGATGTGGTTTAAAAACCCGTGTGTTGTCTCAGACAGGGCTGAGCCGGCGTGGACTGCTCACTCACAGTACTCGAAACAACTTGTCGGCATCAAGGGGAAGTTCTTGCACTGTGTGGGCACTGCGTGGGCACTGCATGCATACTGCACACGCAGATGCTGGGATACTCACCCAAGTAATACGGTTGGTGGTGACCGTATTATTTCCTCGGAATCCATTTCAGAAAAATGAACAATCCAAAAATATTTGGCTATTTATGGAAGTACTTTTCCTTTATAGGAAACCAAGGGCACAGGATCAATGTTTTACCACCAAAAGGTAGCTAGGGTGCGAGTATTTGCCGACATCCAAAACTTGCGCACTGCGTGCATGGCATTCCCCAAGGGTCAGAGGGGTCCAGTTCTACCATAACTGGGGTAGCGGATCTGACACGTGGTGAGGGGTGGCTGAGTTTGACACCGGGTGATGCACACGGCCACACACATTTGACTCGACTTACTTGTGCGCTTGCCATGATCCCTCATGCACCCCGCCCTCTGAAAGAACCCCCGCACTCAATGCAGTACCATCGGGCCGGAGCTACACCCGCCCACTCGCGTTGCCTTGCCGCATGAGGTGCATGGGATGGCATGGCACGGGATATGGATTCAGGGGGTGTTGTCGCACGGTGCGCGCACGGTGCGGCACCTTTCTGATGTTTCTGGAGATTTTACCCGGTGAAGCGGCCCACCGCAAACCACTTTGGCGGGTGTTCCCAAATGCTTGTGGATGACTGCCAGAGGCCTTTGGATGATATCTGGTGTATATCGAAACTTTGCACGGCGCGCTCACGGTGCACGCAACACCCCCTCAAGCCTTATGGCCCTCCGGGTGTGGCTAAGGCAGCCTATCCCCCATCAGGGGAGTGGGTTGGGTTGGATGCGCGCACCATCACAGCAGGCCCCAGCGCCTGCCCCAGCACTCCCCTTTATGCGTGCGGAAAGGGCTGTTCCACAATGCGCCGTGGGGATTCCTGGGTACATCCCTTTCTTTTTCTTTTGGGTCGGACCCAGATGAGCTGGCGTAGCCTGCTCAGTTTACAGTACTCAAGATAACCTCTCGAATCAAGGCCAAGTTCTTGCACTGCGTGTGCACTGCCTGCGTACTGCGCACGCAAAGGCTGGGATACTCACCCAAGAATACCTGTCACCTGTCTAGCAGCACAGCGAAGCAGCAAAGCCCACATGAGAACAACGAAACTGCCTTCAACTTGGTAATCAATTGTCGTTATGAGCAAGCCAGTCAGCCTTGTAAAGTACAACTATGCAAGGGCATGCAAGATGCACACATGCTCAAGTGGCAAGTGCCACACTCGGATATATCACCAAGACGGTGGCCACACAATTGGCAACAAACAGTGCCATCATTTTCCTCCTCTACAATGGTTCCCTCTTCCTGTGCCCATACAGACTCTGGCACATGAGGCCAAGGTCCATAGGGTTGATACCTAGTCTGCCTCCGAATGCAAAACTGAGTAAGGTGGAGCAAAATATGCACATGGCCGTGCAACTCCGTTGCAGAGCGTGTCCAGACATTGCGGACCATCCTCCATTGCCACAACTGTGCAAAGAGGTGCTCCACCCTTGCACGATAGAAGCCATGGACATCATTATACTCTTGTTGGTCGTCACTCAAAGTTTTCCGACCAATATAAGGTACAGCGGTGTGCAAGCGGCCCTTATAGGCGCCGTCATGCGCACCAATTTCAAAATCGAAAAACTGCCCATGTGTTCGCGTAGGACCACGTTGATCCCAAATCATAACATCGGCGGAGGTTCCGGGCATAAGGTGACATATCCATACTATATTCCTGAGAGGCCACACTGAAGCGTGGATTGCGAGTCCCTAACCCCAACTCAAGGGGCCACACCGAAGCGTGGATTGTGAGTCCCTAACCCCAACTCAAGGGCCCACACCGAAGCGTGGATTGCGAGTCCCTAACCCCAACTCAAGGGGCCACACCGAAGCCTGGATTGCGAGTCCCTAACCCCAACTCAAGGGGCCACGCGACAAAGCGTGGATTGGATAATTGGCCCGGTTTCCTAAATAGCACCGGAAGGTTGAAGGCCCAAAATAACGCTCCCTTAAAGATGCCCGGCGCGCACCCGTGCTAACGCCCATGCGGGGGAGGAAATAGGGGAAAATGGTTGAAATGGGCAAAAATGGTTGACAATTCAAATATGCCACATCCTAAATGCTTAGGAAGCTAAAAAAAAACCCTGGTACGGAACCAAAAACTTGTGAAAAGGGGCCGAAACTAGGGTTCGAGCATTTGCCGACATCCAAAACTTCGCACTGTGTGCGCACTGCGTGCATGGCATTCCCCAAGGGTCAGAGCTGTCCAGTGCTACATGATCTCACAATGGCTGTGGTAGCGGATGTGGTAGTGAGGATTAGCTGAGTCTGAAACCAGGTTATGGGAGGCTGCCACGCCGGTAGGCTTCTCAGTGTGCATGAGGCGAATGACTGTAGGCTGAAAAACCACAGCGGTGTGAAGATTGAAGGCTGAGATGAATCAGCGTGCTGCATTGCATGAAATATCAGTACCAAGGGGGGTGTTTGCCCGGCACGCGCCCGGCGCACTACTTTTGTAAGAGGGCAGGGGGTGGGGGTGGGGGGCGCAACATTCAGGTACAGTTGGTCACTATTCGCTCCTTGGCTGAGAACACTGCTCGCCCCATTCCAGCGGGGATTCCCAGGTACCGTCACAGATTTCATTTGTGTTTGAGGTGTTGGCCGAGATGGCCAGGTCTGAAAGTCTGAGCAGGTGTGGGTGTATGCTACGCAGGAGAACATGTCTTGGTGTGCTTGGGCGGTGGGGTGAGACCCGGGATGTGCCATGCAAGAGCGTGCCGTTCATCTTTGACTGCCTGCGACTCAGTCCACGCCCAGTCCCGGACTATCTGGCAGACCGATGACCCCCATTCCCATTCTCTGGTAGACCGATGACCCCCATTCCCATTCTCTGCCACCGGACCCAACCACGAGATTGTCACATACAACCGCCATCTGGAGCGGCATGATTGCCGGCCTGATGCAGTTGCCGTCAGGGCTACAGTTGCGCTTTCCCATACGGCACAGGTGTTTGGTACACCTGCTTGCGTTGGGGCACACTTGGACCTGCCACTGAGGCCGCCCTGCGACGCGCAAAAATGTTTCGCTGTTTGCCAGCAACTAATTTGGGTGGGTTCAGCTTGCTTAAAAAGGGGACAAAAATTAGGTTTGAAATTATGGGTCAAGCTGGGGTGTTCTCTGCCATACACCCAAATGGTACCCCCCCCCCCTTTGTCCTTCCCCACCCCAGGGCAGACGGTCCCCCCGCCACCCCCTGGGCGACGGTCACCAAGTGACGGTCCCCCACCACCCCCCGGGGGACCGTAGTACCGCCGTACACGCACACTGTGGGGCACAGAAATTGTGGCAGAAGAGGAAATAACACGGCATAAGAAACGTGTGCAGGGCTTGTCACGGTGACAAATGAAAGCAAGTAATGCAACAATATGAAAATCATGCACGCGCTCAATGGGCTGCCAATGTAATGAAATTTACTCCTTGACTCGCTGGGTGTAGAATTTCTTTGTCCTGCTCCATTTGACCTTAAATTCCTGAACATGCTCACCACTTTCCACAGTAATGCTTTGGACAGCACCCTTGGGCGGTGGCTTGGCCCTTTTGGGGTTCACCAAGTGACGGTCCCCTACCCCCCCCCCCCCTGGGAAAGGACAAGGGGCGGGGAGGGTACCAAAATGGTTTGGCTGGCCAACTGGCTGGAACTGATTGTGGCAACACATGCGCACGGCACGACACACAAAAATGTTTCCGCTTTTGCGTAAACTAATTTCGGTGGATTTGGCTTGCTTAAATGGGGGGGGGGGGATAGGTATGAAATTATGGGTCAAGCTGCGGCATTCCCCGTGATACACCCAAATGGTGCCAAAATGGCACTAGGCTGGCCAGAATCAGTGGTGCATGAAACCCGTTCAGTCATTTGATACTACTGTTAGGACCAAGGGATCCTGGAATATTGATCATCAAAGTGCCAAAAGAGGCGGAGATCAACATCTGCAACTTTCACGGAAACACAAAAGAGGAGAAAAAGAAAAGCGAGACAAGAGGGCACCCGTCCCACAAATGGGTGGCGAATCAGCACAATGCACCGCCCCCACTCTGTGGGGGAACCTCAGGGATACACGGTTCTGCCACTTTCTGAGGGCATATGGGGTGTTTGTAGTAGTTCAGGGTTTAAGCATTCCATGGCTTTCTGCATTTTTGCCTTGTGTTTGATGCTTTTCTTGGAGAAATCGTCAAGTTTCTCGCACATCAGGTCTGCTACTTGCTATAGTTGTGCGGTGACTGCACGCCGCTGCGCTTGGCAGGTGCTGTGGCAAAATCTTAGGGTGCTGCAGCATCCTGCGGCATCCTTCAGCATGGGCCAAACCCCCACAACTGGGCTGGGACCTCCCGTGCTGGGGCATGCTTCAACTGTTGGTGATTGCACAAGGCCGTGTCCACATTGGAGGTGTGGACATGAAATACGTTCAAATGCTGTTCAAGCCGCAGCGTGTAAACCCCCCCTCGTATACACCGGACCGTTCGGTATAACTTTTGCGATGGTGTTTTTTGTGGTGTGGTTCGTTTTAATAGGGGGGTTTGTTATATTTGGGTCCTACAGTGAACTGCAGTAAAAAGCGTGTGTTACCCTGCCCCCGTGCCCTCTTCCAGACAGAAGATGGCTCAGAGAATGCTGATCCCGACGCTCCAGGGGGAATGTTTGCCCGGCGCGCGCCCGGCGCGCTACCTTTCTATTAACTATCCCGACTTCAGCCCGAGATTTACCCTCTGATGGAGAAGGCCCCCCAAACAGACCATGATGGACTGCGCACCTTCCTTACAAAGCACGTTGCATAATTAGACAATAGCTGTGAATTCAACAACTCCAAATGTCATTTGTATTGTACTTAACAAACGGTACTTTGCCTTTACCTTTCCCATAGATTTCGCTATGGTAATGAGTCCCCAAGCCGCAAGCGGCTTGGACGGCGTTTCTGCCTCACGTCATAAGAACGAAGCGCAAACTCAGTATTCACTGCATCACCCCTGCCTTCTCGGGGTCCCCATGGTGGGGAGAAATCAATATGGCTACATTACCCCTGCTTTCTTGGGGTCCCCATGGTGGGGTGAAATCAACCTAGTAAGGAGTGGATGTGGTGGAAACAAGCAAAAAATGGAAGAAAATCGGTGAAACTGGGTGAGAATACAAATATACCATATCCCGAATGTGAAAGAAGCATCAAAATACCCGTTGTCAAACAACAATAATGCCCATAGTATCACAAAATATGGGGTTCTAGGACGGCTAGACGTCCAAATAGTTGTGCTTAGTGCAGCCCCTAAAAAGTCACCGGTGGGGCACGGGTCAAAAAAGATGCCCGGCGCGCACCGGGCACGTGCCTGGCACGCTAACGCTCCCCCCAGGCAACAGTTTTGGCTGCTGCAAAGCCCCCTGCCGCCCCTGAGCCTGTTGCACAACCCAAAAAGAAGCAGCTTTCCATTGCTTCATTCTTCCGTCCAAATCACAATCCACAGTGAACAGACACAACGTCTTGTGAGGTGCAATTTGTGTGCAATGGTCTGGTGCATTTGAGTGCACGCTGTCTCAGGTCCCAGGGTTTGGTGTTTTTGGGGGGGTTCGTTGTAGTGGGGGGGTTCAGTCAAAACGGGGGGGCGGGGGTTAGATGCCGTCCCTCCTCACAACAAGCAGAGCAAAGCTCCAATTGTCACCACAATTCGGGTTCATCCCTCAACTTTGAAGCAGAGTCAGCGCCCAAGACTTAAGTCTTTATCCATACACAAAAATTCCACTCATGACAGTCGACCGATTGCTCTGTTTGTGCCCTGCTGCTGGGCTGCTAGACCCATGTATGACAATTCTGCACACCCTCCTCCTGCATGATAGGGGGGTGGATGACTATGCACTGTGGCACAAGTGCAGCACAAGACATCACAAGATAAGCAAACGTCAGTCACATTGCTGAGGAGGCCTTTCACGGTGGCCGAGGAGCAGTCCCTGAGAACAGCCAACAGATGTGAGCAAGGCCAGCTCCCAAATCCTCGACTCAAAATGGTACCGAAAGACCAACACAGTGGCCCACTGAGCTGATTAACAGCATGAGTGTGTGCTTGCACTATCCGCGGGCCAGTGGGGGAGCCCTTGGCAAAAGTCTGAATCAGGACCGGGCAGGTGGGGCATAGCAACACTACGGCCTGCACCAAGTGGTGACGAAGGCACACAAGGACAACCCATAACGCGATTGCCTGTGCCAACCCCTGCGCGTCCGGAAGATGCCCCCATGCCCAGCACACCACCCATGCCCATGCTGCCGGCATCACCCACGTTCCATCAACACCAACGGCACACAAGAGGGCCCCAAAGCACCACGCAGCAGTCGACTGCTGTCCGATTGCATTCGGCGGTTGAGCCTTTGGGTCAGGCCCCCTCGCCTCCATGTGTTGGAGCGGCTTCGCCTTGCGGTCTGCCGCTTGTGGGGGGAAGCCCCAGTGCCGGTGTTGTGGCTTTGCGGGGCCTCGCTGTGCGGCGTTGGGGCTGGGCACTGCGGTCGCCGACAGGTCACGCGCACACACGGGGCGTAGGAGACAGAGGGTCAGAGCGAGGGTGCGAAGGAAGGGCCGTCGGCCATGAGATAGAAGACGGGCAAGCGACGGTGTGTGCGTGCTGCCCCAAGACAAGGGGGGGCAGCACCACCCCGGTTGCAGTGCCGGCCACACACGACTGTCTCGTGTTGGCTCGAAGCCCTGCGAGAAACGCAGGCTACTGGGAACGGCCTCGCCCCGACACGTCGGTGACCCCGCAGCGTGAGACCCACCCCTTCCAGCGCTGCACGACCGATTGCGATGGCATACACACCCACGGGGACTCTGACTGTTGGCCCGACCTTTTGTACAATTTGGCACAGGGTGGCTCTTTGGCAGAGCTCCCCGAACCTGGCCACAACTTACTGTTACCGGGGGGCGGAATGGCAGCCGAGGCTCCTGTGCCTTACCCACCGACCCACCCACCCACATCAGAAAATTGTTCCTCGGGAAAAAAATGAAATCTATCAAAGGGGCAATTTTACGTACACAAACTCTTTTGTTGGCCTCTGACCCCGCCCCACCCCACAGACCGGTATGGTTTACGGTTGCCACTAAGCCGGGGTCCGCACCTGATCCTGTCTTGTGCGATGAATAAATGAATGCCCCTCACGCGCGTGAGCCCAGCCCCTCATATTTCACAACCGCTCAATGGAGCTGATGCACAGAGTGGCCGCAACAAGACCACATGTGCTCCAAAATTTAGCATGTGTCAGTCAACAGTGCAGTGCAAATCCAAGCCTCTGGCGTCTCACTCCATCCGTACATTTGGTGCGCAATCAAAACTACGTCCCAAAGCAGTGCAGTCAGGGTACGGACTTGCCTTGGACAAGAGTGTCTCACAGAAAAAGAAAAAGAAGTGGGCATGCGTTCTCAGAGAGTGGTGCACTGCGTGGGCAGTGTGCATCTGTTCGGTCAACCGGCATAAAACAAGAGACCCTCGGGACAACAATGCGAAGCGAGCTCAAGAAGCGATGCAACTGTGGCTGTGATAAAAGGGCACATCCAAAGGTGAGGAGATGCATGAACGCGGCTGAATGCTGCCTCCCTCTTCTGTTGCCCTTTGGGGACCACCCTTCATTGCCTGCGCAGACAGCCGCAATGGAAGTAGTGCAGGCGCAGCGTGGTTGTGAAGGTGAAAGATATCCCTTGGCATCGGTGGGGAAGGTGCCAGAACGGAGTCACCATCTGATGCAACAATCTCATCCTCCACATTGTTGTTTTGAGGTGCACTTGGTCAACTGCCACACTTAGACTAGACCCAGTGTAGGACCCACAACTGCCATGCACCGTGCCATAAACTTGTTTGGGCAGAAATCTGCAGAGACTTGCCACAGTGCTGGACATGCAGGCTGTAGGGTTTTTGGGGGTCGGTGCCCTTGTTGCCTCCTTTGTGTCCATGGAGTGTCCGGTAGGGGGGGGGGGATGGGGAGTGTATTTGGAAAGCCCTTGAAAAGGGCTTTTCCGAGATGTATGGGTTGGGGGGGGGGGTTCAGAACGATTTTATTTTTTGAAAATTGGCTGTTACGATTGACGGTTTGGCCCTGTTCTGGTTAGGTTTCAGGCAGACTGCACTGCACCGTAGGTATGTGGTCCATGATTGTGTTTGAGCCACTTGTTTTGATATCCCGGGCCTTTTTGAAAACAGTGGCACACACACAAAATAGCAGCAAGGCACCAACACCGTCAGAAGTGGACCCCCCTTCGCCTTGACTGCCACTTTTCCCCACTTGCACACCCGTGTGTCAGCCTCCGGGCACCCGCAGCACGCAGCCGGCCTGAAAATCAGGCATTTCCACATCGCACCACCAAACCACAACCCAACACTCTGAAAAATGGATTCCCCACCCCAACAGTCGGGGGGGAGGGGGGGGGGGGGCTGTGGATGCCCAACCAGAGGCAAGAAAAAGCGGCACCGGTGACCACCATATCACAGTCTGGCAGCGGCAGCCAAAAAGGGGTAAATTTTCAACCAAAACCAGAAATTCTCAAACATATGGTCAAATGGTGACGTGACCTGAAACCATCGGAAATGAATTCCCCACCCTCAAAATGGGGGGGGGGTCATCACCCGACAACTCCCTAACTTGCAAAAATTCCCAGAAAGTGCCTATACTCTCTGCATTGGCACCTTCTGAATGAGGCCGAGAGATGTGCTAAGGGGATGAAAGAGGAGGCAGTGAAGAAGGATACAAATTTGGAGGGACGTAGACTCCTCCTTCTGGACCATCCTTGTCCACCTCATCTACCTCCCAAGAAAGGGGCTAGAACACGCCGAAACACCATACAATTGCTCTAAACGATGGTCTCGGCTGCTGCTGCCGTGCCAACACTGTGCACCGTGTCCGCACTCCTGGCGCATGGCGCGAACGGCGGCCTCATCGCAAAACCAAAACGAAAAGGAAACAACAGAGAGGAAAGACCATGAATGAGAATGTCGCAGGAACTCCGTGGGTGAAGCGCCAACGCCGTCGGTTAGGCGCAATCTTGCTTCCCTAAACCCCAAGCGGTCCTTACTTCAGAAAAAAACAGAAAAAAAAACAGAAAAAAACCTCCTGTTCCTGCCCTGTTCCCGCTGGCTTTGGGGGGGGGAGGGGGCGATCGGTCAGCAGCTGCTCCCCCCAAACGTTCCAAAGGCAGCGTGCACGCGTCCGCCTATTCCACGGGTGCGGAGGGTCCCCAGCACCAGCGAGGGCAACCCTGGGCAACACCAGTGCAGACATCGTAGATCGCTGGGGGGTAGAGGGTCTCGATTTCTTTCTTGTCTTTCCGGTCCAGCACCACGCGTCCGGGGGTGAAGCAAGACCCCCCTAGAGACCAGACAGCCCGTGTTGGTTCGGGCACCACCTGCGGGACCCCCCAAAAGCAGGCGTGGGAGGCTCGTCCTGAGCACACCAGGAGCCCCCGCACGGCCCTCCCCACCGGCACAACAGCAGCACCGGGGCCGCCGCAGCCACAGGGCAGCGGTCGCAGCGCCCCCTCGAGCATCCCTTCCCTTCGGCCGCCGTCCCGCAGCGGACGCCGTCCGCGGTTGGCCCCAGCCCTCGAGGGACGGATGCTTCAGGAGCGCCCGGCAGGCGAAGCGGATCGATGGGCGGCACGCCACCGACTGCAGAGCCCGTGCGCCCGCCGTCAACCGCCGTCCGCCCGCCCGCCGCGGCGCCCGGCCCTCAGTCCCTTGGGCCGCCGTCAGGGGGGGGCTCTGCCCCTCAACACACGCCAGACCCCCTCACGACCCGCCCCTTTGGGCTTTGGGGCCTCGATTCGCACGTCCCCATCGGACGGTGCCCCAAAGCGCGTGGACGGCGCAGTTTGAGGGGCAGGCGGCAGCCCCTTCCATGCGTAGCCGCCGACCCCCCCCCCCCTCCACAGCTCATCTTCAGATGCCAAAGCCGTGGATACGGGGGTTTGGGCCGCAGTTTCGGTTGATGCTGCCAGCGAGCGCCCAGTGTGGCGCCGGCACAGGCCAGGGCTTTCCGTTGCTGGCGGGGCGGGGGGCGGAATGGCAGCCTGGGCTCCAACCCCCCCACCCCCCCACCCCCACATCAGAAAATGTTTCCTCCGGAAAAAAATTGAAGTTTATCAAAGGGGCCCGGGCCGAGTTCTTGCACTGCGCACGCAGAGGCTGGGATATTCACCCAAGAATACCCGTCACCTGTCTAGTAGCATGGCGAAGCAGCAAAGCCCACCGGTGGTACATGTGACCCCATTCAAATGCCCCACCAGATCCACAATAGTCTGCTCCGGTGTGTTGTGTTGGGAACGTTGATGAGCCCCTGCTGCAGCCTGACAGTCCTCCAGTCATGCATGTCCATGTGCCTTCTATGGCGAAGTTCTTGCACTGCGCACGCAGCGGCTGGGATACTCACCCAAGAATACCTGTCACCTGTCTAGGGGGTGGGGATTCCTTGAAGACCCTTTAGCCCCAAGACACAAGGCAAATGCACAAATGCAATGAAGGAATGTGGGTTGTGAGGTATCCTCGAGTGCCTTACCTTGTTGGTGAAGGTTGATGTCCAACGGGCGCTTGAATCCAAAACTTCGCACTGTGTGCATGGCATTCCCCCGAACTTGAAGGTCAATTTAGGGTACAGAGACTTTTTTTCTGGGCCTCTGACCCCCCCCTCCCCCGCCCCCGGTTCAGGTCACGATCGCCACTAAGCCGTGGCCTGCACCTGCAGCCGAACCACTGCGCCCTAGGGGAGTACTGCGGGGGTCCTCCCGGGCACGTTCGGATCCATCATCTCCCTCCCCCGATGCCCCACTTCGCCGGTCTTGAAACTCTTGACTATCCATCTCCCCCAAACCCTTTGGGATCCCGGCAGCTGGAGTCAGCCCTACGGTCGCCATCACAGGGCAGACATCGGAATGGTGGAGTGAGAAAGGGCAGCCCAGGCACGTATCAGCCGCCGATCACCACCCCTCTTTTGGGGGGGAGGGATGTATTAGAAGGGGGCGAGTGGGTTGGCTGGGACACCCCTCTTCCTTGGGTTCCCCTATGGTCCCCGCCAAAGGCGGGCCGAAACTTTTTAAGCTTCAATCCTCTTGGGGCCGAAGGCGCCGAAGCAAAATTTTGGCTGTCAGCCTCAAACATTGGAAGGGGAGGAGGGGGGGGTTACCCCCCCCCCTCCTCCTGCGGTGTACTGCCGTTCCAATACATGCCTGGGGAGGGGGGGGGGGCATGACAAAGCTGGCGAGGCACGCTCCAAGGATCAGAGCTGTCCAGTGCCACGATGGTCCCACAGGGCAATGTGGTGGCGGGCGTGACACGCCGTGAGGCTGAGCTGCATCGGGGCCCGGCAGCGGGGGACCGCCACATGCCCTCGGGCGTGTGCCACTGGCCCACAAGACACCGGAGTGAACGGGGAAGGCAACACCGGGGCAGGAAGCCAACCCCCACCCCCCTCCTCTGACGCCCCGCAGACCCCCACACACGTCCTCAACAAAGGGATGCATGCCCCCCACCCCCCCTCCTCCAGTCGCCCTCACACGGCTGCTCCGCACTGCCTCAAAATTCGATCTACCAACGCGCCCTTGTCTGGCCGGGGCCCCTGAGGGGGGTCCGGGCCACGCCGGGTCCGGTGAGCGGGGGTTGACGGACCTTGCCTTCGCACCCCGGCGCCCTCTGACCGCCCATCGTGCACGCGGCCGCACGCACTCCGCACGGCCCCTTTGCTCGTGGCACCCCCAAAGTGGCCCTGTCCCCCACCGGCCCCTCTGTGCCATCGCGGCTGCGTTGGCCGGGCGTCACGGAGGCGGGGGGCACCAGAACGGCGGGGGCAAGCGGCGCCGAAGGCGTTATAAAAGGGGGGGAGGGGGCGGGGACGGCCCACCGCCCCCTCGACGGCGCCCGGGGCCCGCGGCCTAGCGCCGGAGCTCGTCTGCGAGGCGGCGCCGCGTCCACCACCACAGCGCATAGCCCACCGCCAGCAGCACGGCGACGGCGCTGAGCAGGTGGTACCGGAAGATCCACAGGTAGTACACCCGGTCCCACACCACGAACGCCGGCAGGAGCCACGTCTGCACGGCCCAGAACACGGGCCGCTTCTGCATCTG
Source organism: Eutreptiella sp. 'Long Island Sound 2002' (assembly GCA_964036045.1). NCBI lineage: Eukaryota > Euglenozoa > Euglenophyceae > Eutreptiales > Eutreptiaceae > Eutreptiella > Eutreptiella sp. 'Long Island Sound 2002'. Next base: position 80,863,897 of record OZ038384.1, read on the forward strand.
CACCTCGCTCATCTTCGCGGTGATGCCGGGGCAGTGCGCCTCCAGCCGCAGGATGATGGGCTTGTGCACGCAGTCGTGCGCCCCGACCGGGTGCCGCGACCCGAAGTCGTCGTTCTCGACGCTGAACCGCGCCGCCTCCGCGGGGGGCGGGACGCGGCCGTTCAGCGCCACGAAGATGTTGCACCACACCATGTCCTCGGCGTGCCCGAGGCGCGCGCGCACGTCCGCCACCAGCCCCGGGGTGCGGGGGTTGCGCAGGGCCCGGAGGGCGGCCGCGCGGTCGCGGAGGCTGAAGCCGCCGTTCCCGACCCCGAGCTCGCAGCCGCGGCTGTAGCCCCGGGCCCAGGGGGCCCCGACGTAGTCGTACTTGAGGAAGGGGACCAGCAGCTGCTCGGCCTGGGGGCACAGCTGCAAACACAAGGACCAGCCGCTCAACAACAACACACAGTACCAACAACACAAAACAACGGACCACCAAAAGAACAGGCAGACATAACAAAGAGGGCGTTTTCGCACAGCGCGTGCACAGCGCCAATTATTACGGTGTTCATCCCGGGAACACCCCTGAAAACCACCCCCCTACAGAAGCGTGCATGATCCATTCAAAACAGCATCGGGGGTGCAGACTTCAGGGCCCTGGGACCCGTGGCTACCGGGGGGGGGGGGGGGGACAGGCAACTTTTCGCACAGCGCGGGCACAGCGCGCCCCCAAAAGCCAACCACAAACCACAAAAGAACACATAAGACACACCCAGACGTCCGGCTGGAAGAAAAGGATCTTGTCACCCCGCAGCAACCGCCAGAGGTCGTGCGACAGGAAGAAGGCGCTGAGGACGGTGATGTTGAAGTCGGAGAAGTATGGCTCGGGCATCGCGACCAGCGACGTGTTGGGGCCAAGGTCCCCGAGCCCGTCCACCAGCTCCGCCTCGATCATGCGGCAGTAGAACACGACCACCGGCTGCACGTGCGGCAGGAGCCGCTCCATCTGCCGGAGCAGGTCCCGGAGCCACCGGATCTGGTCGCGCGCGCCGTCAAGGCGCGGGTCGGCGCAGTACACGGTGCAGCCGGTGACGGAGATAGGGGCGAAGGGGTTGGAGGTGTTCCGGGCGTCCTCCAGCAGCCGGATCTTCCCCTGCGGGATAGTGCGGCCGTGGTCCAGGAACACCAGCACCCAGAGGCCCACCGAGAGCAGCAGCCAGCGCCAGGCCGCGCAGGACTTGAACAGGGGCGAGAGGCGGCTCACGACGAGGCTCTTGACCGGGAGCAGCCATCGTTCGCCGGCAGCCATCGATCGGTAGCCATCGCTCATGCGACGAGGGGACGCAGCTCACATCGTCCCGTTGGGTCGACGGGGGCTGGGGCCGGCTGAGGCGGTGGTGAGGTCAGGGTGAGGGCTCTGTGGAGGGGCGGAGGTTGTGGAGGGCTGGGCCTTGTGTGACGTAGGAAACGGAGCACTGCATGGGGCCGGCCCCTTCCCAAACCACGCCCCATTCCCTGCATTCGGGCCACCATTGACGGTTTCATGCAGCGCCATCGCAAAACCCACATCCCCGTCTCAGGGGCTCAATGTTCAGCACTGATTGACTGAGTGACCCCGCCATAGACACTTCCGGTATCGGAGTCCGTCAGGGCTAGTGCGGAGTTGTACCATGTGGTGCAGGTGTTGCACCTCCCCCGACCCCGAGGGAACACAAAGGACGCGTGACACGAAGCAAAACACGCAAACGCGAGGGCATATGAACCACAAAAAGACCCGGAAACTGCCTGTGGGGATCCGTTCAGCTCTCCTGAGAGACAGGCTCTGTGTGCCACTTTTTTTGACAGTGTTTGACTTTGAAGAGCTGCACGTGCTCAACAGGGGCCACTGGAATGGACATCCGTGGCTGAAATTGCGAAAAACCAAGTGTTCTGCATGACACACGGTACAGTGTACTGCCTTGGCAGCAAGAGATTTGAAGCACACAGCAATCCCGGGGGGGCGACTACAACTGGTCCTGATGCGACACCCCCCCAGCTATGTGTCAAAACTTGCCGGGGGGGGGGGGGGGGGGGTTGGGGCGTGGGGGGGTCGGCGGGAGTGTGGGTGGGGGGGGGGGGGGTTGGCAGCTTGGCCGGGGGGGGGGGGCTGCGCGCAACCCACTACTATCACATGCATACCTCAAGAGGGTGTCTGGGGGCATGGGAGTATCGAGGTATGTATGCGATAATAGCGATATCTTGTCTTTGCCAGGAAGAAAGTCTTAAGGGTCTCAAGGACTAAAGGCATAGTACCCCTCTCAACTCAGCATGGGACAAAAAATTTGGCGCCGTTGGCGCCATGGCCCCCACACCGCTATCTTTCAAAACTCGGGGGGGGGGGGGGGGGCGGGGGGGCTGGGGGGCGCGCATACAAGGACCTGGCCCGCCCCCCCCCCCCCCCGGGACAGCAATGCACCAATAACACGACCTTGTCCAACCAGCAAACACACAGGAGAAGCTCAATATGCAACCTTCTAAATAAATTTGGAAAACTGAAAGTGACGCTTCCCGTGCCCCCCCCCCCCCCCAGTTACCAAGCAAGTGTGTGTGGGGGGGCTGCGGTACTGTTGAGTGGGTTCCTGTGGTGGTGTTGCGCTGTGTTTGCCTGTGTATGTTTGCGCGGGATTGTGTTGCGTCTGTATCGATTGCAAAGAGCAATCTGGTGTGCCACGAGGCTGGTCCCAGAGGGTGCTGGTGCACCGCGCGCGCACCGCCTCCGCACCGCGGCAACTACCAGTGGTCCAACGCCGGGGCACCCTCCCAAGGTGCACCCCCCCAAACAGCCCATAGGACCCTGGAAATGCTCGGTTGCAAGCACAACACCTGTCTTCCTGGGTTTGTTGTTCTAGTTGTCAATACATCCCGGAGGCACCTGGGCAATTTTGTTCTTTGCTGGAACCAGGAGGACCCCCGGATTTCCCCAAAGTTGGCGCGCGCGCGCCGCAGAAAGAGCGCCCTCCCCTTCCCGTGCCGCATCCGGCACCCCTGCCGTGTTTCCTTCTTGGCAGAAGCCTTTTGGAACACTCTCCCTTGCAGACAACCCACGTGCGCCACTGCCCCACGCACACCTCAAAGGAACCACCGGAGTGCGTGGGTTTGTGGGTTGTTTGTTTTTCTAGACCCGTTCGTGACCTCTTCCCAAGATAAACTTGGCTACCCAGACCACATGTGTGGCCCTCGCCAAGTTGACCCACAGAGAACACCGGAGCTAAGCCATTTCTGCTCCCCTGGTATCTGTGTTTGGGGGGTGGGGGGGTGGGGGGTCCAGGCCCAAATAAGCTGGCACAGTGTCTGACCAGATGGCACTGGAAAATCCCTTCGGAGTCAGGGATCAGAGCAAGGCGGTCCTTAAAAGAAGGAAAAAAAGTGTTACTTTCCGCAGTTTTCCCAAAAATACCCGCGGGCACACATGTGTTGGGGGTGGGCGGTTGGCGGTTGGCGGTTGGTGGTGGTTGGCGGCGGCTGGGGGTTGGGGATGGTGGTTGATGGCGGTTGGCGGTTGGCAGTTGGTCGCCGCTGGCGGTTGGCAGTTGGTGGCGGTTGTGGTTGGTGGCGGTTGGTGGTTAGCGGTTGATGGTCCCTTGGGGCGGTCCCTAAGGGCGGTCCTTAACAAAAAAAAATCTAGTCCCTTAAAGACCCCCCTGGATCAGAGACGTCTGGGGCTACAATTGTCCCACAAAGCAATGTGGCAGCGGGCATAGTGCCGTGTGACCAGCGGGCGGTGCTTGGTCAGTGTTTTGAAACCGACACGTCGTGAGGGTGAGCTAAATCTGACGCCGGGGAGTGCAGCAGGGACTGCCGCGCCTGCAGAGTGGTATCAGAGCAAAGAAAGACCAAAGGCCAACAAACAAAAAGCGTAGGCAAACCGTATATACGCTACCCCACAGTAAATAAACAAGGCATCGCACCTGCTGCGGATAGACCACTGCAGTAAACATACCACACGTGCCACCCCACTGTAAGCAGACAGTGTATGCCACCCTGCTGTTGTTAAACGCCAAACGCTACCCTATGTGCAATAACCGGAAATGCCAACTTGCTGTGGCTAAATGAACATTGTGTTACGCCGTGGAGGTTCGGGTTCTCATGACGTCTCATCTCATCTCATGGAGTGGTGCCTCCAGCCACCTGCACATCAACAGCCCTCCCCACTCTTGTAGACGAGCACATTTGCAAATGGGGCAAAAACGAAAATTCTCTTACCAAGCAGCCGGCTCAAAGGTCTGCCCAGCTGGAACTGGAGCTGGAACCGCCGTTTTGCGCCCCACTTGTGAAGCCTGGTTCCGTTCTTGTCCACCGCACCACATTGTGAGGGACCACAATGGGTCTGGTTGGGGCATCTCCCACTCTCACTGTGTCGGGGACCTGGGGGGAACCCTTGCAATGCGCGCGCACTGTGCGCTACTTTTAGACTAGATTCCCCTGTGAAGAACCCCCATACCGACCCCTTCCAAACACCCTCAAAATTAGGCCACCCTAGCTACCCAAATGCCCCTAAATTCAAGTCACTCAAACTACCCCAGCTCAAGACAAATGCAAGCTACCTTCCCTTTATATAAGACATCATGCAAAATGCGGAAAGCCACGCACATATCCTCTTTTTTGTTCAATTGAAAGCTCACTCACCCTACCAGCTAGTCCCAAAGCCGCGTATGTGTCCACCCCATCCTCAACTAGTCCGGGGGGCAAAGTTTCTTGCAGGAGGGAATCCACAATGTCCCTCCCTAGATTCTGGAAAACTCAGGCACGTGCTCCATCACTGACCGCTGGTAGGCTGTGGGTTCAGTATTGTGTGAGTGTCCGTGAGTGTATGGAAACAACTTGTCATATAGGGCAGGTGGGTGGGCAGTGACCACCCAAATATAAAAATATTCTGAAATCAGATACGGACATGCATGGGAAATCTGGCGATTCCCTACCGTGAATCCCTGATCAACCTCTGTTTTCAACTTGTGGTACAACCACGCTTCCTCATCAGCAGGGATGCGGCCTCGCATAGGGCATTCGACGGTGGTCAGGCAAAAAGCGGGCAGTCCGTCACGTCAACTCGACGGGCCACGCCAAAGCATGGGAGTCCATCACCCCAACTCAAGGGCCCACACCAAAGTGTGAGAGTCCATGGTGAAGATGAGCAAAAAAAAAGTGAAAAGGGGTGGAAATAGGTGAAAATCCAAAAATGCCATATCCCCCATGTGGAAGAAGCATCAAAACCTATGCTAGGGGCAACAATGATGCCCCTAGTATCACAAAGTATGGGTCTCCAATACGGCTAGACGCCCAAATAGTTGCACTGCGGCCGCACTGCGCTAAGGGCACCCCCCTGTAGCCCTTGGTCCGGCAGGCAATGCTGATGAGTTGAGCCAAGGGAAGCTGCACTGGTCGCAATATAGCACCCAAAAGCAATGCACGTGGCAACAAAATCAAGCAGATACTCAAGGCGTCTTCCTTGCGTGGAGGTTTGCGTGCCTGGTGCAGCAAGGTATCCTGAGTCATGTCATGTAAAGGAGTTGCAGGTCAGCCACAATCATGAGCATACCCCCCCCCCCCCAAAATGTCATGGTGGGGATTGTACCACACAATGGTTCCTGCAGCAGTTCCGGTACACCCTCAAGAAAAATTCTACCACCTATCGGAAAGGCACCTCGAAGAGGGAGGGAACACAGTCAGCCAACCAGTCAGTTAGTCATGAAGTCATCCCCCCCCCCCCCGTCCAAAGACCCACCCTATTTGGGTGTTTGGAGGGCGCAAGGGGCTGGGGCACAACCTGCTTATGCAGTTTTCCACCCTCCGAAGCTCAAAAATGAAAATTGTCAAAACCGATTTTTTTTGATATTCTGACTATTCACAATGATCAAATATCCCATGTAAAGCATGTGAAAAACATGTATGATAGATGTATACGGCGCCCGCGCCTGCGCTTCATCTAACAACCTCTCTTCGGGGGTGATTTTCTTCGGCGCCCGGCTTTGCCTGTGCTCTTTGGGCCAAGTGTCAGCCCCCCCCCCTTCCCACGGAGGGGCTTGCAAGGTGGAGGCGGGGGGGGGGGGGGGTAACACAAGCTGTGCTTCCCTCGAGTGCCGTGGGGGCAGGTGGCCGACAGTTGGGGTGAGCACTGCAGCAAACCCATCAAACCTGGACGTAGGAGACTTGCGGCTCCAGGATGGGTCGGGTGTTGGGCTACAATTGAGTGAGGCCCCCCCATTTTACAGTGTGACTTTGACATGCAACCACCCACGGAGGGCTGGCTCCTTGGTTATGACGCAATCTCCCCCCCCCCCCGGATGGTGATGTGTGAGCCCCCCCCCCCCGCCCCGAACGAAGTCAGAACCCCTTGGGGTGCCGGGGGGGGGAGTGCCATAAAGGCTGCCTGACCTATTTGGTTAACAGCACGCCAGTGAGGCTGATAGTGTTAGGTTGTTAGGTTGGTTTAGGTTAGGGTTAGGGTTAGGGTGACGCAACCCCTGCTGTCTTGGGGCCCCCAAACTGGGGGATGGATTGGGGTCCAAAGCGGAGAGCACTGACGTGGCTGTAGGCAGCCGTGGACAAAAGTAGCCCCTGGACGCCTTTGGAGCCCCATGGACCTTTGGGTGCCTGTGGCGCCGAGGGCCCCCTAAGGCCGGTGCATGTGTGTGCACCGGCATACGCACAAGCCCCCGGGAGATGTGTGACGCCTGCCGATGAATCCGTGGGAAGGGGGCACCTCTCGTTTGTGTTGACGCACGGGGGGGGGGGGGTCTCCTCGCTTTTAGACGTGACCCCTCCCCCTCCCCCAGTAGAAGTGGGCCGAAGGCCCCTGGGGGGGGGGGTCGCGTACCCGAACCGAGGAGACCACCCCCCCCCCCCCCCCGTGTGTTGACGGCCGGGAAAGAACTTGTGGCCTCCCCCTTTGGCAAACAAACGGGGCCGGGGGCTCCTTGCCCGGTTCCTCATCATGACCCGGCAGACCATGAGGCAGGGGGCCTGGGGGGGAAGGGGCACGCATGTGCACGTGTGTGGGGGGGGGGGGGGTGCGCGCGCGCAGGCACAGGCGTGTGTGGTGTGCGTGTAGCGTTGCCTCTTCCGTGCAGCCCCCCATCCGCTTTGCAAGCGGCAGCAGAGCCAGCACAGCACACACTCAAGTGCCCGCGGCTTGCTCAGGTTCTGATCCTGCAGCAACAACCGCAAAGCGGCCTGGCTCTGAAATCAGAACAAACATGGCTGGCACTTCATTGCTGCACATATGGATCTCTCTCACAAATAGCCCAGTGCGTGCGTGCACACACATACACACATGCTGCCTATACACACATACATAGCCAGTATCATGATCCTTCAAATGCGTGTTGCATGGCCAGCAGCCGTGCGCGGATGCTGGCTTCCACGGCCAAGGGGGGATGTTGTTGCACCGTGTGCACCCTGGGAACTATTAATGGTCAAACACCGGTGATCCATCCCAAGATGCACCCACCCAAGCGGCCCGCTCCCAAGTGAGTACAAATATGGCTGCCACCCCACGGCTGCACATGGCCCTTTTCAATGGACATCTGGGCATATAAATAGTACAGAGCACACGCGCACACGCACACATGATTGTGGAACCAACGGCCACAATGCAGGCTCCGAATGCCAGACTCCCCGTCAGTTGGATCATCACACACACGTTTGTGTGTGCGCACGCACACACACAGACACACACACGAACGCACCCGCACAGACATAGACACACACTGCTTATTCACAAAGGGGCTTTTCATTCAATTGGCACCTTCTTTGTGTTTGCTCACTAGGCACCCTCTTGCCTCACCAATGTCCCGTCAGTGAAGGCATTGGAATGTGCAACTGTCACCGGAAAAGGTGGGAAGATGCTGCTGGTGCACTGTCACGGGCCTTGAAAACCGTCTGGTTCCCAACGGGTTGAAGACTGCTTGAACACCTGAAATACAGAAAAAGGTGGCTGTGGTGCACGCCCCACACCACCACGATGCACACCTATTTAATGTCAGTGTCATATTTCAATGTTTCATTAGTTCATCCTGACATCATGGGGAGCGTGTCAGTGCAATTCTAGATCACCACCTGCTGTGTGAAGGAGAGGATGGGGGCCCGGAGAGGTCGATTTCTTTGTTTCTTGGCATATTGGAATTCCCCATTGCATTCTGAGCATTCAGCACTGAACATATGTGGGGTATAACAACCGTGACCATTCATCATCCATGGACGCATGGGCCTCCGAAAACAGCCGATGAGCCGTGGTGTTGTTGTCGGCCTCACCGCAAACAAAGTGCTGCTCCCCACAGGCGTAGTGGGGATGTTGAGCGCGGGGTTGTGCCATAAACGCTGAATGAGTGTGCCGGTTGATCCCGGTTTGCACTTCCAGGTGTACATCCGCGTTCGCCTTTCAAGGAGGGAATCCTCCACACGTGGATCGGTGGGTTGGTTGTCCACCCGTTGGGGTGGTGGATTTCAGGGAGGGAGGGGGGGGGGGGCTGACCATCGAATCCCAATCCCATCATGGAAATCAACCAACCCCACATGCAGCGGAGAGGGTGGGGGATCTGCCCTTGTCGCCAGCCCCCTGCCCCTGGAGCCCCTGGAGTCATTCCAGGATTCGAATGTGGTTCCCTTTGGCTGCCTGGTACGGGGCGGATGGACTTGGCTGTGCATTCCGGTGATTTCCCTTGGGGGCGTGTTCCCACACACGGGGCCCGATGACAGCAGATGGGCCCGAGCACCCACGCAGGGTCCTGGCCTGGCTGCTCCTGGGTTGCAGCGCCCCTGTGTCAGGCCTGAAATCAACACTAGCCCGAGGTCGTTGGACCAGTGACTAGTGACTTGTTTATTTGGGCGCAATCGTGGGCAAACACCCAAAATGCCCAGATTCCAAGAAATTGCACAACCAGACAACCCAAAACCTTCCCCAAGCAATGCAGAATTATGAAAAAACACAAACAAACGTCAAAAAACAACGATAAACAATGGCGGTTGCCGGTAATCCGGCGTTTTTGAAAAATAAACGAATGACCGTGTTTCCTTTTTCTTCGACCAGCGGCAAGACCAGCACTTAATTCAACCCTGCCCTGTGTGCTCGTTCCGCAGCAGGCTGGCTGGGAGCCGCAGGAGACGAGCACCCCAGCGCCTCTGTCTCCAGGGCCCCTCAAGGCAACGGAAGGGTGTGTCCCCAACACCCCAAATGCTGCCCATGGATGCCTGTGTGGATAGCCCCCCCTCGCCCCTTCATGGAGGCCCCGCTGCTGCACCGGGATTTTGTTGTTCAGTCTGAGGCATGCCATGATTTACTGTGCGCCCAATGCCGGTCTGTGCTTGTTGTACCCACGCACATGATATGCCTTTGTCCCAGGTACCGGCTTGGGTGTCTCCAGGAAAAGTGATGTATGGCATGCGCTAGAGCAGGGCAGCCTTCACACAAGCTGTCGCTTGCTTCTCAATGCACTGCCATGCAAAACTGACACCCCCCTCCCCTTCGCAGAGCACCGCACACCAACACCCCCCTCCCCTTTACACACCTCCACACACAGAACACCTCACCCCGCTGCAAATTTTTGGCATGGCCCAGGGGACCAGGTGTTCAAGGAGAGCCTGAAAGGGAGTGCTTGCCCAGCACGTGCCCGGGGTGCTTCTTTGGTAAGGTGTTTCCTGGAGATTCGTCCCAGATTCAACCCCCCAGAAAAGCCCCTGAGAATACTAGAATCAAACCCAAACCCACACCTACAGAGCACGCACCATAGAACCAAATCTGTGAATTCCACTTGCTCAACACATGTGACACGTACCATGACGCCAAATAAATAGTTGTGCCGCCACAAGTGTGTGGGTCAATGCGCTCTGCACAACATTTGCCATCACATTCAGCACAACGTGGGGTGGTGTGCTTCTGGCAACGCAATGCACAGACCTCGGCCTCATCCCCTCCATTGCAAAGGGGAGCGGGTCGCGCTCGCTTTGCTCTGTCGGATACCCATTCTCAGCCATTTAAATACCTTCTGAAACAATTTTTTTTTAGTGCTCCACCCTCAAAATAGGGGCGGGGGTCTTTAGTTACCTCCCAAAGCCCCACTTTGTGGCACGCAGGGGGGCGCGATCCTCTGCTCCACTCATGCCATGCATATGTATGGGATCATTCCACATGCCAGGCGGAACACAGCGGGATAAAAAACGGTGGTGCAGGCCTGGGGCTGCGGGATATGGACTGCAGGGGCAGGAACACCCACGTGTCCAGACCTGTCGCTCAGGCGCAGTCTCAACACAGACCACCCGTGGGTGTCATAACTGACAAGCTTCAGGGTCACCACATCAAGAGGTGGCAGCGTCAGAGTCACTGGGGTGGGCCTCCAGTGAGGCTGGAACTCGAAATCATGAACCTAAAAGAACAGGGGGCGTGCGGCATCTCCAAAGAGGCCCATCCTTCCAAAGCGGACACAGCCGGTCCACACACTAGTGTCCGGCAGGCGAACCGGGTTTCGTTAGGATCTGGGCCCGTGCCATTCAGTAACATTCGGTCCCCGACTCAACCCCGGCCCATTCTGATCATGTCCGGCCTGACGGACGCCATTGGGAAGAGCCGATCAAACATGCACTGTGTGCGGTGTCCGTGTGTGCGTGTGCACCGCTCATGGCGTGCGCATGCGTCCAGCAATGCCTTTGCCGTTTGCAGTCTGTGTCATTAGGAAATGCCCAGTCGCAGCCCGACATCATGCGCATGTGTTCCATCTTCGCCCTGTAGATGGACGCCCAAGCTTTGCTCAAAACCCAGGCTGGGCGCGTGCGCATATGCAAAAGTGCTGCACACGGCTGGGCCGCTGCACGGCCCATGCAGAGGGATGCGGCAAAGACCTTATGATAGGGCCGATTCATGATGAGAATCCTAGCCTTTGTGGGCCGGGCCGCCGGACGCATATCCCAGGCCTCGAGATGGACGGTGCGTTTCACAATCTGGACAAACAAGTGAGGAGAGCAACGCAGGTCTTGGAGCTTAGCCCAGAGTTTTCCTTAAGGGGGGGGGGTCCGAGGGGGGGAGAGGCTGGGGGGGACTGTGGGGGGGAACAACCCCCCAGGAGACCCTGAGTTTGTACGACGGGTTTTTTTCTTCACATAGACCCGGGTGGCAATAAAACTGACTGAAACTTCCGGGTGCCAGTGAACCAACAAATGCCATACTCCATTGTCCAAGCCTTTTTTCGAAAATCTGGGAAGGCTGTACAAGGCAAAAAGTACAAAGGGGGGGAGGGGGGGCAGGACAGGGCAGACAGGGAACTGAGGCCTGAACCCACTCCCATCTCCCGTGTCCCCCCGCGATCCTTATTGCCATCCCTGACCGTCATTGTTTCCCGGCGGCCCCGTCACTTAAGGGGGGGGGTGTCAGACCCCCCCCCCTCCCCCAGGAGATGCTGAGTTATTAAGCAAAACTCTGGCTTAGCCCCTTGGGTTAGTGTTGACGAGTCCTTCACACACTTCAGTCCAAAGGGACTGCATGTGGATGAGGCCCTCTACCGCCCCAAATGAGGACCTCTGGTGGTGCTGCTTGGGCGGTAAACGAGGATGGCCTGCCAGGCTGCAGCCAACTCTGGTGGTGAAAGAAGCCTCGGAAGGCGTGCAAGCGGCAGACATACGCATGCGTGTCTGTCGCTGAGCAACATTTCAAAAAATTCCAAAGATATCCAAAGTGGCTACACAGGGCCCCGCATTGTGAAAAATGTTTTCCTGAAGAGGCAACTGCCATTTTTTTTTGCTTTGCTGTACATGCAAGCAACTATCTTTTGTGGCAAAAGCAAATACCAACTTTGGTTGCTGCACATCTTCTTGCTGTGATTTTTCTTTGTTGCAAAGGCAAAGACCAAAGTTTCAGCACTCGCCAATGCCTGTTTTTGCACTCACTGCTGTAGCAAACAAAAAATACATGACTCACAACATTCACCCTGGGGCATTGGGTTGTTCAATTGATGGCCCCCATTCAGTCTCGAAGGACAAGCTCCGAGCTCCCTTACATTCTTGTAATGCGCTCATTCTAGTTTCATGAGGGCCTGAATTCCCCATTCCAAGGCATTGGTCCCTCACAATGGCAAAGAATGACCCCCCAAAAAGGCCATTTTGTGCCTGGATTTCAGGTTTTTATCCAAGTTTCTTCTAGAAATGCCAAGATCTTCGTCCATGGTTTCAGGAGTCCCAGGATCCTGGAAATCCTGCTGGGAATCCAGGATTTTAGGCAGAAAATGGCTATTTTGCCACGGAGGAACTTCCCCCCTCCCGGCTTCCCAAACCAAAGCAACGGTGGCTTGCGATGCCCCATACTGTCCCCCAAAATGGCCATGTCTTCCTGCAAATCCCGGATCATTGTTGCTGCAACATGGCCATGTTCGTCAAAAGGAACCGTGCTTTCTTCACAATCCCTTGGCGATGAAGGCCCCTCTCTTCTCTCATGCCTGAGCAACCGTCTTCTATCCCCACAAGCCCCATGGCACAGTCCCCCGGGCTTCGTGTACCTGCTGCACCGCCAAGACTGGGTACTGGTAGTAAGGCCGCGCCCGGAAGCTGCGCAGAAAACAACACGGGGCCGTGTCCACCATGGCCTTGTCCACCAAGGCATGGGTCATTCTCCAAAGGATCTGGTGCGTCATTGAGACCTGTGATCAGACGAGGCCCGCAGGTTCAGGGGACCCATTGAGGCCGTCCCAGTGATGCATGGCACTTCAGCCCCTTGACTTCCATTCGGCAAGAAACTCCCTCCTACCGCTCTTGACCAAAGCAATGGGGGGGGGGGGTGTGGAGTGCCAAGTCCAAGGGAGCATTCATGTTGGCCTCGCGGAAGGTGACACGGATGGGGAGTGCCATGCCCCATCGTTGCTGTTCCGCTGTCCGTCCTGGGTCACATCGATGTTTGCCTGATGGCATCCCCATCCGAATCTTGCCTGAACCAGCCCCTCCTGCTGCCCTCGCCAGGTCCTTCCATTGAGCAGCAGTCCTGTTGCCCACACAACTGGGGCCGGCAACAACAGTACGGCTCGTTGTGTGCCGATGTGTATATGTGTGTGTGTGTGTGTGTGGTGGGGTATTGCCATTTTTACCAGGTCTCCCGGATTAGCCCGTATGGCCACTCTG